>VDFB02332366.1:0-376902 GCA_007258455.2 Sequoia sempervirens
TCAAACGGGTTTATACAGTGACATAGCAGTTCATCTCATGAATAGTTCAAGCAATGTAAAGAGGGATAGTCATGCTTTGTATTGATACAACATCAATATTTACAGCCAAATAGCTATGAAAATACAATGGCCATAAACATCAAAGGGGCAATCACATTATTCATTCATTTATTAAAGCATCAAAAGAAAAATTGAAATACCAGAATATGGCTGTCATTACTTTTTGTCATTCTTTATTCATTTCAATTAGTAGAGTCGAAAGAAGAGAAGGGGAATATGCTACGAGAGGATTATGCTCATCAAAGAAGTAGCAAATTTAGATGCATGATCAGCAATCAAGCATTTATTACAGAGAAGACAGCTATTATGATTTGGAAAGAGTGTTAAGTTTCAATACACTGTGCAATTTCAGCTTTATTATCAAGGAGGTATCATGTTCATGATGGAGCAATATTTTTATATCCATAATCAATGAACAAAATCTTATGTTACAATAAAGACAACAAATACAACCATGATGGAGGACAGTGTGGTTGAATTTCATATTCAAGGCAATATTTAATATGCAAACCCATAAGTAACTGTTCAGGTAGTAAGCAACAACTCGTGAAAATATCCAAAACAAAGCAACATACTAAATAAAGGTAGACATATTGCTATAGGAAAAATTTTTTGCACATTGAACAACAATCTCAAAATTGCGGAGCATTCATTAAAGACAGTCATCATCAGTATATTAGTATTAACTTTGAGAAGCATGATTTAAGGTTTTCAAATATCCAGAGCAGAGTGAGTATTCATTCAAATAGAAATTTAGCCATGGCTTTCAGCGTAGACAAAGCAAGACATTATCAGAATGCCTCTTAAAGTTGCTATCTCATGAAATACATTGAAAAACACAAAGGACAAAACCCAGAATGGTTGATAGCAGGGAGCTTTTCATTGTGTCTTTTAGTGAAAGAAAATAGGCCGAATGTATAAAGATTATGTAGAAATGGAAAGCTTTTGTTACCAATCAAACACAAAAATCACAAAGACAAACTTACCAAGCGGATTTTGCATGGTTTCTGCATGAATGCATCCAGATCAAGCTTCCATTGGCGGCCAGTTTACACAGAAAATGGGTTATATAATGCTTGAACTTTGCAGTCTCTTATTCCTTGGTGAAGATTCGACTCACAGAGGTTAAAGATCAGAATCCTGTGTTTTCCAACAAAACCTTATTTCTCCATAATGCATGGCGGCGTTGGTTTCCTTTCCAGAAGATGCAAATGAGTATGAGATTATGTTAGGGTTTGAGAGGAGTTTTCAATAAAGCCTAATTCGACGATAGGGCATTTTTGTTTCTTTGTTTATAATTTTCAAGGAAATAATGTCCATGTATTTGCCTAGTATTAAGTCTTGGTGTCTACACTTTAATAATTTTATGTCAACGCCCATGCATTATATCTTTGCTAAGAATCTACGCCACCTTATTATTGTGTATAATGCTATACTTAACATTTTTTATTTTTTGGGTCTGCCATAAGTGAAGATTATATATTGTAAATGGTATTAAAGCATTAAATAAATAATTGCTTTAATATTCATAATACCAAATACATAAAATAAGGCAAAGATATCATCAATATTAAAGTAATTATTTATTGATTACTTTAATATTATTCAAACACTTAGCTTCACTTTAAACATGCAGAATACCAAAGACAAGAGTGGGGTTCAGGTTGTGTTGAGATAACTGATCATGCAAAGATTATTAACTGAAGATCGTCATATGAAGATGGAGTTCCAGTTGTATGGACGAGTTGATTAAAGCAAGAAAGATTTTTGCATATTTTGGTTCACGTTCAAATATTTCCAGTTCAGTTTAAGTTGCAGATTAGTTGCATGCGTTATGACTGCAATTTCGAGACGAAGTTCACTCATTTTTGCATGAGTTTGAGCCTTATTTTCAGGGATTTTTGTTTCTGCTTGGATTTTACCTTGGGGTTATCATTTTGACACTGAAATTGACTTTCAGTTGCTGATACATGCACTTTTGAAGTGCATTCATATTGTATATATTGAAATTTTTTATCTTTTTCAATTCTAGTTCTTTTTCCTGCTTACGCATACAGCAGTGAGGCATTGTAACTCAACACTTTTTTCATTCAAGAATCGTAATAGAGCTTTCAATATAGTTTTTCCTTCTCAATATTTCTTGATTTTTGTTGTCATATAAATTATTTGATTTAAACACTGTGATTTAATCTCAAATCCTTTGTTTTGTCTCATTAATGCTTTAAAAAACAAGAAGATTTCATGTTATAATTCAAGCTACATGCTGTGTTTAACAAAAATTTCAGTCATTTGTATATGTGAAAATATAGTTTTCCTCTTACAAACATTGAAATTTCAAACCTTCATGTGGAATATTGGTGAATTTCGTGATCTTAGTTGAATTGTGAAATATAGAACTTTATTGCAGCAGTTTATAGATTTAGGATAACGAATAGAATCACAAAATTTTGGTGCAATCACCTCTCATAGCTTTAGGATTTCAATTCAAGCAAGCTTTCTATCTCTTTCCCAACCAAGTTAGTTAGTTTTTAGGAGGTCTTCATCAGGGAACCAACCCTCTCTGGAGATTGATTCTCAAAATTAGGCAACCCACAGGCCTGAGAATCATTCCATGTTTCAACAGATTGTTGAATTTAACTATTCAAGCGTTCAGGTGCAATCTGATTGAAAACAATGAGTTCATGGTTCCCATCTGTACATGAACCCTTGACATGTTGTGAAGAGAAATCAATGGTTTGAAGAGCATGATGAAACTAAGGATCTTGGTTCCCGCTAGGCCCAAAACCTTTGAAAAGGAACCTTTGAAAGAGTTCTTGGTGTCAGTTTCTAAAGGGGCCAGAGTCTTTGATCAAAACACAAAAGAAAGACACGATCAAAAGCAAAGTTCCTAGAGAAGTAGGAACCACCAATGAGGGGTGGGTAGTTCTTGGTTCCTACTAAGGTGGAAACCTCTAACAAAGAAGAACGAATACATATAATGAGGGAACAAAAACAAATTATTTGAAGCAAGGATTGGGTGATCATTTGGAAAATGGTTGACCTTCTAAGGGGGTGGTTCAACTTCTTGTTACCCATTTCTCACCTACTGGTTCAAAAGGGTAGATTTTGTTTTAAATTGGAGAATACAATGCATTTTATTTTCCTTCGCCATCACATTCAAATGCATGAATGAAAAAATCTAAAAAAATAAAATACAATTACAGACTATTACATTCATACATATGCATGTAATGGAGAAAGATTCACATATTTTTGAAAATGTAATCTTTATTGAATGTGATAAGGTACGTGTGTCTCACACAGCAAGCCGTGAGATTGACTTTTCTTTGATGCAAATAAAGATAAATCAATACATGAATAGATGAAGGAAATAAATAAGCATGTAGAAGGGATGACCAGTCATTTCCTGAATGACTGGTTGAGGTTTGTCTTGCTCTGATGTTGTCCTTGTCGCTTGTCCTTCCTAGTTTCCATGCGCTCCTGTCCATGCAGCAGTTAAAGCAATGTGTTAGAGTTATACTCTAAGCAATGAAAGGTCATAGCTATACACGATTATTCATGTCATTCACCTATCCATACATCAACTTGTCTCCATGTGCATCAAAAGATCAAATGAATGCCTTAGGTGTCTAGGAAAACCATTTGGTCAACGTACACACAAAAGACAGTCATTTTTCCTAACTTGTTTGTTCCATGTGCAGCTACGGGTGCAACTATTTTTCATAATTAAATGAGTGGAGATAAATGTAGCTCCCATGAGGGTTAAGCCCAACTCATTGTTTATGCTCAACGCATGAAGTACACTTCAGTACATTCAATGTAGTTTGCAATTATAAATGTCATTGGCAGATATTTGCTTATTGAAGCAGTGAAGGAGCATAAAATAACATGATCATTCAGCTGAAAACATAATATCATGAAGCTTTATGCATGATGCAAGGTTACAGATCAAGGAAAATGAAATAATCATGAATTAAGATGTGCATTGTTGAATATTTAATGGCAGAACACAAGAATTATTCAGCAACATGCATAAGAGGAGGAATCACTGTTATAATTATTCAAAGGGTCTAAGTGTGGACAAATCTTATGCCCTATGAAACAACATATATGTGCTCTGTGAAAGTAAAGATTTGCAGTTGGCTTGCAAAAGACAGAAGTAGAGGTTTTTTCTCATTTCATGGTGGTCTAACCACATCATATGTGTACATATTTAAAACTTCAAAGATGTCATTTTGTGAAATATCATCTTTTAAGTTTCAAATGCAGCAAAAATTTATATTGTGCAAACTCAGAGTAAGATGGAAACAACAGTATCTAAAGATCACCCAAGAATAGGAGCAAAGTTATGTTTGGAGAAGTGGTATCAGGAACAATCTACAAAGTCCATTACAGTCATTATCAAAGTAACAGAGGGCAACTAAGTTTTCAAAGACCAATATTTTCTATCAAAGCTTATGGTAAAAGGGCACTTGTAGAGTTAGTGGCAATCTCATATGGAAGAAGCTTTAAACACTAAACATGAAAGATAGTCTTAAAGTATGGTTTATGACAAATGACTAGTGATGAATATGTAGTTCACATTATTCAACCTTGAGTTTACATGAATATTACAAAACAAAGCAATAATAATGAGAACAGTGGCATAAATTGTACAAAAGGGAAAAATCTGCAAGATTAAGGGGACATACTTATGTAAAGGAGAACCATCATAACACTTAGCCTTCATATAAAAATCATCTCCCAAAAATTTCTTTGTTTTCTTTCATGGGTGTAGAGAATGTTTTTTTTGGTTCCATTATTTTGCCATCAGTATAGAAATGCAAGTCTCAGTGAGCTACTGTTTCTGCGCAATAAGTAAAAACCCTGTCACAGACTTAAGGTAGAATAACAAAAGAATGAATTACACGTGATGTTTCAGCTTCAATGAATAGCTAGGTTCAACATCAACACAGGGGTATCAACTTTAAACACTGAACAGAGAGGAAAGAGTTTATTGTACAATATTCTTATGTAATAAAACTTTTTAGGGTGCCATCAAGATAAAAGATGACCAGTTTTCACTACTATGAAGGGCTCAAGATCATAGATGGAAATAGAGTTTGCAATAATGAAAGATTTATAAGATAGAAATAAATTGAAAAATCAACATGGAAGGATGAAAGCCACGACCTAAAGAGCTTAGAGATAACGAAATGAAGTTGCTTATGGATTTCTTTATGTTTTAGTTTCAGATCATAACTTACCATTGAAGTGTATTGAAGGAAAAATCGACAGATTTTGTACATTGAAGCTTTAGTATCTTTTAAAAATCCACCATCAATCTTCTGTGAAAGCTTCAAGGAGCTTGAAGAAGTTGCTTCTGGCCGCCAAATGCATCAGAAAAGGAATACAGAAGAATAGAATGAGTGAGGGAAAATAAGAAGGAAATGTAGAAGTTGCGGCTTTAAAAGCCAGGATTTTATTAAAGCCTTTGAAACTCACAGGAATCCTCTAAAATTGAAAACAAAATTATGCTTACCATGTTTCATATCTCCAGAATCTGCAATGGAATGGCAAAAATGGCAGATATTTCAAGCTTTAAAGCTTAGCTAGGGTTTCTTAATGGCGGCTGACTTAGCTTCACCCAAATGACTCCAGTGAACAAAAATAAAATGCCTTTGTTTGTTTGACATTTTTTCCTTTTTAGGGTTTTACCCTAATGAATGATGCATATCGATGCTTCTTTGCATTTTCATTTTTGTTTTAAAGAAGAATTATTAATGTGCCTTAAGTCTTCTGACTTATTTGTCATTTCAACCTTGTAAACAATAATACACTATATCATTCTATTCTTGCATTAGTGTATGAATGTAAAGCACATGATTTTGATGATGATTTTATAAATCATTTAGATCATGTGTCTATTTTTATGCAAGGATAAGATGCGTACCCCTTCTTGCTTTTATGGGAGCTGTTTAAGTTTAATGCCTTTTGAAAGAATATTGGGAGATGGTTTGCAGTTTACAAACATCGGGAGGGTATCTAGGGATGCAAGAAAAAATTCAGGGGTCGAATTTGACTTCTCTTAGACAGTTAGGATGCTTTTATTGTCAGTTGGAGTGCTTTTAGAGGTAGATTTTCTTAGTCATAGGGTGGTTAATGACTTGGGGAGACTTTTCCATGTATCTGACTTTCTTTTGGAAAGTGGGGTGTCCTATTTTGGGGGCTATTTTTCTAGATCCGACCTTGGGTGGTTGTGAGTTGTACTTATGAGTTTTGAAGCTCATTTTTGAGGCAGTTCTTCTACATTTTAGTGACAGAGACTTTTGGATATTCTCAGAGCCAGAGTTTTTGTTCTTTTGGCAGTTGTAACTCATGATATTTTGAGGACTTCCTCATAGTTATTTTATGATAATTCAGGAGCTTTTGGGACCTACTTTGGAGTTCACTCTTGTATGCTTTTATCCTATTTTCAGTTTGGTATTTCATGCTGAGATTTATTTTGATCCTACATGTTATGTCTTGAGATAGTATCTGAAGTGAAGATCTTACAGCTGAAAAGATTATAGATTGTGAAATTTTATATAGTTTAGGCTTAATTAGTTGTGAGAATTTTATATTTTCCTGCTAAGTTAGAGTCTGGAACTAATTTAATACCTGTCTATAAGACATTTTTATGCAATGGCTCATATACTAAATTTGTGTCCTATACACTTAGTGTTGTCAGATTTTTATTGTTGTGTGTTGTGTAAACAAGATATCATCATATTTCTGGTGTATCACCTTGAAGGGTTTAGAGTTTTCAGTTGTTTATTGTTTAGCTTTCTTCCTACCCCTTTTCCCTTTCAAGTTTAAGTGCATTTAGATGTTTACCTGAATAGGAGTCGGCCTAGAATCCAGAGGTTTCACTTCATTTCAATAGTCCCACATAGAAGTGAATCCAATGTTTCTCCAAGATTACTGAAACTTGTGTAGTTTCAGTTTAGGGTGCAAATTTTGAGAGCAAACACTTCCATCACATAGGGAAGTATATGAAGGAAGAAAGTGTTTTTTTTGGGGTTGGCTGGTGATTAACGAAAATAAGTTGTTGCTAAACAAAGGGATGATTTTAAGAGGAGATGATAGAAGTAAGGAAACAAACATGAGAGTGGGGTTCACCATCAAAGAAGAGGGACAAGACAATTCGTCGATAGAGAAGAGGAGAGTGGGTCATCGTTAGAGAAGAAGTGAATAAGGCAATCGTTGGAGAAGAGGTTAGAGCTAGACATGATGACATAATACCTATAGGAATTGCCATTAATGTGACAATGAGATTTATCATGCGAGCATGTGGAAGATATCTTAAAGGATTTTTTTAAATAAATAAAACATTTAATCTTGTTGTGATTGTGGATATATTACATGTTGAATGAAATCAATGGAATTGTATTATTTGCAAATTTGGTGTTGTATTGGCTACAAGATTGGGTTGCCTAATAAGGTTCCTCGGTCTTGATTGTATCAAATGGTATCATAGCTAAGTTCCCGAGCATGTGGACAAAGTGTTGGATGTGAGACAACATGTACTAGAATGTGTGGAGTGGGCCAAAAAAAAGGTGAAGGTTCTTGAGGTGTAGACAAATTTCCAAACATGAGGTGGTCTGCATTTGGGGTCGAAGTTGTGTAATGGTGAGGGTTATTTGAAGATATCAAGAGGTTTGGTGCAAGTTGTGAGGAGTCATATAACAACAAAGAGCTAAGAAGACATTGAAGTCGTAGAGAGATATTTTTGTTACATGTATGAAAGGGGATTTATTACAGTAGAGAGCATAGTATCTATTTTTTTTGTGAGTGGATGAGTGCTTGAAGGAGTGTGTAAAGATGGAAAAGAGAAAGAGTATGAGGTTATCCTTGGGAAAAGCGTTAAGAATTTTAGCTCTTGTGAGGAGAGAAAGAAAATACAAGGCTGAAATTAATAAAATGAAGGAGATGTTGAAGGGTTTGAAGATGGAAAAGATGATGATAGAAAATAGGAGAAAAGAAGAGAACATAGGTAATGTAAAGCCCCACTATTTTTATGATAATAATTTGTAAGCAAGAAAATTTGTGCATATAGAGAGAAACGAAGGAGGAAGAGTAGAGTGTCTTGTTGATGACATTGTTCAGAAGAAATATATAAAGATAAAGAAGATGGTGGAGTTGTAGAGCATGTCTTAGTGATGGAATGGAGGTGTTCATAGTTCAAAATGTGAGTGAAGATGGGGATGTTGTAGTAGCAGAGGAGAAAGAGGTAATAATTTATTTTTATTTTATCCATGACGAAAATGATGTTGACTTGTATATAGATGAGGTGGTAAAATTGGAAGGCAAGATGGATCAGGAAGAGGTAGTGAGAATAAAATTTTGTGAAGAAGATGTGAGTAAGGAAGAGAAGATTGGAATATTTAACTTTCTTGGTCTTGTTGTAGGTGATATAGAGAATGGTGTAGAAGAGGTTGTAGAAAATTTTTGGTGGAGGAGTTTGGGCTATAGTGGGTTGAATCCCACAAGAGAGAAAAGAACAAGAGAGTACAATTGGAGGAGGTCGATAAATGGTGGAAATAGTCAGTGAGAGGAAGGAGGAGTGAGAAACAAATTTGGCAGAGGAAGAGGGGGGTTTTTTCTAGCTAAATATTGGAAGTGAAGAAGGAAGAATTATTGCAAGACACCTACTACAATGATGGAGTTTTCTAATGGTTTTTTATAGCTTGTAAGGGTAATTCTACTACTCAACTCCATTATGTGAGCTATGCTCACATATTCTTACTTGATGTGTTTGATGCAAGAGCATTTGGGCTCATAGGTAATCCTACATCACCCAAAAACATTTCAAGTTTTTTCAGTTCAATTTTGTTGTGTTTCTATTAATTTTCTGGTGGTTTTCTTCAAGATGTAATTTTAGATTCATAATTGATCAAATTTAAGGAATCATCTTGTTGAAGGGCTTAATGGGTATCTATGGTTCAATTTTGGTGAAAATTAGAGAAAAAATGACTAAGTTATGGGTGGTCAAAGGTTTCGCCTCCATGGGGAACCAATTGACTAGTTCCTTGTTTGGCTTCAATAGGTTCCCAATCGACGTGTAAGCTTTGATGAGTTCCCAATCATTATATAAGCTTTGATTTTCTCATTTTCCTAAGTTTCAATGAAGTGATTATTGATCACATAGTTCTTAATTGTTAGGATTTTGTGTTGTACACCATTACATAAATTGATTTATTATATATTGTAATTAAATAATTATTTAGTTATGGTACACCTAGGAGATGTAGTTATCCACTTATAAAGTTGTATTGTAACATTGGGTTCATTATTTATGTGTGAGAGATATAGGATAATTATTTAATATTTAGGGAAAGATATTTAATAATGTGCAAACTTAGTACCCAATATTAAATGAGGGGTCAATGGTTTTGTGTACTAATGGTTTTGAGGCACATGTGGTTTTATCTTACCACTTGGTTGTATTTGTGTCATCTCGTGTTTATAAAAGAAAACACATGTTTAGTGGTTAAGGTGGTTGGGTGAGTGGGTTGTCATAGAATTGAGTTTCTCTTGTGAGTTCATATGTGAAGCATGGAATGGGATGTGTGGATTCATGTGCTTGGACACATGAAGGATGCATTAGAGAGGCTTGATGTTTTAGAAGTATTCATTATAACTTTGTAAGTGCATGCATTGTTTTATTATTGAATAAATAGATGGAGTATGAATGCTTTTGGAGGCTATGTTTTTCCTTCTTGAGGATTTTCCTAAGGTATATCTTGTGTTATCTTGTGGCTTGTTTATTTGATATTTGAATATGATTATCCTATAGGCGTGCATACATTATTTTCTCTCATGGGGTTATGTAGGAAATGGATTTAACATTCTAGGTATTATACATTTATTTCCCAACAAGTGGTATTAGAGATTTCATGGTTGTGGTAGGTACGAGCTCTCATGTTATGTTATAACCCTTGTTTGAGTAGAGCTGGTGCAAAGTTGAACCCGTAACAATGCAAGAAATATCTAAGGCATTACAAGGTATGGACACATTGTGTAGGTATTATTTTATAGATTTTGGCTTTTGGGATTTACAGATTTGTTGGATTTATTGTAGATCTGGGGTTTAAAATTTTTGAGTGAAAAAGATTTCCTAGAATGGGCTTTCATATGAGGATTTTTAGGGGAATTTTCACATGTGACTCCTTGAGACAAAATGAACCTTTCCATTGGATCCAGGATGGCTAATAAACAAATTTTCATATAAAATTTTCCCTATTTTGGTCACTGTGAAAAAAGTGATTTATTTATCCCATATCTCTACTTATACAATCGTACAGTTTGATTATAGGTCAAGTTTGTAGAAAATAAAAACTAAAAAAATTAAATCCTATGAATGGAAAAAAGCTAAAAAAAAAAATAATAGTAATTACTGGGGGGTCCACAGACCCCCATACCTATTGAATGTAGGCTTACATTAGTAAGGTACCAATAGGTACACCTACCAACATTGTCAATAGTTAGTGCCACTATCAATGGGTGTTGGGTCGATGAGCCCTTAGGCCCCTAGTCATGGTCCTTGGTCTAGTAGGGCCCCAATGCCAGCCCCCCCATCCACGGGGGTAAAACAAATTTAAACCACATTTTAAAGAATTTTAAAATTTTCCACTCACTCCATGCCGACACTAGTGGAGCACTACTTGGGCATCGCTGGCATGCCACCACTGCCGATGGGCCCACTAGTCAGCCATCCAACGGCCACCAACTTTCCACCCATAACCATATTGGGGATTTTTTTCAAATGGACATAACTTTCACCCAAAATGTTAGATTTTCAACTTCTAATCATCCACGAAAAATCTCTCTTTGAGCACAAAAAAATGGTATAGGTTTCGTTCCATGATTTTTCAGTTTTTATCAATTTTTGGGGCATGAAAGTCATGTTTTCTTTGTTACAAAGTTTTGGACATAACTTTTGCATACAAAATTAGATTTTCAATTTTTAATAGGAGTTGGAGAAAATTTGTAGTAAACTACACAATGGATCAAGTAGATTTTCATTTTGTGGTGCAAAGAGAGGTTTGTACTTGTTTAATCACTTGTAGATCCCTGAGATTCAAAGTTTGATTGTATGAGAATTCAAACGAGCCAAGAGACAAAACCTTGAGGGAGTACATGTTTTTATATGATATTTATGATGGTATAATTGATTATTGGTTTTGGTTCTTCTTGATACATGTTTACATGTGTTTTTAAAGTCTAGACTTTGATGGTGTTAGGCACACATGCTATCTTCTAGTTTGAGGACATGGGTTGATGTGTGTGGAGACTTGGAGTCTCCTTTTGGTGAGATTTGATTGTAGGTACACATTGGTGATGATTATGGTGTCATGATTATGTAGGTACATGTATGCATTGACACTACATGATAAGGTTTGTAGTTGTTTAGTAGTGATTTACTTTGGTGTTAGGAGGTTGTTCTTATCTCCAATATGCTTGTTTGATTCCTTGACTATGGTTACTCATTTGTGGACTTGTTGGAAAATTAGATCTATGGTTAATTTGTTGTTTGAGTCTTGAGGTCTATATGATTATATCTTCTTCGATATTTTAGTTTGTAGGTTACTAATGTGATGATGAGTTTGCATGTTTTAGTATTTGGTATCTACGAGTTATGTCATTATGTGGGTTGATCTCCTATTTGGTTACAATGGGATGACTTGTATGTGGACTATTTATATCCACAAGATTGATTTAGTGTTGATGCAAACTTTTGGCCTTGTTTGTGGTCATTTGTGCATTAATATGTGTTGCATTGGGAAGAGAGGATGGATGATTAGATTGATTGGATAGTCAATTATTTGGACTTGTGGCATGTGGTTTTATCATGATGCCATGATAAATTGGTTGAAAATTTTAGTTGGAGATTTTAACAGTGATTATTTGGTGGTGTAATATTTATTCCTAATGTTTTGATGGTGGTTGTATCTTCTTGGCTAGGACATCTTGATTTTACTTCTTCTCTGAAGCTACTGGGATTACAGTTGAGTGTGTGTGGACCATGGGTGATCGTCATTTAGGATATGGTTATCATGATGCCATGTATAGCTCAGTATCATAGTTCAATGGTGTAGTGTTGTAAAATTATACCTCATGGAAATTTCACACCTACACATTTAGCATGTTGCATTAATGGCACCCTACCGCATTAATGACAAAAAAATATCAAAATTTTTTGATTCTAACTTCATAAGGGACAATGATGAATCATTAGCATTCCGTACACATCATTTTTGTGAAAGTATGAGTATGATGGTTGCACGACACATGGAAATTTGTGCGATGCACTAGCATCCATGAACTTTTCAAGTTTCAAATGAGGGAATCTCGCATCCTTTTCCTATGACACATGCCATTGCAATAGAAGTGCAAGTGTAACGATTCTTCTTTCCCATGAAGCCTCACAAAACTCCTCTTTTCACTCTTTCTCTTATTCATTTTGACTCTCTCTCATTCGATCTTGCTCTCTTTCTCTATTCTCTTCTACATCTTTTCTCTCTTGCTCTTTGCAGCGAAGCTTTGCCAAATCCTCATCTCATCAACAACTAAGGCTCTCTTGCAAGAAAGAACATCTCATCTTTCAAGCCAAGAGAAGATCCATGGACTATTGGAAACACCCTCTTGTCTACTTTGTCTCATTTATTACATTCGTGATATGGGCTCTCCTCTATAGCGATGTTTGTTTCTATCACACGTCTATTACATTTTATGTCATCTTATCTTTCTCTATCTATTTGGCTATCCATGGAGGTGGAAACAGGAAACAATAAAATTGGGTTTTGATTGAGGCAAGCCCTAAAATAGCCCCAACATTTCTCTTTGTCCTTCTTGTGTACAAATGTACAAATTCAAAGATCTGGGTGTTGCAAATTTAAGGTTTTTATCCTCTCTTTTGATAGGGACAATAGCGCGGGGTGCAAACACCCCACAATGCGCTATCATTTGTGGCCAAGGCTTTTCCCTTTTGGGGGTATAATCTGTGAGTTTTAAGATTTATATTTTTTGTAATTTGTATCTTATAATTTTACATCAGTTTCTTTTCATTAGCAGTTTTATCATTCTTATTCCTAATAGTTTAACCTTTCATTTAATTAAGTTGTTCAAATATTCTTCATTCTCTACTTTGTCACTTGAGCTTTGTACTTTAAGGTTAACGAGAGCTATTCACTCCCTATAGACTATTGTCTTGAGACTCGGGAGTAGTGAATCCCCTCCTTCACATTTTTGGTGAACCCAACATGAATGAAATCATGTCGGGTATTTTTCTTTAAAATTTTAATGCTTTTGATCATGCATTTTATAAACAAGATTTTGATATGTTGGATGATGCCCTAGATGATTTCTTAGAGGCATCTCCTTCTATTCGTAGATCTTATAAATAAACGTCTTCATCACAACCTTCTACTTCTTCACAAGTCAAAGAGTCTATGAATATAATCATAGTCTCTACTGCTCCTCAAAGGCTTAAGAGACTTGTCATTTACGTGACTCCAGCTAGCATGTCTCCTAAATGAATTCACTCTATTCGTGGGGTACCTATAACAAATGACACGCTAGACCTTTACATGAGATTCATGCAATCTAAGGAAATCTAAGACATACTTGCAATACTAGAAGGAATCAAAAAAATCTTAATCAACCTAATTCTTTACCACCTTCTCAATTAAGTCTTCCTCAAGCGCCTAAACCTGTAGCTAACACACCTAGTGAGTATGATCTTGTCAAGCAACTTCATGTTACTCCTGTCAAGATCTCACTATGGGATTTGCTTCAGAATGCTCTAGTTTACTAAGGTATGCTTTAGGAATCCTTATAAATATCCTATTACCTTCTTCCACTAGGATGATGGATGTTAATGTATTGACGACTCATATTCGTGCATATTTTCCAAATATTACATTCTATCCACATGAACTCCCACCTTTGAAAGTGCAAAAGCAAGTGGAACCTCTAATGATAATAATTAACATTAACAATATTAGCATTAGGCATGCTCTTGTTGATATTAGTTTGACACTCAACATATGTAGTATTGATTTATTACCTAAAATTAAAACCGATTCATCCTCTCTTGCTACTTCTTCTTTGTACATTCATGGATTCGATAACGCCAGTCAACAAGCCTTAGGCACAATAATCTTGCCTTTGAGGTTAGGACCCATTATCATACCCACCCTAGTATACATTATTCGAGGACCATTACCTTACAACATCCTCTTGGGAATGCCCTAGATTCATGCTTCGGGAGAATTCACTTCTACTTTGCATCATTCTATAAAATTTGCTACTAATAATAAAGTAGTCACAATCAAGGTTGCCCCTAATTCTATTCACCTTTGTGAGATGACAACTACTAGTTGAGCCTCAGTTGCTTCTACTTAAAAAAAATCCTTTGTTATCTTCTCATGTGTTGACATCTACTTTGGTAGTGCCTGTCTCGAAAGCCACCCTTGAGATGGATGTCCCTAGGGAATCATCCCAAAGTAGAGAATCCTAAGCCTACCTCTTCTACTTCTAAATCAAATGCATGTCTTGGTGATGATTGGGGGTCCTTGTACTTTATTGAATATTTTATCGAAGAGTACAAAGTAGACTCTATCCACCTAGACATTCTAACAATCTCATACACCTCTATCAAGAAAGTTGATTGTCCCCCCACTAAGGAAAATGATCATGCTCCTATTAAGGAAGATGATCATGCCTCTACTGAGGAGCATAATCATGCTTTTGTTAAAGAGGCTAGTGTTTTCATTCACACTAAGAAGGATGATTATGCCCTATAAGGGATTATGGTACTCATAGTTGGGATTACTCTCTTTAAATTGATCCTCCTCCTTCCTAGGTGTTGCAAAAAAAAATATGTTATGGTCTAGGTTTCAATCTCTTGTCTAAATATGGTTATGGAGGTAACAGTTATGGACATAAAGGTATTAAATTCCCCATATAGTTTGATCCTTGTAAGCATAATATGGGACTTTGATACCATCATACGAAATCTAAGAGGAAACCATGGTTGAATGTCAACATGATTTCCACTAAGCCTCCTCCTCTTTAATTAGTTCATCCTAAATTTATTGAAAACAAAGTTGAATTTAATGAAGTCCCTCTAGATGTTTTCTCTTCAAAAGAATTGCTAGAAGAATTCTTAGGTGCCTACTCTCATTTTCCTTCTTATCACTATAAATGACAATTCCTGTATTGCTTGAATAAACAGGAATACTTTGGATAATCCATTATCAGTATCAATGAGAAGGCCCCTTTATCTAATGCGAGTGATAGCACTCCTATATCTCATCCTAAAGACCCTAGTTCTCTCCTTAAGGGGGATACTTCCAATGTTTACATGGATCCTAAATCTTCTGAAAAAGTAATTAAGATTGGAAAATGCCTTTCTTCAGAAGATTCTAAACAACATGTTGATTTATTACATTCTCATCCTGATATTTTCGCTTGGTCATATGAGGACATGCCTAGTATTGATGAGTTTGTGGTGGTTTACAATATCATTTTATGTCTTGATGCCAAACCTATCAAATAAAATATTCATAAGATGAATCCCAAGGTCACTTTAATAGTCAAGATTGAGATTAAAAAAAGCTCCTAAAAGCTAGTTTTATCCATCCTAATGACTATTCACCTTGGATATCAAATATCATCGTTGTTAGTAAACTTTATGGTCATATTTGTATTTGCATAGATTTTTTGTGACCTCAATAAGGCTTCTCTTAAGGATAATTTTTGATTCACTAATATCAATATGATTATAGACTCAACTACAGACCATGCCGTATTGTTATTTATGGATGGCTTCTCATGCTACAATCAAATTAGTATTAACCTAGAAGATCAGTGTAAGACAACCTTCACTACCCCTTGGGGTACCTTCTATTATGTAGTCATGTCGTTTGGGTAAAATAATGCTAGAGAAACTTACCAACAAGCGACGACTCTTATATTTCATGATTTCATTCACAAGATCCTAAAAGATTACGTCGATGATATCTTTTCCAAGTCCACAACTCGTCAAGATCATTTTGAGAATCTATATTATCTTTGAAAGGCTTTGATTCTATAAGATGAGACTAAATCCTCTGAATTGTGTCTTCAATGTAGATGCCAACAAGATTTTGGGATTTATCGTCCCTCATCGTGGAATTGAAGTTGACACAAATAAAATTGATGCAATCATTAAAATTCCTCTGTTGAATAACATCTCTCAACTATGTAGTTTGTAGGGGAAGATTGAAGAAATTCATAGATTTGTATCTCATTTGGTTGATTGTACCCTTCCATTCACATTTTTTTTTAAGAAATATTTCCACTTTTGATGGGATGATGAGTGTGAAAAAGATTTTGAGTCAATCAAAATTTATTTGGCCAATCCTCCTATCTTGATGCCAGCTATATAGGATAGACCCTTTTTACTTTATGTCTCTACATCACCTTATGCCTTAGCAACTTTATTAACTCAACATGATGATGATGGTAGAGAAAGATCTGTCTACTACATTATTCATATTTTGATTGATTATGAAACTCGATATTCTGCCATGGAGAAATAATGCCTAACTATTGTTTTTGCAATGTAGAAACTATGACATTATCTTCTCCATGTTGAAACCCATGTTATTATAAAATGTGATCTTCTTAAATGTTTTTTTTACTAAAATTGATCTTTTGGGAAGGTTAGAAAAATGGGTAATGTTACTCTCTGAGTTTGATATCAAATTCATAACTCGAAAAGCAATTAAAGGTCAAGTTGTTGTCGATCAATTGGCAGAAGCCCCCTCATCCCATTCCTTCCCTAATTTAGATTTATTTATAGATGAAAATTTATTCACATTAGATAATGAATCTATATGGGAGATGTACTTCAATGGGTCGAGATGCCAAATTGGTTCTAGGGTAGGTGTAGTTTTAATCTAACCTGAAGGTAAGATGGTTCCTCTATCCTTTCAATTGGAATTTCATTGCACTAATAATACCACCAAGTACGAAGCCCTTATTACCAACTTGTGTATTGGGATAACATTAAACATTAAACACATTCACATTCATGGTGATTCTAAACTTATTGTAAATCAAATCATGGGAATGTATCAAGTGAAGTAGAATAAGCTATCTCAGTATCAGGATTTGGTTTTATCCTTTCATGATCATTTCTCTTCTTTCACAATAGACAGTGTCCCTAGGAGAGAAAACTGTCACACAATTGCAATGGTGAGTGCAACCTCCCTTGTATCTTTGAACGATGGTATAGAAGAGTATCACTTTGTGGTTCACATTATTTGCTCTCCTATTGTCTCAGATCAACCTAAACTCAATGGTCTTGTGTGTGCTCACATAGACTCGGGGGAATGGCATTCTCACATTTACAATTATCTTTAGAGACTAGAAATTTTCTTGACAATGTGACTAAAAATGCTCACACTCAGATACGAAAACTTTTAGCTCAATATATTATTCTATATGATATTCTTTATCAAAATTCTTATAATGGTCTTCTTCTTTGGTGTCTCACTAAGGTTGAAATACCTCTTGCCCTTCAAGAAGCTTATCCAGGCTCTGGGGGTGGACATTTCGGTGGTAAATACTTAGTGCGTAAATTGATTCACATGAGATATTATTGGAAAACAATAGAGCAAGACCCCTTTGCCTTTGTCAAGAAATTCTCTCAATGTCAACAACATAGTAATCTTATTTGAGCTCCTGTACAAGAACTTCAAAATCAAACCTCTCCTTGGCCATTCAAAAAATGTGGGTTGGATATTATTGTAAAAATATCACCTCCTTCTAAAGGGTGTATCTTCATCATTACTGCTACCGATTACTTTACAAAATGGGTCAAAGTTGTTCCACTTCGATCCACTAATGTTGAAGCAATATGTAGCTTTCTTTTGAATAATTTTATTGCTCATTTCAGGTTGCCTTATATCCTTGTTTTTGATAATGGTATGTCATTTAAGAACAAAGAGGTGAAGTAATTTTTTGAAAAAAATCATATTCAACATCAATTTCCTACACCATATTATCCTCAATCTAATGGCCAAGCTGAAGCATATAATAAAACTCTTAAGTTGATTCTTCTGAAAATAGTGAATAAACACGGTAAAGACTAGCATACTCAATTGGTGTACACCTTGTGGTCCTATCACACAAGTGTTCATATGGCTACTGGTACAACCCCATACAACCTCGTGTATTGTGTCAAGGTTATCATGCCCTTAGAGTTGGAAATTATGTCTTTGTAAGTTTCCCTTAAAGAGTTGATTGATGATGACACTTATCGTGATGAATGTTTAAACCAACTTGAATTTCTCAATGAGTGGCGATTGCAAGCCATCAAACATCTCCAAGCTTATCAATTATCTCTTTCTAAGCATTACAATCAAGGTGTCCTTTCTCATATTTTCAAGGTAGGTGATCTCATTCTCTATGAGAATCAAAGAGATGTAAATGTGCTACCTGATCAAAAGGAGAAGTTCAACCCTAATTGGTTAGGTCCTTACATAATCACATTTGTGTATGGTTTTGGTGCATATGGACTATCGTCTATGGATAGTACACCTCTAAAAGAACCTAGCAATGTAATGCATCTTCACCAATACCATGCATAGAGTCTATGTGGCATACATATGACACTTGTCACTCTTTAGGGATCGTAGTTCATTATGCTATGACATTTCTTCATTAACACGTTATCTTTTTATATGTTATGATGTAAAAATGTGTATGTAATTAATTTATTTAATTAGGAATTATATATACATGTGTTTTATTATGTTGTGTATTTGTGCATAGTATTTGATTAACATCTTTTGGTTAGGCATTAGATCCTCATTGTATTTAATTAACCATACATCCAATGTGTGTTTATTAAATCATGATAGCATCTAATATAAACATACATCCATAAACATAAATCCATCACATATCATACATGAAACAAAAGTACACATAAGAACACCGCGATTTTGATCAAAAATCTCATATATATATAAAATGTCATGTATATTGTGTCAAAATGTGGTGATTGCATATCTGTATGTTTATCTATACATCAAAAATATATACATAAAAAAAGATATGGTATACAAAAATATGACATACAAAATCAAGCCTTTAGCCCCTAGGTGGATGGCTCCCCAAGCCCTCTGGCACTAGCACATAATATCATACCTACAAATGTCTCTGATTCCACTTCCCAACTATTTCGTACACTACTTCCACACATTCTCAACCTCAATCTATTAAGACTAGATGTTTCTTTCATCACGACTTCTACCATAACCATGCAAATCACACAAGGAAAAACACTAAATTTTGATAATAAATTGAGTCTCCCAGTAATTTGCATTGCTTACAATACCACAAGCTCACACAAAAAAAATTGTATGAGAATTTATCATGATATGAAAGACATAGATCCTAGCTTATGCATGCACAAAATTTATATTGATGAAGGCTACATGGCAATTAGGCAACCACAAAGGAGAATGAACCTAGTTGTGTGAGGCATAGTAAAGAAAAAGTTGTAGAAATTTTTGGATGCAAGGTTCATTTATCTCATATCAAATAGTCAATGGGTTTCCCCATTAGAGATTGTGCTAAAGAAAGGAGGTAAATAGAGGGTATGTGTAGATTATGGGGAGCTAAATGTAGTAAGAAGGAAGGATCACTTTCCTCTTCCATTTATTGATCAAGTGTTGGATTCACTAATAGGTAAGAAATAATTCTCCTTTCTAGATGGGTTCAGTGGTTACAAATAGATAAAGATAGCTCCATAAGACTAGGACAAGACCACTTTTACCTACCCATGGAGTACATATGCTTATTCAGTTTTACCATTTGGATTGTGTAATGCACTTGCAACATCTGAGAGAGTAGTCTTGAGCATATTATCAAATTTGGCGCATGATTCCACCACTTATGGGAACTCTTATGAGGAAGCATTAAATAATTTGGAGAAATTCCTTCAAGGGTGTTAAGATCACAACTTCTCTTTAAGTCATGAAAAATACTTCATGATGATGATTGAAGGAGTGGTCTTGGGGAACTTTGTGGCCAGTAGGAGAATTATGTTGGAACAAAAATATCTACTAAGAGGGGGGGGCAAATCAGTAGATCAATTAAAAAAAATTATTTCAACCCTTGTTATGCAGATTAATAAAATATGCAAAGATCACACACACCAATACTCATAACACCAGATGTACTTGGAAAACCCAATATGGGAAAAACCATGGTGAGAAATGATGCTAGGATCTACTGTCTTAATTTAGCCTCACAATAGAACATCATTGGTTACAATGTTTAAGGGAACCAACCCTAAGGAGACACCAATCCCTTGATTTAAGAGCACCAACTCTAAGGAAGCACCCACTCCCTAATTTGAACACCAACCCAACTATCTGATGGCACCAACCAATCATATTTATAATGAAAGTATGTGGAGCAACAAATTTAGTTACATATGATTCAAATGAATCCAATTCTATGTTATAGACTCAATCTGCAACTGCTCAATATTTTCTTTGCTCTATAAGCATTTCCTCTCCTCTGTTCACTCTTCTCCTAACACACTATGTGCTTGTTGAATGTATACACACTACTTCATTCTTCAACACACACCAATCTTATGCATTGCATTCTCTATCTTGGTGTAAATAAATCTTAGGGTTTTAAATGCATTTGACAACATTCATGCTTGATTGACCTCTTCCAAAATTTGTGACTATTTGTGCATTAATGAAGTCATCCACTTCTTCCAATCAATCAACAAACATATCACTAGAGTAGTTACAATGATCAATTTCATTTTTTGTGCCACAATCACATTCACCAACTGGAAGTTCCACCATTTTTCCACCTAGGCATTGTAAAAAACAAATCTTTAATTGTTGGTCATTGATCGCACCATGATCTATTGGTTAATATTCAAATTCCTTGAGCTTCACAGTCCAAACAACAGTTTCCATGTGTTGCCTCTTTGTGTTTCCACGCTTGTTAATGTTGGTCAACACAAGCTTCTTGTGAAATGGAAAAAATACTTCTTCATTATTGCCAACCTTGTCTTTCCTTTCCATTAGGGGTCGGGTGTCATATATTCACCTTACCTTATGCTTGAGGTGCTTAGTAGATCTTAGGAAGCAAGTCTGAACACTTTAGTCCGAAGCTCTTTACTCACTTGTCGAGGTTCAACCATTGGACTTACCCTTTACCATTTATCACCTTGAAACTGCTTTACATGCAAACTATAAGACATACCACCAAAATTTGAAACTCTAATGAGTCCTTTGAGGTATCAAATGTCAGGGTTCACACATATCGCTTACCTCTTTCTTTTCTTTTGATAAGGCATAAACCCTCTTACCACTCTGTAATGCCCAAACACTTCCTTCACAAAATGTTAGTTGACATAACCCTTTCAGGTGTCGGCCTTTAGGCTTTCTATTTACTATATACTTACCTTTTGGTAAGGAATAATTTAACCTTTCGACCCGCAATCCCTGAAGCCTTTTCAGGTGTCAAAGTTCAGGTCTCCCGCATATTGCATACCTAACAAACTGTTAAGGCACAAGCCTTAATGCCAAACTGCAAACACCAAAGTCATTTTTGGATGTCAGGGTTCGGGGTTCCTTCATACCCCTTTCATCACTTTCAGTTAAGGCATAATCCTTAATGTCGAAGCCTGATGCCTAACGCCTTTTCAAACTAGGCTAAAAATGACTAACTCTTTCTTCTCTTAGCAAGTTGTATAGAGTAAGCTCGAGGCTCGAAGCCCAAACTTCTGCAATTCTTTAAGGCTTTCCTTGCAACTTCATATGCATCATTCAAAGTGATACCACTTGACATCAATGACCATCATGATTGGCCACAATCTCCCTTTTAACATCCCTCAATAATCTCACCAACTGATATTACTCAGATCTCCTTTTGACATCAATAGTGGCATGTTGTACTCAAGTGTTATGGATGAAACCAACACTTCAAAGACATCAAGGTAGAATACAAATAACCTATCTCTATTCTTTATGATAATTCAAGTACCATAAATATATCAAAGAATCTAGTGAAGCATTCTACTTGACCATGCATATCTCAATAAAGTATCAATTTTTAAGAGAAAAGGTAGTAGATCAAGAAGTCAACATGAAATATGTGCCAACCATGGAACATGTTGTAATTGATTCTTACTTTTTGCTTAGCCATGAAACAAGATTGTTTCCAAGAAAGAATGCACCACCACTAGTGCTTCTTCTATCATCCACACTTCCCTCCCAATCAACATCTCTATATGGTGTCAAAGTGAAATCTTCACCTTTGGGGTACCACAATCCATAGTCAATTGTGCTTTGGATATATTTGAAAATTATTTTTACTACATTGACATGAGACTCTTTAGGAGCAGCTTGAAATCTTACAACCATGCACACTGCTTCCATGCTATTAGGTCTTGATGTAGTTAGGTACAACAAGCTACCCATTATTGATCTATACATGGTATGATTTGCATCTGGGGATTCATCTATCTTGCTTAATTTACATCTAGTTATCATAAGGGTACCAAATAGTTTACTATCTTCCATCCCAAACTTCTTGAGCATCTCCTTAGCATACTTAGTTTTGTAAGGAAATAATGGAGTGCATCTAATGAAAACTCCAAACAGTAGTGCCTTTGGTAACTTTAATTTCGATCAGGTTGCCTAAAAGACACGTACAACTATGTCCAATTGCGGAAACAGACACAGTTTATTTCCCACATTGATCTTTCTGAGAGAAGCACATGTAAATTCAATAGCAAGCAACAACACAGATGAAAGTGTGGATATGAAAATCTGCATATGGTTAGCATTTTAAAACCAAAATAATCCTCAACATCCCTATGAGATAATGAAACACGTTAGATATGCTAAGTAAGATATTAAAACAACAAGAAAAACCAAATAAGCATACAAACAACATGAATCAACTTCATCTCATAGTGGATTGGTGTCACATGTGCTAGTGACCCTTTCCCAATCCTTGATCAAAGCTTAAGATGAAAATGCTATGAAGAGGGTGGAGTGATGATGAGCAAAATCAGTTCTCCAATGGAGAGTGACTTTGCATGAGTGATTGTGGAGGATTTTCTCAAAGATGAAGCTTCTATTTAAGGATTTTCAAAATGCTAAGTGTTGAAGAGAGACCAATGTGGGACTAAGATTGGACAAATGAAAGAAGGACACTTGTCAAGTGGTGATTGGTTGATGTATGTGCAAGATTTGGGAAGAGTGCCCATGAGAGGGAAAATTTCAATTCAAATTTTGCAATAAATTTGAGGGGGACAAGAAAATGAGCAATAAATGTTATGTTGGAGGGACAAATCAACTTGTCATGTTGAGGGAAAATGAGGGTTTTAATAAATCAATAAAATTGATTTATTTGTGCAAGTGGAGATATCTAGAGAATGCAAGTGGGTGAGATTAGTATTTAATCAGGTTAGATTAAATAGATGATGATTATGTTAGCTTAATGATGATTAGGTGAGTTTGACTTTTAGGACTTTGATATTTGATTTATTTAAATCAGAAAATGATGGAATATGATTTTGGATTTGATTTAAATGGATGTTTGATTTATTAAAAGGCCGATGATAATGTTTATTTGATTTTAAATAAATGACCTTAGGAGATTAATGAGATTACCTAATGAATGGATGAAGGTGAACCTGATTAACTGAATGAGTGGATGCACGTGAAGCCTGATTTACTTGATGAATACATAATGCTAATTTTGCATGTCTATAGAAAGATACTACGAAAACAACACAAATATTTTACATGGGGAAAACCCTTTCGGGTGAAAAACCCCTCTTCAAAGTTTGAGCCATTGTATTATTCAGCAACAGAAAGTTACAATATAGTTTCAAGCTCTTAGCCTTTTAGAGATTACATCTTGTTCATTCTAGATACAACTGGTAGCAAACTATCCCTAAGAGATCACCCAAAGCAATCATGATCACGAAAGATTCCAATAGCTTAACTCTGCCTCTCAATCCTCTGCTTCGACCTCATGGCCTCGGCCTTTCAGCCAGCCACTCGGTCCTCTCTCTATCGTTCTCTCTCAAACTCTCAGATCTTTAGCTCCTTGGCTTATATGAAATCATTCTTTCCCAACTGTCGGATCAGAACTCATGAATCATCCAACCCAACATGATTAGATGTTTCCACTTCCTCGTGTTTTAGTTTTCCAACTTCCACATAGAAACGGTTCACATTCTACTTTCTTGGATTGGTCCACATTGCACCACGTCAAATAGTCTTCACTTGGTCAACAACGATCAACTTGTGTCGCATGTACACATGAAGTGTCTCCCTGATGCCACAAGACCCGTTTACACGTTGTTGCCAAGAGTCGTCCCCATCGGCAAGAGGTTCCACTGAGGTTACAAGTTGCATCAACCTCAGCATGCACATCGATGAGACCATCACTATCGCCAAGAGATCACATCAAGCCTTCAAGTCATACCGAAACCCATTGTATCCCTATTGACATCCATCTATCGGCAAGAGTCTCCTCATCAGCATGATCGGTGAGACCTCTCACCGACCTCCAGTTGAACTCATTTGCCAATGCAATCGCTAAGACATCCAACTGTCGCCAAGAGGTTATATCGAGGTCTTCAAGTCATATAGACGTGAGTGTTCTCATTAGCAAGAATATCGTCTTTTTCCAAGACATCACACCGAGCTTCATGTTGCACCGAAGTCACACAACCATCGACGAGACCAACACCTGTTGCCAAGACTTCACACCGAAGTCTCCAGGTTACCCCGAGCCCACCTTTCGCCAGGAGTCATGCCGAACGCATCCCACACTGTCGGTGAGACAAATGCCCGTCGCCAAGACTTCATAGCAAAGCCTTGAAGTCATATCGATGTGTTCCACTATTGGCAAGAGAATCAACCTTCGGCAAGACTTCTTACCGAGGTTTCCATGTTATCCTGAAACCACTGTTCGCCAAGAGTCACACCAAACCGACGACCCCACGTGCTGTCGGCGAGACTTCTGATATTCGATGAGACATCATATCAAAACAAGCCTTTCGGCCAAGGGTCTCCTCGATGTCTTTGAGTGTTACATTATCGCCAAGACAATCCTTCATCGCTGAGACTTCACACTGAGACCCTTAAGTTACTCCAAGTATCCGTCGGTGAGACATACTGACTGTCGCCAAGAGATCTTCCTGAGCCCTTATGTCACTCTGAAGACTTCTATCAGTAAGACATTCATATCGGTAAGACTTCATACCAAAACGTAAACCTTTCGGCCAAGTCTCCCCGATATTCAATAAACACCATCAGTCGGTAAGAGATATCCACTCGGCAAAGGGTTACAGTGAATGCACCAAGTCATAGCGATAGGCTCCTTTGGCAAGAAAGAAGCAAAGTCACAGCGACATGAGAAAAACACAAGGTTACTGAGCTGCCAGTCGGCCAGACAACAGGAATGTCACAGCGACCATGCTTTCTCAGAGGTTTTAGCCTGTGAGATTGAGGCAACAATTCGAACAAGTTTGAGATATGAATATCCATTCATCAATTTAGCCTGTGAGATTTGTGAGTATAGATTGATATATGCACACCTCTTCTTGAATCCTTGTTGTTGTAGGTGTTGGTTTAATCATGAATACCAAGCTCTAGGTGCCTATTTTAGACCACATAGTGCTTTCTTCAATCTACAAACATAATCTTCTTCTGATAGCTGAAAACCTTTAGGTTGTTCTATGTAAACTTCTTCTAGGTTCCCATTTAAGAAAGTAGACTTGACATCCATTTGATAGAGTCTGAATCCTTTATGAGTAGAGAATGCTAAAAACATTCTTATGGCTTCCAATCTAGCAACTAAAAGTGATGAAAGAGGTATGAAGGAACCCCGAACCCCAACATCTGAAAATGACTTCAGTGTTCACAGTTTGGCATTGAGGATTATGCCTTAACATTGAAGTTCTATGCTTGATGAATTTTCAAACTAAGCTAAAAGCAACTAACTCTTTCTTCTCTTAGCAAGTTGTATAGAGTAAGCCTAAGGCTTGAATACTGAAGTTTTGTAGTTCTTCAAGGCTTGCCTTGCAACTTCATATGTGTCATTCAAAGCAAGACCACTTGACACTAATGACCATCATGACTGGCCACAATATCCCTTTTGACATCCATGAACAATCTCACCAACTAATATTACTTAGATCTTTTTTGACATCAATGACAATCAAATTGCCAACAAATTCAGGTAGATCCAAACAAAATTGAGGTAATTTCCACTTTTCCTATTCCCCATAAGCAAAATTATGGAAGGAGTTTCCTTGCCCATGCAAGATATTATAGGAGGTTTATCAAATATTTCAGTAAAATATCATCCCCCTATTTGTTCTTTTATCTAAAGATATTGAATTCAACTAGAATACTGCCTTCCAAGAAAATTTTGAATCCCTTAAAGTATCTCTCATAAGGAAACTTGTTATGAGAGGGACTAATTGGACACCCCCTTTCCATATACATACATATACTTTTGATTTTCCTATAGGTGTTGTCCTAGGACAAAAAGAAGGAAATATGGAGAGCAATTTACTATATTGGTAAGAATCTTTAGGCTGTCGAGCTCAACTACATAGTTACTGATAATGAAATGTTAATAGTGGTATATTCTAGTAACAAGTTTATAGATTATATCACTGGATATTCTATTTTTGTTCATACAAACCACACAATAATAAGATATTTAATGAACAAACCAATGGGTGGTGGAAGGATTATTAGGTGGTTATTGTTACTATAAGAATTCAACATTACCATTATGGATAAACTAGGGAAAGCAAGCATAGTGGTTGATTTCCTTTCAATATTGCAAATCAAATCAATAGAAGTAGTGGATGATTCCTTTTTAGAAGAACATTTTTTTGCCCTCTTTGTGCAAACACCTTGGTATGCAAATATAGCCAATTATTTGGGTATAGAAAGAACACCTCCACATCTCTCACTAAGAGCACAATTCCATTTGGTAGAACACAACTTCCCTTATTCGTGGGTGGATGGTTATCTCTTTTATACAAGGCCAAACAACATAATGAGAAGATGTATCAAGAAGAATGAAGTATATGATATCCTTAAGGCTTGTCACAATGAGCCTTATGGAGGTCATTTTTCAACGAAGAGGAAAAATCTAAAGATCTTAACCATTGGTTACTATTGGCCTACACTTCACAAGGATGTAGCCAAATATACCATGAGATGTGACAAATGCTAGAGGATGAGAAAACCTAATAGGAGTGATGAAATGCCTCTCCAGCCACAACTGGTCATTGCACCATTTAACAAATAGGGATTGAATTTCATTGGTCCAATAGATCCAACATCTAACAACAAAAAATATATTTTAGTTTGCACAAACTATCTCACAAAGTGGGTGGAGGTTAAAGCACTTTATTTTGTCAGAGATGACAATTTTCCCAAATTCCTTTAGGAAGAAATCGTCACTAGGTACGATGTTCCTAGAGAAATAGTCACAGACTAGGGACTACAATTTACTTCTAATTTAATTGATAAATTAGTCAATCAGTATGAAATTAGGCATAAAAAATCAACTCCCTACCATCCATAGGCCAATGGGAAAGTATAAGTCACAAACATGGAGATAGAAGTTATTCCAATAAAGACAGTTCAACTGCATCAGAAAGACTAGTCAACAAGACTACTTGAAGTTGTATGGGCATATGGGACAACTTGGAAGACCATAATAGTGTTCACACCATATAAATTGGTGTATGGGAAAAAGGTTGTCCTTCTAATTCAGTTTGACTATAAAACACTTAGAACAATAGTAGATCTTGGAATGGACCTATCTGAAGTTCAAAAGGAAAGAATACATGATCTTAATGCCTTAGATGAGATAAGAATGGAAGCAATACACCATACATAAATTGTACAAAAGAAAAGGATCAGATGACATGAATAGTTTATTAAAACTAAGGAATTTAATGAAGGAGACTAGACATTACTTTATGATTCATAGTATAAAGACCATAAAGGAAAATTACAAACAAGGTAGCTTGGCCCCTATGAAATTAAGCATGTTTTTCAAAATGTAGTAGTTTAGTTAACTACCATAGATTCAACCTGATTCTCACTATTGGTCAATGGACACATACTCAAGCTATACAAAAATCCATTTCCAAACGAGGATTTTTTACATAATCCGCATCAACAATTCAATTGAAAATTACATGTAAAATATGCAAACAAGGTCGAAACATCACATCATACATTTGTAGATGAGTCAACCAACTCATCTAATAATGCATATCATGTATATATTCTTACACTAACATATCATATAAAAAATAATTGTACATAAGCCTGTGAAGAAATGGAGCGGAGTGGGAAGAGGAGTGGGGGGGAGGATTTGAATTCTAGGGTTGTGATGGTGAGGATGGAGACGATGCTAATGAGGCAGATGGATTTCTACTAGCTTGGTTGTTGCTGCCACCCTGCTGGGTTGAGTTGGGGTGGTTTTGGCTACTGTCTTTGGTCTGGTGGGTAGAGTTGTTATGGGGCTATTTTCTTTTGGTGTCCCTTTGGGAAGCAGTGGTGTTGTTTTTGCCTTCTGGCGCTTGTTTCGAGCTTGGTGGGTGGTATTTTTTTGCTTATGCTAGCTTTTTAGGCACCTATGTTGGATCCTTTTTCCTCATGGGTGTTACTACTCTTTTTTGGGGCCACCCTTGGTTGTTGGTTTCTCTCTAGTTTTTGTTATTTATGTTGTATCCTTTCCTTCCAGGGTTCTGTCCCAGAGTATGGGGTGGGCTATTTCCTTCTTCTTCTGGTGCTTTTCCCTTGTAGCTCCCTTGGTCATTTGTGGTCATGGGTTCTTTTGGTCTCAAGAGGTGTAATAACCCATCCTAAATTATTACTTAATTAACATTATTGTATGACACATGAATATATTTCAAATTAAAAAGACATAACTAGTGGCTAAATTCAATATAGCTACACATGTCCATTTAAAATGAGTGAATGATTCATATATTCACTTCAAAAGTCAAATTACAATATTAGGTTTGACTTGGCTCCTAAGGCCTCAAAATCATTACATTATATATTTTCCATCAAGTACATGAATGTATTACATCAAGTTACATCATAGACTATAATAGTCTTGTGAACAACTAAGGTTCTTCTTTGACGCTCACCTCCACTAGTGGACGAGAACATGGTTGAAGCGCTTTACTGCCCAACCACAAAGTTTACACTTCCCCAAAATTCTTCCAACTTGAAGAATTCCCAACCCTGCACATAAAGTTTAGCAAGAGAACAATCTGCAAGGTGGAATCTGGTGTGTGCCCATACATCAACATGCAAATTCTATCTACAAGTTAGGAAAGAAAATGCAAGATCTATGCTAGGAATGGAAAAGAGTGAAATCACAGAGTTCATACATACATAATGAAATATATTGCTTGGCCAAGCATAATAAATGTGTTGCAACAACAACAAATAATAGGTTTTGGTAAAGCAAACCTATACTCTCTAAACTCCATTTCGACACCCATCCTAGAAGGTAACTTTCTGCTATACATCTCATATCAGCTATCTACCCATAAGTTCTCTAGTCAACTAAGGTATCATTGTTTTGTTCAAGTATTTAAAATATTCTTTCACAAATGTCTTTCAAAGAAGAAACAAAATACTAATTTATACTCTAAACAGAAATCAAATTTATGATTCACAGAGTAATTCAACAATCACTCACATCATTCTTATGACTATTTTCTACTTATCATCTTAAGCATTTTCCTTTTAAAAATGTACTAAAAACAAATGAAGGTATGTCACAAGTATGTGTATATACATAGACGAAGTCTATGTGCATACACATATATGTGCCTACTTATGTTTAAAATTTGTGCATACATTCTGAAATAATTATAAAATTCCGATTGCAATTTTAAAATAGTATTCCATTTGACATTTCTTGTCAAAAATAAAGAATTTGAACAAGTCTATGCTAACAGTTTCACACATACTGTTATTGCATTCTCACAACTGTGATACTCAAACATTTATGTTTACATGAGAACATTCATTATTAAGCAGAACGAGTATTGTTTCCTACTAAACAGTCATTAGAAAAGCTATTTACATATGAACATTCATTATTTAAGCAAAACAAGTACAATTTCCTACTAAACAGTTATGAAGAAAGCTGTTTACATATGTACATTCATTGTTTGAATAGAACAAGTACTGTTTCCTATTAAAAAGTCATAAAACAAGTTATTCACCTATGTACATTCATTGTTTAAGTAGAAAAAGTATTGTTTCCTACTAAACAGTTATAAAACTAGCTGTTTATGTATGAACATTCATTGTTTAAACAAAACAAGTACTATTTCAAACTAAACAGTTATGTTTAAAAACAAGTAATGTTGCTTACTTTGTTTGTTGATCTCAAGCTTTTCACATGCTAAATGATCACTTTTCAAGTAAATGTTCACTATTTAAAAATATAGCAGGTTTTGCACAATGTACTAAAAAATAAACAAATCAAATAGCCCAACTTCATGTACATAAGGATAAAATGTCTATTATTCAAATCTTGAACACTTTCATCACTAAAAATTCGATGAGCAACTTTAATATTATAAAGAAAACTAAGCTTGACATGTTTTTCGATAAAATTCTTGAGCAAATATTTCAATCAAAGAAGGCATAGAAGTTTCAGGTTCAAACAATACTCTTGCCTATCTTGGCTACAACAAACAAACCAAGGTTGCTCTAGATTCGACCAAATCTGAATGGTCGGATGCTTTCTTTCTTAGCATCAAAAGTCTTATTCAAAATTGCCCTTATGGTCTTACCGGTTTATCCCATGCATGCAACAATGTACATGTAGACTTATGTCTGTACCATTTTACATTAAGGAAATTAGCCTGTCGATCTTCTAGATCAACCCAAGCAAGGCTTAATGTGTCTCAAGCTTAAATTCATACCATTGTTCCTATCGAACGAAGTTGGCTCACACAAAATATCAACATGCATGCATATACAATGCTCTAAAAACATTCGAATATGCCCCTTTTTTGTTATCGACCCATTCAATAACAAGCATAGATAAAAATAAGAGAAATAAAAAATAGAGAGTTCATGTCTTCCCATAGGATTGTATTCGATCCTTTACAAAGAACATTTTTACAAAAGACATAGTTATATGAAACAATTTTTGTAGCCTTCTCAAGACTTAGCATTATCTTATCTATTAGAAATGATGGTTGATCCCATAAGGCTTCAAGCCTCGACCTAACCTTGCTCATAGCTGTGAAGGCTTAAAATTCATTATACTTTCCAACTAGCAGGGCGTAGGGCATGCGACTTCCACATAGTGGGTTGGCGACCTTAATACATTCGGCCCAAGGCCGATACATATCACAGACAATGACCACTCATTATACTACACTATAAAATCATTCGGTGAAAATGAAAGATTACTTCTTGCTTGATTCAATAATACTGTTAAAGCTAAGTCTATGCAAAAAGAGGAGATCGGTTTACCTCCAAATTCAACTTTTGGTGGTGTTTTCCTTAGATTTTGTCTGTTTGAGTTCATCCTCTGCTTTTTCCTTTCGAATCCCCCAAATTGTTCCTCTCTTCTCTACTTTTTTATGCAATTATTCCTCCAAAAAGATGGAAACAATACATTATCTTTGCATGTTTTCAAGGCAATGGTGTTACTGCCATGTTGTCGACCACCTTTGGATTTGATTATTGTCATTAAGACGGTGACAGTCCATGTCCTTAGTGGATTTTCCTTATGATTTCTTCTTCATTTTGAACAGTCTGATTTAGAATATATCAGTTATCAACTTTGAATTCGATATAAATTTGAATATGTGTACATATATATGTATATGTATGTATATATATAATATATATATACACATACATATATATATATATATGTATTTAATATGATTTCATTCATATTTACCATGTATTCAAATAATGCATGTATATATCTATATATATGCATATGTATTTATATATGCATTCATGTATAAGTTGTTTGTTTGGAATGGCTTATAAGTTCCATACACTATTACTTAATTTAAGGAACTTAAATTTCAATTTGAGCATATATATATATTAAAAAGGATTTTTTTCTTTACACTTAATTTCCACATAATGAAATATCTTGTCCTTTTTAAGCATTATTTACAATACTTGCTTTCGTTTTCTTCAAAACCAGAGTTTAAGTAGACAAATTTTAATCTACAAGCCATTAATTTCAATAACAGAGACAATTCGAGTTAGGAAATTTTGTTCTCTTATATATGCAAATTGATTCAAATGCAAGTCACCATGCCATTTGTGGTGTGTGCACCCAGATTCTAACTGGTTTACCATTCGATCCGGCTAAACAATCCTACTTCAACCATGTTCTCATCCTTCAACCTATCACCCTGCAATTGCACACACTTGCACTTGCAAATTTATTAGTAACGTTGAATTCTTGGTAACATATAAAATAATTTCCAAAAGTTTGCAAAGTCAACATCAGTCAACTTCTTTCATTCAATTTTTGAAAATTCCAAGATTTCCATTGAATATTTATTGAATTTCTTCAATAATTCAATTTACCATATTATAATTAATATGCAATAAAATTGGTTTATGACAAGAGGGTTGGGCTTATTGATTTTTCTACTATTGAGACTGTGATGGAGTGGTGGTTTTCCCTTCATGTTGTTGTTGTGGATGTTGGCCTAGTCGTGGAAGGTTTCTCCCCTTGCCTCTGTTCTACTATTGTGATGACACTACTGTCTGTTTGTTTGTTCTTGGATGCCTTTATTTTGGCGTTGTTGTTTGGCTATTTATTTTTTTCTACTGCTGAGATGACGTTGGTTGGATGTTGCTTTAAGGTTTTTTTCTTGTCCCAGTTGTTCTTTTGGCTGGCGAAAGCAATGGTTGCCCTCTTCTTTGGCAGGGTGTCCTCTTGTGGTGTGGTTAGGGAGTTTTTCCCTTTGTTGTTTTCTCTTATGGCTACCCTCCTATATGGGATGGCTCGGTCTGGTCTCATGTTGCCTTGGGATTCTAAGTTCGTTGTTTTTGTAGGAGTTTCTACTTTTTCCTTGGACCGTGAGTTTCCTTTAGAGGTGGAAACTTCTCCTATCGAGGTGGAGGCATTTTATTTTGAGGTGGAGGTGTGTGTTTGGGTCAAGGTTTCTCTACTGCTGCTCCTTTTGATGTGGAGATCATTCCTATGGAGGTGGAGTGTGCATTTGCTAGAGTGTGGTTGCTGTTGTGAAAATGATGTTCTTAATTCTTTCTCCTTTAGAGCTAGAGAGGCAAGTTTGAAGTGATGGGTGGTGAATTTCATCAATATGGAAGTTTTTGTTGGCTCTTTATTATGGCTTCTTAAGTGGTGTTCCTTTTGTCGCTTGATTGATTCAGGTTGTGATGGCTCAACAATTTTTTGTATGTGTGTTTGGATTGTTGCTACCTGGCTATTGCAGGCATAGTTTGGTGGGTTTAAGGTCCCTGTTAAAACTTGGTTTGTTGTGAGGGATTATGATCCCTATAAACTAGTTGTAAGAGGGTTTCAAGTTCCCTTCTAAACCTGTTTTGGGTTCAATATCCCTTGTAAAACTTGGTTGTTTTGGGTTTAAGGTTCCCTTCAAAACCTTTTCAGATTTGTGCAGATTTGGGTAGTCATGTTGTTCATTTGGTGATTTGATGTTGGGTTGTTGCTAGTTAGCTATGTTGTTTTCATGTGCAACTTGTTCTTCTTTGAGTGGGTTTTGGGTCCCATCAAAACCAGTGTGTAAATGGTTTCAGGTCCCCATCAAAACCAGTTTGTAAATGGTTTTGGGTCCATTCAAAACTTGTTGTAAATGGTTTCTAGTCCATTCAGAACCTGTTTTTCCCATATAATTAGAACATATCACATACACACACATGCATCATATACCATCACCAATAGTTGTTTTTGGATGAACAAAACAGAGTTCATGAGACTTATAGCAACAAACCCAAGGCACATCAATAAAATGGGACATGTCATTATGCTACTTGTAGCACTTATCTTTAGTTCACTACCATTATACCTATAGCCACTAATACTTACTATTTTATATCATTTGTGGCATCCTGACATACAACAACTCCACTCCACCATGCATATCATGCAACATCACATTCCATCATTAATGATTTGGTACATTTTTTATACATAAATATGATTATATTGATTTTCCAAAATATTACAAAAATAGCCCATCAACTGGAAGAGTTTCAGAAAGAGAACCCCATCCCCAATGCCGCCCAGAAACCACCCCAAAAATAGATGTAGTGAGCCCAAACAAGAAATACCAAACACCATACCTACATACTGCTAGGAAACAATACATATGCAGTAACATACCATCGCTCAGAGACAGTCTACCCTACACCAACCATGATTTCTTACACAAAATAAAAACACCCAGCCACACCTATGACCATTACCCGTCCAACTCCACACCTTCTGCAAGTAGGTACTCCCTAAAATTCCAACGTCAGTCCACCCCACCTAACAGTTCTAGAAACAAATGGTGCTTTAGGAAGATCAGCTCGTAGCATGCCCGGTCATGATACCTTCGCAGAGCATCACCCTTGATATCCAAGAGAAAGGGATATCGTTTAACTCTCACCCTAGGTAGAAGCACCTGATGCATGTCTCTTGGGTGAGGAAGCCCCACACCCAATTCAACAATGATGACCACGTCCATGACATTGTCCGACAGATTCTCCCAAACCAACTTTTGAACCATTAAAAGAGTCATAGCTTTCAGTACCTCCAAGTCAAGCAACACAACAACAAAATGAGTCGCAATGTCACATTTGTGTGCCATCTCTCCATCATGGTCATTAATTCCTCTCCTAGCAACAATTGAATGACCTCCAAAACCAATCTATCCCAATCTTTGAAAACAAATTTCAAACACCCATACCCAATTTTCCCAAAGAAAGCACATAGCTTTCTCATGGACTGCAAATAAATAGGTGTTTCCATCATCTTTGATGGAGTGAAATGATGAGCATGGGGGATCTTAAAGGAAAAAGAGACACCCACAATCTATGCGGTTGTCCCATTGGCACATAAACCGCATTTACAATGTATCCTTCATGCCTAGTAATCACAGATCAAGTCTTCAATGGAAGGCCAACGACCACTGATTAAACTTTCATCGCCCTTCCTTCAATTAATGACCTCCGATACCAACCTTCAGGATTGCGATTAATGATTTGGTACTTACTACAACTTTCCTTTCCATCATTCAAACTTCTCAAACACATGCCATCATCATATTGAGCTCCTTTTCCAACACATTTCCCCTCGATATTTCAAATTAAAATTCTATCATTTCAAATTATTTTCCTCGTAGCTGGATGACGGTGCTCAATTCAACTCACACACCACCTTTCCATCACTACACCATCACAAGTACTTTTCTTGTTATTAATTATGAGTAAACATTAAATCTTACTAATTTTATTTAAAATTCAAGATCATGCACACATTTAATTTTATTACATCAAATATATCAAATGCTTTGAAATTCTATCTTCCTCATCCTTTCCATGCCCTAGAATTTGAGGATAAATAGAAAAATTAAGTTTGGGGGGGGGAAATCAAAAGGTATATCTTGTCATCTTTAATTTTCATTTTCAAATTTTATACAAGTCTCAATTCCCTTCATTAGCCATAAGCAGTTGCAAAACATAGAGGAACACAAACAAGGTGACATTCAAAAAGTATGGCATTTAGAGAGACAACAAGTTGCAAGTAAAGGTTATAAAAACTACACAAATGGGAGGTTACAATATTAGGAGAGAACCAAGATCACATAATTTGATATTGGAAGACTAGTAGTGTCTTCTTATGAGCCATAAGAATGTCCAGTTTCCTTGTAGTTCCATGTTTTTATCTCATTTTTGTTAAACTTCAAAACAAATACTAAACCTTTTTCATATACTTTAAGTATTTCAAAGCATTTGAAGATGATATTTATTATATTAATGAATTTGTGTGTTAACTTTGAATATCTATGAGTTTAGTAGAATTTCATGATTGATCATAGTTATTAACAATAAAGAAATTCCTTGAGAGATAGACTAACCCCTGCATTCAAGAACTTGTCAACCCACAAAATTTGAAAGGATTCTCAACCCACAATAGAAGGATGATAGTTCAACATAGCCAAAGGAATTAATCTGCTACAACGTGTGCATATTTCCTGAATGAGATGTAGGTGATGATTTGAGGATGTGAACATGGATGGCCATGTGTCACTCCATCTTTTCAATAAATTATGGAGGAAGAAGAAGTCTATTGCAACATGGAATAATAGCTATAATAAGGGATGTCCTGTTAGGCATGTGCCCAATTTATAACAGTTATCTCAAATGATGTAGTGTCCTTCTTAGATTTCTATACTCTTGCTCTCACTAGTATTTATTTTATGTTACATTAAAAGATTTGGTCCTCTTCCCGTTTTCATGGAAGAGTCAACATTTTATTTTAAGTTTGTTTATAATTTTTGAATAAATGGACTCTCATAGACCTATACAGGAGGGTACTATGTCAAGAAAATATGAACAACTATATTTTTGCATGCATTAGATTGAAAGAAATTTTGTTACATCCTATTCAAAAAAATTCCCATGATTAGAATATAATAGAGAAGATACTGGAGTTACATATTTTTTCGAGTTAAGTAATTAAAGAGATACCGTGGATGCAACTCAAGCAAGGGCCACTTGAGGTGCTATAGAGCCACAATTAGTTTAGATGAATAATTAGATTATGCATTGTAAGTTCTAATTTATAATTTCTAGTTTATACTACAATGCATGTTATATTATAATTTATGAATAGTAAGTCTCTAATTTATATTTTATTCAATAATGCTAAATGATTAGTTGAATTAGGATATGTTACAACATAAAAAATCATCAGCTATAGTCATAAATGATAGGTACTCATAGCAGCTAATAGTAATTAACATCTTCTTACCATGTTCTTTAGATAGGACTTATTTTCGGTTAGAAGCTTTTGATATGCTTATTCATATTAACCAACTATACTTAATTGATATAGGAAGTCTAGAATTTGTCAATGCATATATAGTGCCAACATCATCTTAAATCTACGATTCTCTGGTTGATAATTCAATGATTCCCTCTTTTGAACAATGAACTGCTTAATTTGAAGATATGTAGGTTTGTTAAATTGCATGTATGATCATCTATATTAGTTGATTAGACATTAGGAGAAGCTTTATATTTTTGGCATCATTTTCGGGGATGGTGCTAAGTTCATAATTTCTATTTAAGTTTTATATTTACCTTCAATTATTTCATAGATTAGTAAGTTTTTATTTTCAACATTAGGACCGATAGACACTCACAAATCAACCAAAGACTATTCACTAACAATATGTAGGGACAACCATTTAAAGATAAAGGAACTATTGTATGTGGAGGTATAAAGACACTCTAGGAAGATTTCTCCCCTCAATCCACTAAGAGTTTAAATATATTGGTGTAAACAAAGAACCTATTGAGGGAATCAATGAAGAGAACCACCTCTCACACCAGTAGCTACTCCAAACCTAAGGGAGACTTTCATAAGGAAAAATAACACTATGATAGAGAAAGTAGTAGAAAATCTAATAGAACATGTGATATTTTAGTTTTTAATAACAAACCAAGAAAGGGCCACTGCTCTCAAGAATATACCCCCCTCGACCTTGCCAATTTTCTATGGATTGGTTATTGAAGGCCCATACACATTCTTGTTTGAATTTTACATTTTGTGTAGAAGCTATAATTATACTATAGATGCTCATAGACTAAAACTCTTTCCAACCACATTGAAAGATGCTACCTTGCAAGGTTTATGGGGTTAGGAAGAAATGTAGTACCTAATTGGGAGACGATGAAAGCTAAATTCTTGTATAATTACCAAGATTATTGTAGAGGGACATATAGGAAGAGAGATGACATCTTTAGGATATCACAAAGGGAAGATGAACCACTTGAGGATTATGTGAAAAGGCTTCAATTATGTTTGAGGAAATCATATTAGAATAGGCTCTCTCTTGAGTTACTAAAGTTGGTATTTTTGTGAGTACAAGAGGGCTACATAGATGCTTTAAACCTCACAGGGATAGGGGATATTTCTTAACTGTCTTTCGAGGAAATTTGTCAAGTATTAGAAATAATTCAAGGTCATCCATGAAGAAGACCAAGGTTGATAAAACCTTCTCTTCCGATAAAACATCCACTAGAGTCTCTAGGGTGGAACTCAATAAAATTTTGTCTAACATGAAGGTAGACATAATTAGCCACCTAGCTACCTAATTGGATACCTTGAACATAAAAAAGAAACAAGAGGAAGTGGAGGCAACTCTTATTAAATATTGTCTACATTTCCTCTAGAAGAGGGTAAGCTACAAATGCAAGAAAATTTACAGCATTACAAAAAAGAAGTAAGGGAGACCAAAAGTTCAAACCCTAGAGGATGAGGAGGGAAAAATATTTTACATTACCCGGTGAAAGACATGGCAACAAATCCAAGGTATGCCTCAAGATCCCTTATCTTATAATGGGTCCTTTCTTGGGGGTAATACAAACTTATTTAATTGGAACAATCAACCTTGTAGTAATATGTAAAATCAATCTTGACCAATAACCCAATCACTTAATTGGACTAAAAAATAAGAGATATGGTTGTCATAACCTTACCAAGCCCCAAATTACAATTCCCAATGACCACCCTAGCAGAACCAATGGCCATAACAATGGCGTGCGAACCAACAATGGCAAAACCAAAATGTTAGTTATCTAGAACCACAATAATCTTTACAACTAGGACAACCCACCATAATGCCAAGCCTAGCCATTGCAACCCTAATGCAACCTAGAGCACCTCAATTGTTGGCTCAACCTACACCAAATCCTAACAACAAGCTTGTTCAATAGGCTTATACTAATGAGACCATCCATACCCAACCTATGGGGTTGAGGTAAGTGATGTCCACCTTCGTTTAGGAAGGATGCTTGTTGGGCCATCATCTCCTCATATTATATAGGTTATTGATGAGGAGCCAACATTGGAGAATATTGACAATCAAACAAAGCAACCTGAATAAGGTAAGACACAAAAAAATATCACAAGTCTGGAACCACCATTTCTAGAAAGATTAACAACACAAAAATTCCATCATGAACCTACATTTGATCTGTTGGGCCAGCTTAGGAATGTTTGTATAAAGATACCCCTAATTAAAGTGATTAAAGAAGTACCTATATATACAAAAATTGTGAGAGAACTATGCCTTAAAAATAAAAGAAGCAAAAAGGAAAGACCCCCAAACTATTCGTGTCTTATGAAAATTAGCTGACATCATGTTAGGAAATATAGTTGTCCCAAAATATGCAGACCCTGGGAGCCTAGTTGTTGATGTGAAAATTAATAGCAATCTTATAAAAAATATTCTATAATTGACCTAAGAGCATCTATCAATATAATGACCAAAGAAACCATGCAACAACTTCAGTTGATGGATCTTTGTCCCACACCTATTGTTCTACAATTAAGATATAGGTTGAAATTATCAAGCTAGAAGGTATTATTGAGGATTTGGTTATCACCCTAGATTCATACGAATATCTAGCAAAATTTATGGTTTTACAACCTAAAGAAAACCTTGTAGGATACCCCTTAATCCTAGGAAGACCATGGCTAGCCACTGCAGATGAATTCATAGGATGTAGGCCTTGAAACATGATAATAATGAGAATGTGAACAAAAAGTTGGTTCTTTACCTGCCTACACAACCATATACAAACTTGGAACAAACTGTATGCCCTTCCCTGGAAGAAGATGACCAATACTCTTTGCAAGCACTCATGACTATAGAGTGTATCCTAATGATTGCAATTCAGGATGAAGATAAAGTCCTTGCTCAAATTATGTAGAAATCATATTGTAGGGACCTGCAACAACACTATTGTCTTGCATGCTTACACTTCCCTTTACACAATATTATACCTACAAATTCCTCTAAGTCTACTTAGCTTTTCCATACACTACTTCCCCATAATTGCAATCTCAATCTGTCATGACTTGATGTTGCTTATGTCATGAATTATGCCTTAACCATGGAAATCACACCAAGCGGAACATTAAATATTAATAACCAATTGATAGAATCCCAACAATCTCTATTACTGACAATGTTGCAAGCTCATACAACAACATTTGCATGGGACTATAATGACATGTAGGACATAGATCCTAGCCTATCCAAATTTATAAATTAGTTAAGGAACTACAAGTCAGCTAGGCAACCACAAAGGAGAATGAACCAAACTGTGTGTGACATAGTCAAGACAAAGTTGCAAAAATTGTTGGATGTAGGATCCATTTATCCCATATCAAATAGCCAATGGGTTTCCCCATTGGTAATTGTACAAAACAATGAGGTAAAAAAAGGGTATGTGTAGACAATAGGGAGGTGAATGCAACAACAAGGGTCACTTTCCTCTTCCTTTTATTAATCGACTGTTGGATTCACTAGCAAGTAATAAATATTTCTCCTTCCTAGATGGTGAAGGGCACAATCTACTAAGAGGAGGGTAAATCAGTAGATCAAATCTATTTAAAAATCTTAACTCAATCACATATGCCAAAATAGGAAACTTTAATCTTCAATACTACTACGCAAGCATCAATCAAGAACACACATTCACACTATAGAAGACTAGATATACGTGGAAACCCAAGATGGGAAAAACCATAGTGAGAATAACTACTTGGATCTACTATCCAATTACAACCTCACAAAGCAGAAAGATACAAGTGAATTTTACAATATGAAGTAGGCACCGACCAACCAGAGACACCAATCCCCTATTGTATCTATAGGCACCAACTTACTAGAGACACAAATCCCCAACACAGATTAGTATAACAGGTAGAACACTAGTCCTACCGGATTACATAGATAAAGCTTACAGACCTTCAATTGTAGCCAAAAAAATCTCATACACTTTTGAATTGGCTACAAACACTCTTCTACACTCATTATGATCTAAAAATGGCACACACTTTGAGATGCAACTCTCTCTGAATAACTATGGCTTCATAATCATCTCCTTGTATATTCACCACATTCTCTTTTATTATTTTTCACCTTGTGCATCCACACAGATGAGGAATATATACATGACATTGCATTAACGCTTTTCCATGTCGGCCATGGTATGCAAATAACCAGGACAACATAGGGTGGACCTAAATTCAAATTACATGAAAAGTGTAGCAGGTCGGTCCTATAAAAAAAAAAAAATTTCCAAAAGAACATGATGTTGTGAGCTACGATAGGAACCTTAACTAGGTCATATCTTAACACCACACACTAGCTTTGAATACTACACACTAGTAGCTATTACTGCATAGGTCTTGAACACCAACTGGTTGATAGATAGGCACAAAGAACCTTTTGTCACTTCAATATTTTTGCATGTTGAACATATCCACTGAAAACTTAGGAATAAGATAGAACATGTGTAGACATACTCTCCTCTCAAATTGCAAAGCCAACAACACCTCCAAAAAGGAGACTTGAGAAACACTAAACCAACATTGAACTAAAATATTCTCGTACAACCTTTTGGATTACTTCTATCATAGTGAATAGATGAATGCATGATATTGCAAGCATACACATAACTCTTGATATATAATATACTTCCAAACCATTGACACTCTAATATAGCTAGTAACATATATTTTTGCAAATCTTTGCAGCTCAAAATGATATGACAATACAATTACCAACACAAAAAGGTATGATTGAACAAATCCATTTATTCACATTGAACTCCTAAAAGATAGTGTCACCTCTAATCATAGATTCTTTAGCATCAATGACAAGCTTTGTTCAACAATCTCCCCCTTTGTCGTTGATGACAAAAATCAAAATTTTGGCCACACACGAAGAAAAATCTATGTCTTCTCCCCACCAAGTTTCTAGTTCTCCCCTTAGAGGATATAGCATTTTGAGTTCCATTTTCTCCCCCTTTTTTGATACACCACAACACTTAAAACTTGAAGGAAGAGGGCATATAGATAATTTAAAATCATCCTCCAAAACACAAGACCGAAAATGCAACTGTAGAGAAATGTGGAACATTTCTCTAAGCCTTCTCGACTGCTAACTTAACTTATATGTTTTGAAAATAGGAATGTACCTAATTCTCACTTACCTTTGTCAAACTTCCAAACCGCAAGACTGAATCATAAATGCAGAGGAATACAAAGGAATGCATAGAATTCTCTAGAGATTCTTCAGGTCATCTCCCCCTGAGTCCATACACTACTTATGAAAACATTTCATAAGACCACTAGGCCTTCTTGCAGTAGGGAGACTAAGCTCCCCTTCAACCTGTACTTCTACTTGATTCAAGAGGAGAGAGCAACAACTCCCAGCTTCTGTCGGAGAAATTCAGAAGTCTCCTTAGGAAGCGATTTTATGAAAATATCTACCACGTGTTCCTTACTCTCAACATACTCCAATTTTACCTCCTTTGTAACCTTCTCCCTCAGAAAATGAATTTTGATTGTGATGTGTTTTGTCCTTGAGTGCATTACCAAATTCTTTGAGATGTTTATAGCACTGATATTATTACAAAGAATAGAAATTGGTTCATCAAACTCAATATTCATCTCCTTCAAGTTCTACTTCATCCACAATACTTAGGTGCAACACAAAGTTGTTGCAATATATTTTGCTTCTACTGTAGATAATGAAACTAAGTCATGTTTCTTGCTGAACAAAAACACTAAATTGTCACCAAGAAAGAAAGCTCTGTCGCTTGTACTCTTCTGGTCATCTATGCTTCTTGCCCAATCCACATTTGTGTATGCAGTTAGAGTGAAGTTTTCACTCTTAAGATACCACAAACGAAAATTCATTGTACCCTTTAGATACTTGAATATTCTTTTCACAGCCTTAACATGAGTTTATTTGGGTGATGCTTGAAATCTAGCTACCAATCCAACTGCTTGCATTATATCTGATCTAGATGCACTCACATACAATAAACTACCAATCATGGACCTATACAAGGTCTAGTATACTAGATAAAATTCATCATATTTACTTAGCTTACATCTTGTAACCATAGGTGTACTCACTGGTTTGCATGCTTCCATCTTGAATTTACTCAATATTTCCTTTATATACTTGTTCTAAGAAATAAATACGCCTTTATTTGACTAAGCAATTTGTAAACCAAGGAAGAAAGGTAATTCTCCAAGATTTGACATTTCAAATTCACTTTGTATTGCTTTCTGAAATACCTTCCACATGTCATCACTCCTTCCACCAAAGATAATATCATCTACATAGACTACAACAACCAACAATTGATCACCTTTTGTTTTAATGTATAAATTACTATCTGCATTTTCTCTCTAGAACCCTTGTTGATGCAAATACTTATCCAACTTGGAATACCAAACTTTAGGAGCTTGCTTCAATTCATACAAAGTCTTCTTTAATCTGCACACATAATTTGGATTGTCTAAACGTTGAAACCCTTTCGATTGCTCACTGTAGACCTCTTATTCCAATTGTCCATTCAAGAATGCTGACTACATCCATCTGATATACTTTAAAATTCTTGAAAGATGAAAAAGCCAAAAATATTTTGATAGCCTCTAGTCTTACAATTGGAGAAAATGTCTCTTCAAAATCAAATATACCTTCAACTTGAGGTATCCTTTACACACAAGTTTGGTTTTGTTCTAGATTACTTCTCCATCTCTATTTAGCTTGTTTCTAAACACCCACTTAATACTAATGACATTCTTGCCTTTATGTCTTTTTTTTAGACTGCAAGAATCGGGTAGCCCCCCTATAAACTATAGTGCGCTTGGTAAAAAAAATTCACATGATCGGTGATGTTGGTGCAACACGCCCTTCGATACAATGGGGATGAAGGGGAGACTAGACCTTGTGACCTCTTGCCTGCAACAAGATGCTTTAGCTAATCGAGCTAGCCCTCTGCCCCATTCTTTCCTTTATGTCTTGGGACCAGTTCCTAAGTTTCATTTCTTTTTCTAATTTGAGTCAACTCTTCTTCCATGGATTCTATCCATCCTCGTTCATTTCTTGATTTTCTATAGGAATTTGGTTCAATTTTTGACAATAATGCAAAATATACTTGTTCATTTTCTCTTCCAATTTGTCTTTAGGTTTGTACTCCACTATCTTTGTCTCTTATAATCTAGTCATCAGAATGGTTTTTTTGTACATGCCTTGCCAGAGTCTTTGTAACAATGTTCTCAAAATCATCTTCTAAGTCTTCATTATTGTTGCAAATTGGATCTTCATCATCTTCTACTTTTGGAATGTTGGTAGATTGAATTGTCTCATCAACTCTCTTATTTGCACTTTCCACAATCCTCTTCCATCTCTTATTGTAGCACATGTATGCTTTGCTTGTCATTGAGTACCTAAGGAAAATACCGTCATTAAACCTAGAATCAAACTTACCCAAGTTTTCTTCATCCCTTTTGATGTAGCACTTGCTTCCAAATATCTTGAGATGGCTGACTGTAGTTGGTCTTCCTCTCCATAGCTCATATGGTGTTTTATCAAACTTAGGTCTACTTTGAGCTCTACTCAAAATATATACTATAGTCTAAATTGCTTCTCTCTACTACATATCTAGTAGATTTTCTTGACTTAACATTGTTCTTGCCATATCTTGCACAAACTGGTTCTTTCTCTCAACAACTCCATTCTATTGTGGAGTCCTAGGAGCAAAAAATTGCCTTTGGATCCCATGTTCTTCACAAAATTCACCATACTAGTCAAAAGTGAATTCTTCATTGCTATTTGATCTCAAAAAATTGATTGTTCATTTGGTTTAATTCTCAACTAATGCCTTGAATTCTTTAAACTTCTCAAATGCTTCTGAATTCCCTTTTGGAAAAGTAATCCAAGTCATTCTAGTATAATCATCAATGAACATCATGAAATATTGTCACCTTGTAGACTCATCGTCCTCATTGGTCTGCACAAATTTGTATGGATTGAATCCAATGGCTTTGATGTGGAAAACTCCTTTGTGGGAAATTTGGATTTTGTTTGTTTTCCCTCATGGCATGGTTTGCATATTGTAGACTAGGGTTTCTTGATCTTTGGCATATCCTGGACCATTCCTCTTGAGCTAATCTTCACAATGTCATCAAAATTAATGTGTCCCAATCTTCTATGCCAAAGCCAACTTTCTTCTCTCTACAGGGTAAGATATTTTTGTCCATTCAGTTCACTGAGGTGATATATGTCACTATATTTCATGCTTCCTTCCACAATCAGTTTTTCAATACTTGATTTCCTAATTTCAAAACCCTCACCACTAAAGATAGCTTATAACCATTATAACACATCTGACTTACACTTAAAATATTATGGTTTAGTCCTATAACATACAAAACATCATGAGTTTTTGTCCTACCACCATCAATACTCAAAGTACCCTTACTGGTGATTTTGGCAATAGAATTATTTCCAAGAGTCACAAAACCTCCTTCAAATTTCTTAATATAGATTGGATATGAAAACCATAATTAGGAAAAAAGGTAACCCCCAAGGTCAAATTTTAGTTTACATGTAAGAATGTCAGTTCACCAATAAATGTAAAGAAATAAATTACTTTACATAAATAAATGTTATCTATCAACATACGTTAACCAAGATAAAATAAAGCTAGATGGATACATGAATAGCAATAAATGCAATAATTAAATGAGAGGATATGACACTTAGCTCTAAATCAATGATGGAATAATGTCGATGTCATGTGAAATCTATTTTCCACAATGCAAAATGAATTGTCCTCAATCTAATGACTGTGTTGAGTTTGTGTTAATGACTGTGTTGAGTTTGTGTCATCTTAGAACTCTATGTGGTTCAATTTGAAGCCTGTCAAGTTCAATTCTCATCCATAAAAATTTAATCTAAAGCACATAATTGAATTGTTTTATATGGAAGTGATCTCGTATATGCCTATCTTCACTCCTTTGGTAATGGGATGTAGTCAAGATGGTGTTTACGAACACTTTTAGGAGTGTCAACTTGATAGGGGACTTATTCTCCTATGTCAAACCCCTTGTCAAGTAGAGTTAACAGTAAGGAATGATATCAAAGATAACAAACACTAGCATGTGAGTGGCCTATATACAACTAGTGTAGATTCAAATTCTTTCTATTTAGAAATCAAAGTGTGTTCTAATGATTTTCTTGATGTGGATTATGATTCTTTCTATTTAGAAATAGAAATGTGTTTGAATAATTTTTCCTTAATAATTATATAAGATTTAAGCATATAATTTAATTACAAATTGAATGGCTTTAAATACCAAGACATAACAATATGTCATACAAGCATATTTTTAAATAAGACACTAAAAATGTGTATTTTCATTTTTATTATCTATGTTAGATTAAATTGTAATAAGGTTTCAAAAAATATGATTGATAATATTTTTTGATATAGTTAAATTTTATAAATTTGTTAGTTGACAAGTTCACATAGAAAATATTAAAAAATTAAATATGATATTTATAAATAATATAATTTTTTAATTCAATAGATAATATTAAAAATAATTATTAATTATTAATCTTAATTATTATAGTTATTTACTCTAACAAAAATAAAAGAAAAAGTTCTTTAACCTTCAAAAATATTATTTAATCATTGAAATTAAATTATTGGTCGATAGGTTATATTATGGTGTTTGAAACCATTTTCAATTACCAATTTGTTTATTCATCACTCCACATCAAATCTTACAACTATAAATAAAAACTAACATCAGATATGAGCTTCCAACTAGGGGAAATGATCCAATGGTTGAGCATGTTCCAATAGTTGTTATAGCATTTGTTGATTTAATGCTCAATACTTTTAATAGTATTACACCAATAGTTGTGACTTTAAAGTTGTTAGTGTTGGTGATAACCACCCATAATTGAATGAAATGTATTCCTTATATCTAAAAAGCAACAAATCATGTGATGCCACATCAATGCACCAATAAAACATGACTTAATGCACAACTATTGGTCTCACTTTTTTTGGGCTATTTTGGACACCTCAACAAAAAGCATGTTGATGTGGCATCATATTTGATGATGTAGCCTTGAAACCTTAGTTATAAGCAAGATCCTCAACTACCGAGCTCTACCCTAAGTAATTTATGTCACGCTTTAAAATTGTCAGAATTTATTAGAAAGGTTATTAAAAAGGTTTTTGGTATTGATTTGATTTAAGTTTTTGGGATGTGTGGCTTCCATTATCCTCTCCATTGACACAATTTATATGCTCCATCTTGATGCATATTAACTGCTCTACAGGTAAATACCATTCTCGAACACTATGAATAGAGTGCATCCGATCGAATTGGATTCTTAAGGATCAAACGGCATCGTATCTTTTATCAGATCAGATTGTGCTTAGATTCTATAAATTCTATCAAATTGGATTTCCTATGCAAGAGTGGATGTATGGTTGGATGCATTGTTTGAGCTGGGGTAATCAGGGGAAGGGCAAGAGGAAAGACGAATAGGAACTGAAAGACCAATAAAAAGTACCTCACAAGCTCACCATCAATATGGATGCCTTGATGCTCTTTAGCCTATAAGTACGACCAAGCTCCAGAAAGTTGTAACCTCCTGTGACTTTTAGCCTTTGAATCCTCTTTTGCTTTATTCTGTGTCTTCTGGATGGTCTTTCTATGCCCTTGTTTATACAACCTACTTAAAGGAGAGAGTGTCGATGAAGTCTCTTTTGTTGGGTATATGAAGTCCAACGGATATCTGTGTCTCTTCGTCTTCTCTTGAAGACTATTGTATATATATATATATATGGGAAAACTCTATGTATGATGTTACATTGAATAAAATGAATAATTGCCCTGCTCTCTTGTGGATGTAGCCAAATTAACGAACCATGTTAAATTCCTGTACCTGTGTGTAATCTTATAGGTTCTAAATTTGTCTAATTACATAACATCTTTACATCGATCGACCTACTTGTGTGCCTGTTGGGCGCATCACAATCATAATTGTAGTCTATAGGCTTGCGAGCAGGGCCATATCTTGGCTGCAACATATTTAAATGTAATCAAAATATAACTTTTGGAAAAACATCTAAGCACCTAACCACTTAATCTGATGAAAAAAGTCATTGAAGCCATATATTGTATTACAGAGATCCTAGAGCCATGCATTCCAATCACACAAAAATGATGTACATGATGTGATCTGTAATTTTACAGAATCAAAACCACCAAAAAACTCAACATGCATCAATATGGAAACTTCACATGAAAATCCATTTCCAATAACAAGAAGCAGTGTCGAAAGACACCATTATTGACCGCAAGTGATTAAAAACCATTATTAACTTCCAAAGCCAGAGTGTGTAGCCCGGTCTCTTGAGAGCGTAAACCACATCAATGGTCGTAAGAGTCTTATGCCTAAATACTCAGTGAATGTTATGACATCTCAAATACAATTTTCCAAGATGAGCCCGCTTATATTTGTCATACAGATATCAACTTGTGTAACCAAAACTTCCAGTTATAGTGAAGAAGATTGCATTCATAGCTACCACTGTGGCGAGAAGAGCAGCCATTCCTTTATAAAGACTAACGATACCATCTTATAAAACAATACGTTTCAAGGCATCCATGGCTACTAAATTTCCATATTGCTTTGCTTGTAAGAACCTTCTCAAAGGCAAAACTACACGAGTTGATTTTGGTGAGATTGCTTTGGGCACCCAATGTGAGAGGTATTGAGCCAAGAAATTGGTTATCAAATAGAAATACATATCTGAGACTCTTGAGATTGGCAATCTCTGTGGTATGCTTCATGTGAGATAGTCTAATTTAAAACTACAAAATTTCTAAAAATTATTTTATATTTCATAGTTACATTCTTTGAAAGAACTGCATTCTCTCAACATTCATTAAATATATATAGTTAATTAGATAATGTGGTTTCAACTTCATTTTCCACTCCATTAGACCACCTCTCCCTTGTTCTTTTTTGTAAGGTTGAAACCTTTAAACATTGTTTTTGGATGTGCCCCACGTTAAGAAGTTGTGGACTGCCCTTTTTTCAGCCTTACCTGCCCTGTTTCACTTCACATGGTCGTTGAAATTCGCTCTTCTCGGATCCTCGGGGTTGCATAATTTGATTTCCAACCTTGCCGGCTTATCATAATTAAATTCATTTGGAGGTTTCGCTGCCAGGCTGCTTTAGCTCGTGTCTTCACTCCCCTTGCGATAGAAATCTCGATCATTTTTTCCAACCTGCATACACTCTTGCTGAGTTGAACAGATGATCTAGAAAAGAAAGGCAAAACATCTTTTGTCACAGCTGCAGATTCAACTCGGGCCTACTTCTCAGCACTTCACACAGGGGATTTTCTGGTACACTTCTCAGTGGCCACTAATAATTCATGACTTCTCTCAGTTGGATCAGCGGCTTCTTTTTGAGGACGTGTACAGGTCTATGATGGATATTGTTTGCTTAGCTGGTGATTACCCTCCTCTAAGTATACAACTTCATTTCAGCGACTTCAAAACTTCCAAATTGGGCATTCCAGTAAAACTTATGATTGTTCAAGGAAGCAGATTTTACAAGATTTGAGTTGAGCTTTTTACTGTCTTGGGCGGTGAATCAGATGCTATGGTTGGGCATTATTCTGGCAATGATTTCCTTTTCCTGCGGTTGCCTCGGTGGAGAGTTTGTTGCCGTCATGATAATCAACAGAGTAGTTTTTTTTGCAGCAGTTTGTCTGCTGTTTGAATGTATCTTTCTAACTTAGTATTCATATAATAGTAAAGGTCTAGGATAGAGGTCACTTCCAGCTGTTTTTGGCAGCATTTTGTTGCTTTTCCTGATGCTGTTATATAACAGCCTGTAGCTGTTTTCCTTTTGGTTGCTCTGCTGTTATTCTCTAACAGCTTTGTAGCTGTTCCTTACCAGCATTGTTACTGATCTGATGTGATACTGTTTCTTGCTGTTTCTTGCCAGCATTGTTGCTGATCTGATGTAATATTGTTTCTCTTAATCCAATATTTAAAAAAAAAATGTCTCCAAGTTTCATAAAATACAATATTATAGATTACATTCACAACATAATAATTGTCACATATGATGTATCATTTACAAGAATAATTTACCTCTTCATAAAAATGTATTTTTTGATTGACAATACAATCAAGATGATCAATAATGGATACCTATACTTGCAGCCACATCTCCAAATATAATATTATAAATTAATATATTTTCGACACATATATCAAACTATATTCCCTAAAATATTATATATAATCTTCTATCAGCCTAACCTTTGCACCTCCTTCCCATACAAGTACTTAGTATTCAATACAACAGAAGATTTGCTTAAAAAACACCCATATTTCCAATAAGCAGGCTCACTGCATCTATAACTAGTACTCACTTTGTGGTTTGAGATGGCGATGCAATGTGAGAGTTACCAGTAAGGAGCTGCAGGAGGCCTATAAAGTTCTTGATATACAACTCTTGTGACGGAATCCCCTCCTTACTACCCACTATTTTAAACCTGAACATGTCTCCCATTTGACGTGCGTTGACTCTGAAATCCCTTCCCTGTTCCTCGCTCATCACTATCCTCACCGCTCTACAGATTTCTTCTCTGTGACTAGACCCGTCGTGTGTTTTTCCCACATCAACACCCACTCGCAAGTGCTCACAAAGGAGGCGTGCATTGAGGGCCTGATCCAACATGATAGGCGATGCGATGAAAGGCAATCCACAGCTCATGCCCTCCATTACGGAGCTCCACCCACAGTGAGTGAGAAAAGCCCCTGTCGAGAGATGGGATAAAATCTCCCTCTCTGGTGCCCACTCTCCCGTCACAACTCCTCGTCCCTCAACGCGCTCCTCGAATCCCTCTGGCAAGACATCTGCCATCGCTCTTCCATGAGGCAGACGCAGCGCCCACAGAAACGGCTGGCAGCTGCTTTCCAACCCCAACGCAATTTCTTTCACCTCATCGGGCGACAGGAAACTCTGGCTTCCGAAAGCCACATAGACAACCGAGCAAGGCGCTTGCTTTTCCAGCCAAGCTAAACACGCAGAATCCCTACTTTTAGATCGGACAAGTGGAGTAAGCAGAGGGCCGACTGGAACAACTGGCTTCCCCAACACTTTGTTCTGCAAATACTCCACGAAGCTCCCCTCCATCTCATCGCACGTTTTAATGGCCATTGCCGAGCAATATTCATAACATTTGAGGCCGCGCTCCAGAAAGCTTATACCGCCCAGATTCAACGGTTTATAGAGGCCAATTACGGCCTCTGCTTCGAACAGCTTCCATGAGATTACAGACGATGGATAATCTGGCGGCGGTTTCGTCAGATCGTGGGCGGTGATTTCTTTGTCATAGCCGCGCCAGGCCGGATGGATGGAGTAGCTGGAAAAGGCCGCACCACTAGTCTGGAAAAATACGGTAGGTATTCCAATTTGGGCGGCAGCCACGGCTCTTGGAGTCCACCACTGGAAAAAGTCGAAGACCACGCAATTTGGGCGAATCCGACGGATGATTCGTTGGAAAGGCTTCTCCAGTCCGTCCATTGCTTTTTCGAACAGAGGCATCAACTCTAAGGGGAGGTCGGCCGTGTTCTCTACTTCGCCAGGAAGCCCATCAATCGCCGGCAAAGGAATCGCCACCAGCTGCACTAATTTGTCTGCACTCTCTCTTATTCTAGAAATGTTGAGACTAGTTGAGATCAGCGAAACTTTAAGACCCGCACGCACAAGTCTGTTTGACAGCTCTAAGTAAGGAGAGATATGGCCGTGAGCAAGCCATGGAAACATGGCAACGTGAATCTCTCTACCATTCTCCAGTGTCAATGATGCGCAGAGCTTGCTACCAATGGAAGTCTACCTACCACTCGAAACACATCTTTCACTGCCCAATTTAGGCGTCTTAGCCCATCTTAATTTTCTGGCGAGTACCGAACCCCATGATCAAGAGTCCATTATTTATTGTGCTTGTCCCTACGAAGAATTATCTTAATTTAATCTCGTTTATTATTTAATTTAAATACAACTTTTAAGTCCATGGTACGAAACTCAAACCACATAGGTATGGCCTGTTGATTTTTGTAGCTAGAAAAGTGGGATATGGATTTGTTTTAAAGCAACTCAAGATTAGATATGCTTTAAAACAATTCGAGTTGGATTTTTAGCAACAGCAGAATTTTTATTCTTTAAATAGAATGTTTATGAGTTTGTGAGGATAAGATAAATCCAAGAGTGAGATTTTATTCTTTAATAGAATGTTTCCGAGTTTGTGAGGATAAGATAAATCCTAGAGTGATTTTATGTGTAAATAAAGCCAAAGAAAGCAAGGAAAGATTCTTTCCTTGCACGCTAAGTAAAGCAGCTAGGCTCTATAAATACAAGATTGCTGTAGCAAACTCGTATTGTATTTTCGAAAGAAAAGTTTGTTGTTAGGCTGAATAGAAGATCCAACATTTGCAGGTTTTTCCCCACATTGGGGTTTCCTGGGTATATCTGTGTTATTGTCTTTAGTGATTGGCTTATTGTTATTTTTGCTTCCGCTGTTATTAGTTGTTAATTAACCCAGTTGTATTAATTGTTATAAATCAGATTTCTTTCTGTGAATTTATTGTGCAATTAATCTGTTGCTGGGTTATAGAAATTAACATGGTATCAGAGCACTAAACTCTGAATACGAAGCCAAGATTTGTAACGCAGATTTCAAGAAAAAAAAAGTCATCAGATTTTCGTCTCCAATTCTTTTGTGGCTATGGCAACCAGTGTTCGATACGAGGACAGGCTCGAGGGTGCGTCTAACTTCTTGCAGTGGAAGGTTCGGATTACATCTGTTCTCAAGGAGAACAGGCTATGGACCTATGCTAGCACAGAAGTGACTCCACCAACAAATGATCCTGTTGCCTTAGATTTGCATGAAGTCAAAGAGGCCAAAGCTCAAAGGATTATCCTGGATGGAGTAAGAGATCATTTAATTCCTCATTTATCGGGGAAAGACACCGCCAAAGGATGTGGGATACACTCACAAAACTTTATCAGAGCGACTATCAGAGTCGTAAGATGATGCTCAAGGACAAATTGCATAATACCAAGATGTCCAAAGGCGAGAGTGTGACCTCTTACTTGTCCAAGCTGACACAGGTTAGGGATGAGCTTGCTGCTGTTGGAGAGACGATTAAAGAAGATGAGTTGGTGCGTATAGCCTTGAATGGTTTTTCAAAGCACTGGGAAGTGTTTGTCAAGTGTGTTGTCGGCAGAGATCGGCTACCTGATTGGGCAAGACTTTGGGATGATTTTGTTCAGGAGGAGATCCGTGAAGGTGCTCATCGAGGAGATCAGACAAAGAAGGTTCAAGATGAAGAAAATCTTGCTCTTGCAAGCAAGGGTAAGAAGAAGTCCAATAAAGAGCAATCGGAAGGTTCTTCTTCCAAGAGTGGGAAGAAGAAAGATCTGAGCAAGATTAAATGTTTTTGCTGCCATCAGATGGGTCACTATGCCAGTCAATGTCCGAATAAGAAAAATAAGGACAAGCAGAAGAAGCAATTTGCTGCTACAGCAGAGGTGGACGAGTTTGCATCACGATTTGAAAATGAGTTTTCGCTCATTGCCTGTCTCTCAAGTTCAATTGTCAATAGGGTATGGTATATTGACAGTGGGGCTTCTCGCCACATGACGGGAGTCAAAGAATGTTTCACCAAGTTGGAGGAGAAGAAGCTGGATTTCTATATTGAGCTCGGAGACAATGCCAAGTACCATGCAACTGGTATTGGCACCGTCAAGTTTCAGAGGGAGTCTGGCAAACCTTTGTTGGTGGAGGATGTGTTGTATGTCCCTGGCATGACAAAGAATTTAATCTCAGTTTCTGCCTTGGAAGACAAGGGTTACATCGTGACCTTTGAGAGGGGAAAAGTCTATATTCGTCCCAAAGATTCCAAGATTGCAAAAGTGATTGGTGTCAGGCATGGCAGCTTGTTTCGGTTACAGTTTGAGCCAGCACATGCATTGGTTAGTAGCTGTAAAGGGATAGGAGAATTGTGGCACAGGAGGATGGCTCACCTTCACTATGGAGCACTTAATATTCTTAAGGAAATAGTGACAGGGCTGCCTGAGATGAAGACAGAAAAGCATGAGGTGTGCAAGGGTTGTGCTCTTGGGAAATATGCCAAGACCAGTTTTCCAAGCAGCGACACTAGATCCGAAGGGATTTTGGATCTCGTACACTCAGATGTGTGTGGACCTATGTCAACAACATCCTTGAATGGATATGAGTATTATGTTACCTTCATTGATGATTTCTCCAGGAAGACATGGATATATTTCATGAAGAATAAAGATGAGGTCTTTAGTAGGTTCAAAGAGTTTAAGGCTCTCGTGGAGAACCAAACTGGGAAGAAGATCAAGATACTAAGGTCTGATAATGGAGGCGAGTATACCTCGAATGCCTTCAAAGATTTTTGTGCTCAGGAAGGTATCAAGAAAGAGTTGACAGTTCCATACAACCCTCAACAAAATGGGGTTGCTGAATGAAAAAATAGGGCTATAGTTGGAGCAGCCAAGGCCATGCTTCATGATCAGGATCTGCCTTGGTTCTTATGGGCAGAAGCTTGCAACACAGCTGTGTATTTGCAGAATAGGAGCCCTCACAAAGTGTTGGGCAAATTGACTCCAGAAGAGGCATTCACTGGTAAGAAACCAGATTTGGGGCACATTCGCATCTTTGGATGCCTTGTGTATTGTCACATTCTGTTGAGAAGAGAACCAAGTTGGAACCTACTGCAGAGAAGGGTATCCTTGTTGGGTACAGTGAAACTTCTAAGGCTTATAGAGTTTATATTCCTGCTCTCAGGAAAACAGTGGTTCGCAGAGATGTGAAGTTTGAGGAAGAGAGGGCTCTTCAAAAGTCAAGTAACTTGATGAATGAGGAGGAACAATCATCCACAGTTGAGGTAGCAAAAATCCCTCAAACTTCAGTAACACAAGCTGGAGAGCAGAACAAGCAGGATGATCAGATAGAGGAACAAATAATTCCTCAGCCTCAGATTCCTATGAGTGAGAAGAGGAGAAATAGGGCAGCTGAGTAGACATTGAGAGAAGCTCAAGAATACGTAGGTGATCCTCAAGATTCAGTCAGACAAAGAAGGGCTCCCAGACGTTATTCAGATTATGTGGCACTTATGAGTGAATTAATTGAAGTAGAGCCTTCCAGCTTTCAGGAGGCATCCAAGCACCAAGTGTGGAGAGATGCCATGGTGGAAGAGTATTCTTCCATCATGAAGAACAGTGTGTGGGAGGTAGTACCAAGACCAGAAAATAAGTCTGTGGTGGGCTCGAGATGGCTGTATAAGATTAAGCATGCTGCAGATGGTAGTGTGGAAAAGTTCAAAGCCCGGTTTGTGGCTAAGGGGTTTTCACAGAAGGAAGGAGTCGACTATGATGAGACTTTTGCTCCAGTAGCCAGGTACTCATCCATAAGAGCTATCATTTCTATAGCAGCACAGATGGGTTGGAGGATTCATCAGATGGATGTAAAGACGGCCTTCCTCAACGGGGTGATTGAGGAAGAGATTTACATAGAGCAACCAGAAGGGTTTGAAGCACATGAGAGGGATTCTCATGTATGCAGGTTGAAAAGAGCATTGTATGGACTCAAGCAGGCTCCTAGGGCGTGGTATTCACGTATTGATAGTTACTTGCAGAGTGTGGGCTTCATCAAGAGTGGGGCAGATTTGAACCTGTACTATGTTCAGGTGAAGGGTGAACTTCTCATATTGTTGTTATATGTTGATGACCTATTCATCATAGGGCCAGAGGAGCTCATAGCACATTGCAAGCGGGATCTTGCAGGAGAGTTTGAGATGAAGGACTTGGGGTTGATGCACTACTTTTTAGGATTGGAGTTGTGGCAGAAAGAGGGAGAGATCTTCCTTGGACAAGGGAAGTACTTAATTGATATCTTGAAGCGATTCAGGATGGAAAACTGTAAGCCTATGTCAACGCCACTTGTGACCAATTGGAAGAAAATTGATGCTTCCAGATCAGAGGCAGTGGACCCTACTTTATACAGACAGTTGATAGGCTCTCTTATGTATCTGGTTAACACTAGGCCAGACATTTGTTTTGCAGTGAACTCACTCAGTCAGTTTATGGTGGAACCTAAACATGTGCACTGGATAGCTGCAAAGCATGTTTTGAGATATCTCCAAGGCACAGTTGATTATGGGCTGAAGTATGTTCAACAGGATGGAGTGAAGCTCAAGGGGTTTACGATGCAGATTGGGCAGGCAGTACAGTTGATCGAAAGAGCACTTCAGGGTGCAGTTTCAGTTTGGATCAGGAGCAGTCTCTTGGTACAGCGAGGAAACAAAAGTCAGTTACTGAGTTCAAAGAGGAATATATGGCAGCCAGTATGGCTACATGTGAGGCTATCTGGCTTCAAAACTTCTAGTTGGGCTCTTTAATCAGGAGCTGGATCCTACAGTCATTTACTGTGATAATCAGAGTTGCATCAAACTCTCTGAGAATCCAGTGTTTCATGACAAGTCAAAGCACATTGAGATCAAGTACCACTTCATCAGATTGTGTGGAGAAGGGGATAGTGAAGCTCAATTACATTCCTACGAGAGCAGGATAGCAGATATCCTGACAAAGGCCTTGATGAAGAGCAAGTTTGAATTCTTCAGGGACAAGTTGGGTGTGGTGCAGAACACTTTCCTCGCTAAGAGGGAGTGTTGATTTTTGTAGCTAGAAAAGTGGGATATGGATTTGTTTTAAAGCAACTCAAGATTAGATATGCTTTAAAACAATTCGAGTTGGATTTTTAGCAACAGCAGGATTTTTATTCTTTAAATAGAATGTTTATGAGTTTGTGAGGATAAGATAAATCCAAGAGTGGGATTTTATTCTTTAATAGAATGTTTCCGAGTTTGTGAGGATAAGATAAATCCTAGAGTGATTTTATGTGTAAATAAAGCCAAAGAAAGCAAGGAAAGATTCTTTCCTTGCACGCTAAGTAAAGCAGCTAGGCTCTATAAATACAAGATTGCTGTAGCAAACTCGTATTGTATTTTCAAAAAAAAAGTTTGTTGTTAGACTGAATAGAAGATCCAACATTTGCAGGTTTTTCCCCACATTGGGGTTTCCTGGGTATATCTGTGTTATTGTCTTTAGTGATTGGCTTATTGTTATTTTTGCTTCCGCTGTTATTAGTTGTTAATTAACCCAGTTGTATTAATTGTTATAAATCAGATTTCTTTCTGTGAATTTATTGTGCAATTAATCTATTGCTGGGTTATAGAAATTAACATGGCCCATTTACGATTATTAATCTAACACTAATGCATTCAAATTAAATATGCCTCCTTACATAGAGATACATCTATGTTAGATAAGGAAGATCAATTATTATCTTTCATTGCAGGTGCCACCAAATGCTCAAGAAAGCTTGGACAGACTTTTTCAGAAAATGTTAACAAAAATAAAGACAGTTTCCAAGTTAGATTGAAAGATCAATTGCTAAGCAAGACAAAGTGGGTATTCTAGAGACTCGTGATGGAATTGTGGCCACATCTGATTTAAGTCTTCAAGCTTTTGGGAACCAAAAGCGTTTCAATTAGAGAAGTGTGATCCTAACTTGATCGCGAATGTATGTTGCAATTAGTTTGACTGAGATAATTCGCGTTGCTTAAAAGTTTATATTACTATTAAGTGTTCGAGACATGGTTCCTCTCCCTCCACGATACGAAGATGAGGAAATAGGGAGCATATAATTTGATCAAACGCAAGGCAAACAAAAACAAGTTCAGGGGGCGACCCAAACACCCAAGGTACATCGGATGAGAAATCCAATCAGGTTTACATCTTCAGCATGTCCGAGAGATAAACACGTTCAAGCAAACAACTGGGGAAGTTCTGAAAATACTTAGAAAAAGCTTGGAACTTCAGCTGCCTGAAAAGGCAACTAGGAATGTTTCATCTTCCATCTCTTCATAGGAGGGAGAGTTTGAAGTCAAACGACCAAATATGAAAGCCAATTGCACTTATGTCCTAAAACATCTCAAAAACATGTATCTTGGCCCAAACAAAATCATGCTCACCAAAATGAATGCAGACAACTTGGACATGTTTTAAAAATATATTTATATCTTCAAACTTCAACGATTTGAACGAGCTTTATTAGCAAGGCATGCTTGAAGAGCACTCCAGTAATTCCAACGATGTTCATGGAGGTTGAAAATTTTGTTTTGTAGATATGGCATGGTAAAAGTGGATATGAGGGTCAATTCGAGAAATTATTGGCAAGGAACAAAACCTATAAATTATGTAAGCTACCCAATAACAAAGGGATGAGCCCCTCTAACTTGCTAGAATGTAACCTCAGAAACTATATTCCTTAACATATTATATATAATTTTCTATTTCCCAGTATTAGTATTCAATACAACAAAACACTTTCTTAACAAAGACATATTTCCAATAAGCAGGCTCACTGCATCTCTAACTAGTAGTCACTCTGTGGTTTGAGATGGTGATGCAATGTGAGAGTTACCAGTAAGGAGCTGCAGGAGGTCTATAAAATTCTTGATATACAACCCTTGTGACAGAATCCCCTCCTTACTACCCACTATTTTAAACCTGAACATGTCTCCCATTTGACGTGCGTTGACTCTGAAATCCCTTCCCTGTTCCTCGCCCATCACTATCCTCACCGCTTTGCAGATTCCTTCTCTGTGGAGAGACCCGTCGCGTGTTTTTCCCACATCAACACCCACTCGCAAGTGCTCACAAAGGAGGCGTGCATTGATGGCCTGATCCAACATGATGGGCGATGCGATGAAAGGCAATCCACAGCTCATGCCCTCCATTACGGAGTTCCACCCACAGTGAGTGAGAAAGGCCCCTGTCGAGGGATGGGATAAAATCTCCCTCTGTGGCGCCCACTCTCCCGTCACAACTCCTCGCCCCTCAACGCGCTCCTCGAATCCCTCTGGCAAGACATCTGCCATCGCTCTTCCATGAGGCAGACGCAGCGCCCACAGAAACGGCTGGCAGCTGCTTTCCAACCCCAACGCAATTTCTTTCACCTCATCGGGCGACAGGAAACTCTGGCTTCCGAAAGCCACATAGACAACCGAGCAAGGCGCTTGCTTTTCCAGCCAAGCTAAACACGCAGAATCCCTACTTTTAGATTGGACAAGTGGGGTAAGCAGAGGGCCGACTGGAACAACCGGCTTCCCCACCACTTTGTTCTGCAAATACTCCACGAAGCTCCCCTCCATCTCATCGCATGTTTTAATGGCCATTGCCGAGCAATATTCATAACATTTGAGGCCTGCGCTCCAGAAAGCTTATACCGCCCGGATTCTGGGGTTTATAGAGGCCAATTACGGCCTCTGCTTCGAACAGCTTCCATGAAATTACAGACGATGGATAATCTGGCGGCGGTTTCGTCAGATCGTGGGCGGTGATTTCTTTGCCATCGCCGCGCCAGGCCGGATGGATGGAGTAGCCGGAAAAGGCCGCACCACAGGTCTGGAAAAATATGGTAGGTGTTCCAATTTGGGCGGCAGCCACGGCTCGTGGAGTCCACCACTGGAAAAAGTCGAAGACCACGCAGTTTGGGCGAATTTGACGAATGATTTGTTGGAAAGGCTTCTCCAGTCCGTCCATTGCTTTTTCGACCAGAGGCATCAACTCTAAGGGGAGGTCGGCCATGTTCTCTATTCCGCCAGGCAGCCCATCAATTGCCGGCAAAGGAATCGCCACCAGCTGCACTAATTTGTCTGCACTCTCTCTTATTTTGGAAATGTTGAGAGTAGTTGAGATCAGCGAAACTTTAAGACCCGCATGCGTAAGTCTGTTTGACAGCTCTAAGTAAGGAGAGATATGGCCGTGAGCAAGCCATGGAAACATGGCAACGTGAATCTCTTTACCATTCTCCATTGTCAATGATGCGCAAAATTTGCTACTCTATTTAAAAAACAATGGAAGTCTACCTACCAGTCATAAACAAATCTTTCACTGCCCAATTTAGGGGTCTTATTCCTTCTTAATTGTTTTAATAAATTTATTAAAAACAAATATTAGACTGTAGTGCTGTCAAATACCGAACCCCATGATCAAGATTCCATTATTTAGAATAACCTAAATTTATTTTGCAAAGAACTTCAGGGCGCCGGCAGGCAGCCGAATGCACATTTGACTGTATTTATTAATTAATTAAAAATAAAAAATGGGTTTTATTCTGTTTTTCAATAAATTAATAAATATGGTACAGAATTTCAGTAAATTGAAAAGAACAACACCCTTTCGGCGAAGCAATCCAATCCTTACACAATCGAATCCAGAAACAATACAAATCTATGATATGGATTGTGGAAACCTACTATCTTTAAGAACAACACCCATTCAATTGTTTGATTATGCAAAAGAAATCTAAATTTACGATCCTTTTCAGTCTGAAGAACCTGCAACTCTCCAGCTGTGAACATAGGAGAAAAGAGGAGCCGAGGAAGCTTCGTCGAAGGTAGAATAAAACTTTCAGGTATGCTGTGATTCACATATCTTTCTAACTGCATGTATGATCGATTACTTTTAGATAAAAATTTCATTGTTTGATTTTATCCTTGTAATAGCAAGGATTCGGGTTTTCATTAATGATGCGCATTACTTTGCAGACATGCATTCTCTGGTTTTACTGTCTCTTAATTTAATGGGAATAAGATTAAATCTGTCTGTTTTAAGCTTTTAGAAACACGTTTGCTTTGTGCTTAATGGTTGCCATTGTAAATTAAATTCTAAATAGACATATGGTTATTCAAACTGTTTCTATTTCTTTTCCTATTTTGAAGAACCGTTTAATAATGATCATTAAAAAAAATAAAAAAAATTATTGATTTCAAAAAATTCCAATAGAAATGGAATTGTATTCGAATCTATAGATTATCAAGTGAACAAGATGATTTATAAAATGATCATTCAACAAAAAAATATTTTTTTATTGATTTCAAAAAAATTCCAATAGAAATGGAATTATAGTTGAATATGTAGATTATCAAGTGAATACGATGATTTATAGAATGATCATTCAACAATTTTTTAATGAAAGGAAGCAAAATGGTGTGTTTTATTATAAAACCAATGTCAAAATTCTTTTTAACAACTATTTTTAACTACACATGTATTGTGCATTTCAAAAACATTTTGGTATTATTCCAAATTCAATTAATATTTATAATGTTGGTTTCATTCACAAGTTGTTAAAAAAATGTCTATTTTGAAGCACTATCTTTCTTGTAAATAGGTGCAACAATTTTTCACAAAGTCAAATTTCCTTCAACTTCAAGTGCAAGGGAAGAGTTTATTGTGCAAATGAAGGTTAGTTAATTTATTTTTTTGATTTTTTAGTTTTAAATTTAATTTTGATTTTAAAATGTAAAAGAGAGCATTTATTTTATATCAATTCTAATTCTAATCCTATTTCTAATTCTAAAGTTAGAATTAGAATTAGAATTAGAATTCTGATTTTGAAGTTAGAATTAGAATTCTAATTCTAATTTTGAATTGAAGAGAAGAGTATATTGTGCATTCACGTTAATAAATTTTTTTTTTAATTTTTAGTTTTTAATTTAATTTTGATTTTAAAACGCCAAAAACAGAGTATTTATTTTGTATCAATTATAATTATAATTCTATCTCTAATTCTAAAGTTAGTAGAATTCTAATTTTAAAGATAGAATTACAATTTGAATTATAATTTTAAAGTTAGAATTAGAATTTGGAGTGCATTCAGGTTAGTTAATTTTCTTTTTTTAAATTAGTTTTTAACTTAATTTTGATATTCAAATGGTCATTCCAAAACTATTTTTAGATGGCTGCATTGGCTTTCTTATGATTGTAGAACATTTTGAATGCTAAACTGGCATCTAATGGTCCAGTATAGTTCGTTGGATATATACTAAATTAGTAAAAATGCTCATGCCTAAATTTTATGCATGCGCTATATTTGAAGACCATACACTATGGTCACGGCTATACATGTTGGATTAGTTTTACCAAATGAATTTCTAATTAGTCTTCCTATAACTACATTATGTATCTTTCTCTTCATTCTTACATTGTCTTTAAAATTGCGCTTGGTGTTGATTTTCTAGCTTGAAAGGTGGGATGTGGAGTTGCTTTAAAGCAACTCGAGTTGGATTTTCAACAACAACAAATTTTTTATTTTTTAGTAGAATGTTTTTGAGTTTGTGAGATTGGAATAAAACCAAGAGTGATTTTATGTGTGGTTTAAAGCCAAAGAATGCAAGGAAAGTTTCTTTTCTTGCATGCTAAGTAAAGAAGTTGGGCTCTATATATGTAAGATTGTTGTAACAAACTTGTATTGTATTTTAAAAGAAAAGTTTGTTGTTAGGCTGAATAGAAGATCCAACATTTGAAGGTTTTTCCCTACACTGGGGTTTCCTAGGTATATCTTTATTTGTGATTAGTTTTTTGTTATTTTTGCTTCCACTGTTATTAGCTGTTAATTAACCCAGTTGTATTAATTGTTATAAATCAGATTTTTTTTTGTGATTTTATTGTGCAATTAATCTATTGTTGGGTTATAAGAAATTAACATGGTATTAGAGCTCTAAACTTTGAATACGAAGCCAAGATTTGTGATACAAATTTCTAGAAAAAAATCAAAATTTCATCTATAGTTTCTTCTGTGACTATGGAAACTAGTGTTCAATATGAAGACAGGATTGAGGGTGCGTCTAACTTCTTGCAGTGGAATGTTTAGATTACATGAATAGGTTGTGGATCTATGCTAGTACAAAAGTGACACCACCAACAAATGATCATGTTGCCTTAAATTTGCATGAAGTCAAAGAGGCCAAGGCTCAAAGGATTATCTTGGATGGAGTAAGAGATCATTTAATTCCTCATTTATTGGGGAAAGAAACTACTAAGGAGATGTGGGATACACTTACAAGACTTTATCAGAGCGACTATTAGAGTCGTAAGATGATGCTCAAGGAAAAATTGCATAATACCAAGATGTCCAAAGGCGAGAGTGTGACCTCTTACTTGTCCAAGTTAACACAGGTCAAAGTTGAGCTGGCTGTTGTTGGAGAGACAATTGATGAAGATGAGTTGGTGCGTATAGCCTTGAATGGTTTTTTGAAGCCCTAGGAAGTGTTTGTCAAGTGTGTTGTCGACAAAGATTGGCTACCTGATTGGGCGAGGCTTTGGGATGATTTTTTTCAGGAGGAGATCCGTGAAAGTGCTCATTGAGGAGATCAAACAAAGAAGGGTCAAGACGAAGAAAATATTACTCTTGCAAGCAAGGGTAAGCAGAAGTCTAATAGAAGGAAAATGAAATGTTTTGCTTCCAAGAGTGGGAAGAAGAAAGATTTGAGCAAGATAAAATGTTTTTGCTTCCATAAGATGGGTCATTATGCCAGTCAATGTCTAAATAAGAAAAATAAGGACAAGCAAAAGAAGCAAGTTGCTGCTACAGTAGAGGTGGATGAGTTTGCATCACGATTTGAGAACGAGTTTTCACTCATTGTTTGTCTCTCAAGTTCAATTGCCAGGAAGGTTTGGTATATTGGTAATGGGGCTTCTTGCCACATGATAAGAGTTAGAGAATGTTTCACCAAGTTAGAGGAGAAGAAGCTGGATTTCTATATTGAGCTCGGAGACAATGCCAAGTACCATGCAACTGGTATTGGCACTATCAAGTTTCAGAGGGAGTCTGGAAAACCCTTGTTTTGTATGTCCCTAACATGACAAAGAATTTAATCTTAGTTTCTACTTTGGAAGACAAGGGTTACATTCGTGATTTTTGAGAGGGACAAAGTCTATATTCGCCCCAAGGATTCCAAGGTTGTAAAAGTGATTGGCATTAGGCATGACAGCTTGTTTAGGTTACAGTTTAAGCCAACACATACATTGGTAAGCAGTTGCAAAACGCTAAGAGAATTGTGGCACAGGAGGATGGCTCATCTTCACCATGGAGCACTTAATATTCTTAAGGAAATAGTGACGGGGTTGCCTGAGATGAAGACATAAAGTCATGAGGTGTGCATGGGCTACGCTTTTGGGAAATATGCCAAGACCAATTTTCCAAGCAACGACACTAGATCTAAAGAGATTTTAGATCTCATACACTCAAATGTGTGTGGGCCCATGTCAACAACATCCTTGAATTGATATGAGTATTATTTTACTTTCATTGATGATTTCTCTAGGAAAGACGTGGATATATTTCATGAAGAATAAAGATGAGGTCTTCGGTAGGTTCAAAGAGTTTAAGGCTCTCGTGGAGAACCAAATAGGGAGGAAAATCAAGATACTAAGGTCTGATAATGGAGGCGAGCATACCTCGAATTCCTTCAAATATTTTTGTGCTCAAGAAGGTATCAAGAAAGAGTTGATAGTTTCATACAACCCTCAGCAAAATAGGGTTGCCAAATGGAAAAATAGGGCTATAGTTGGAGCAGTCAAGGCCATGCTTTATGATCAAGATCTACCTTGGTTCTTATGGGAAGAAGCTTGCAATATAGTTGTGTATTTGTAGAATAGGAGCCCTCACAAAGTGTTGGGAAAGTTTACTCTGGAAGAGGCGTTCACTGGTAAGAAACTAGATTTGGGCCACATTTGCATCTTTAGATGCCTTGTGTATTGTCACATTCCAGTTGAGAAGAGAAACAAGTTGGAACCTATTGCAGAGAAGGGTATCCTTGTTGGGTACAGTGAAACTTCTAAGGCTTATCGGGTTTACATTCCTGCTCTCAGGAAAATAGTGGTTCACAGAGATGTGAAGTTTGAGGAAGAGAGGGCTCTTCAGAAGTCTAGCAACTTGATGAATGAGGAGGAGCAATCACCCATGGTTGAGGCAACACAAATTTTTCAAACTTCAGTCACACAAGTTGGAGAGCAGAGCAAGCAGGCCGAGCAGGTTGATCAAAATGAGGAACAAATAATTCCCCAACCTCATATTCCTATTACTGAGAAGAGGAGAAACATGGCAGCTGAGCAAACACTGAGAGAGGCTCAAGAATATGTAGGTGATCCTCAAGATTCAGTCAAATAGAGAAAGGCTCCCAAACATTATTCTGAGTATGTGGCACTTATGAGTGAATTAATTGAAGTAGATCCTTCCAACTTTTAGGATGCATCCAAACACCATGTGTGGAGAGATGCCATGGTGGAAGAGTATTCTTCCATCATGACGAATAGTGTGTGGAGGTAGTACTACGACAAAAAGATAAGTTTTTGGTGGGCTCGAGATGGTTGTATAAGATTAAGCATGTTGTAGATGGTAGTGTGGAAAATTTCAAAGCCCAGTTTGTGGCTAAGGGGTTTTATCATAAGGAAGGGATAAACTATGATGAGACTTTCACTGCAGTATCCAGGTACTCATCCATAAGAGCTATCATTTCTGTAGCAGCATAGATGGGTTGGAGGATTCACCAAATGGATGTAAAGACGACCTTCCTCAATGGAGTGATTGAGGAAGAGATTTGCATAGACCAGCCATAAGGATTTGAAGCACATGGGAGGGATTCTCATGTATGCAAGTTGAAAAGAGCATTGTATGGACTCAAGCAAGCTCCCAGGGCATGGTATTCACATATTGACAGTTACTTGCAGAGCGTGGGCTTCATCAAGAGTGAGGCGGATCCAAACCTATACTATGTTCAGGTGAAGGGCGAACTTATCATATTGGTGTTATATGATGATGACCTATTTCTCATAGGGTTAGAGGAGCTCATAGCACACTACAAGCGGGATCTTGCAGGAGAGTTTGAGATGAACGACTTGGCGTTGATGCACTACTTTCTAGAATTGGAGTTGTGGCAAAAAGAAGGGAGAGATCTTCTTTGGACAAGGGAAGTACTTAATTGATATCTTGAAGTGATTTAGGATGGAGAACTGTAAGCCTATGTCAATGCCACATGTGACCAATTGGAAGAAGATTGATGCTTACAAATCAGAGGCAGTGGATCTGAATTTATACAGATAGTTGATAGGCTCTCTTACGTATCTAGTCAATTCACTAGGCCAAACATTTGTTTTGCAATGAACTCACTCAATCAGTTTATGGTGGAACCTAAATGTGTGCACTGGATAGTTGCAAAGCATGTTTTGAGATATCTCCAAGGTACATTTCATTATGGGTTGAAGTATGTTCAACAGGATGGAGTGAAGCTCGAGGGGTTTACCGATGCAGATTGGGCAGGCAATATAGTTGATCGAAAGAGCACTTCAGGGTGTAGTTTCAATTTGAGATCAGGAACAGTCTCTTAGTACAACAAGAAACAGAAGTCAGTTGCACCGAGTTCTACAGAGGCCAAGTATATGGTAACCAGTATAGCTACATGTGAGGTTATCTGGCTTCAAAAATTCTAGCTAGGCTCTTTGATCAGGAGCTGGATCCTACAGTCATTTACTATGATAATCAGAGTTGTATCAAACTCTTTGAGAATCCACTGTTTCATGACAAGTCAAAGCACATTGACATCAAGTACCACTTCATTAGAGATTGTGTGGAGAAGGGGGTAGTGAAGCTCCATTACATTCCTACAGACGAACATGTAGCAGATATCCTGACCAAGGCCTTGATGAAGAGTAGATTTGAATTTTTCAGGGACAAGTTGGGTGTTGTGCAGAACACCTTCCTCACTAAGAGGGAGTGTTGATTTTCTAGCTCGAAAGGTGGGATGTGGAGTTGCTTTAAAACAACTCAAGTTGGATTTTCAGCAACAATAGATTTTTATTCTTTAATAGAATGTTTTCGAGTTTGTGAGGTTGGGATAAAACTAAGAGTGATTTTATTTGTGATTTAAAGCCAAAGAATGCAAGGAAAATTTCTTTTCTTGCACGCTAATTAAAGAGGCTAGGCTCTATATATGTAAGATTGCTACATAGCAAACTTGTATTGTATTTTCGAAAGAAAAGTTTGTTGTTAAGCTGAATACAAGATCCAACATTTGCAGGTTTTTCCCCGCACTGGGGTTTCCTGAGTATATCTATGTTATTGTCTATTTGTGTTTGGCTTCTTGTTATTTTTGTTTTTCATTGTTAATTAACACAATTGTATTAATTGTTATAAATCATATTTCTTTTATGTGATTTTATTGTGCAATTAATATGTTGTTGGGTTATAAGAAATTCACATTTGGTTTGGGGCTCCTTATAATGACAAATTGTGCATTATATTTATGTATACCTACATGGATTGCTTCTACTTAATTTTGTACACTATCAAGGTTGCACATTGTCTTTCTACCACCTTCTAAATCATATGAACTCATGGTTTTCTCCTCTGCCACATCAACTATTTTAGTTCCAATATTGCATCATCGAATATTGATAAAACTTGACATTCATGTATATTGCGTGAGTTGTAAAGTTAGAATGGGATCAAATGATTTTGTAAATTCTCATGCTTTTTTTAAAACCAAGAGAAAATTTATAATAAACGAGTACTTTATCACCTTTTAAATATTCTTTCTTTCATTGATCAAAGATTGAAAAGATAGTAAGTTTTTAAATAGACATATGCAAAATGTGGAGGCATAGATTGAAACCAGATTATTGTGCAAATTTAAAAATTTATCTATTGTGCTCTTAATTTCATGCACCACTAAAATTTGTTAAATTTAATTTGTATTAGAATGTTGTTAATTTATAGTGTTTAAATTTTTTTATATTATACTTATCTTTAAGTAGTCTTTAATATTTTTTATTTTTTTAATATTTTTATTTTAATAAGAGTTTGATGTCAAATATTTTTATTCTTAAAATTGTAATTGATTATAGGGTTTTTAGTTTTATCATATAATGGATTTTTTCTACTTTTGTGTTTGATATTAGTTTTATAATTTTAATGATATGATTATTGAACCAACAATTTTGTTGTTTCTATGGACTTCTCTTGCACTCTTAGGATCTTTCACCTAAAAGGAGAGAGATAGAACCCCAAAATTGAAGTGGTTCACTCAATATAATGTATGTATGATGGAATTATGCCTAAATGCAACTAATTGATAAAATAGATTGATTATTGAATGGAAACTAAAGAAAAACAACTTATTTGAAAACACATTGTGTAATGCAAAAACACCTAGAAATGAATGAAAAACTGAAACTGAAATGGATGAAACTGAAAGTGTGCACCTAAGATATGGAAGGAGGTTGGAAATGACATTTTAAATGTTGTTGATGTTGGAAATTTGGCCTACTGGGACTCATTTGCCATTCTGGGCGAATTAGTCCTAGTTCTGAAAAATTGACCCAGAACCCGTTTCGAACAAAAGGGTATCCAGAAATGTAGAAAACCTTGTTCAGGCCTGGAAATGGGACTCATTCTCCACTGATGGTGAATGATTCCACTTTTGAGTTTTTGAAGATCCAAAAGAGGAAATAGGAGCTCTCAGTCTACACTTTGGCTTTCTACAAGTGTCTGCTTCTGAAACTATTGGATTCGGGCTTGAAAGTGACCTTTTTTTATATTTTGCCTTGGAAAATGAAGAGAAGACCTAAAAAAATTTACAACTTGATTCTTAATGATTTCCAAGCTTCCAAGATGTCTAAATTTGCAAACACACAAGAAGAGAAGGAGAAATGTTGGATGTTAGGGCATGGGAGTTTGCCTTGGTCAAACCCCTTTTAGGTAATTAAACCAAAATGATGAAAGAATGTAATAAATCATGAAACAATGAAGTCAATACCTTGCCATGATGTTTGATCTTGAAGTTTTGTAGCAAAACATGAAGAATTTTCCCTTGAATGTCTGAAAATTGCTATCTTAATGACTTGAAATGATGAAACCCTAACTTACTTGACTTGAGATGGAAGAATGATGGATGAATAATGAAGAATGGTTATTAGAGATGTAAATTAGGGTTTAGAGACTTGATTTTATAGGAAATTCACATTGTTTTCATGTTAATTGGATCCCTAAGGCCGACATGTGAAAATAATAAACTTAAATTCCAAATTTTCCCGCTCAAAAGTCAAAAATGGCCAAATGGGACTCATTCACCACCCATGGTGAATGGGTCCCACCTAGATGGGGCTGATTAACCACGAATGGGTCCCATAGGGGCTATTTTGCTAGCTAAGATGCCAGGAAATAAGAAAATAAGGTTTTTATGATGACTTTATCGGTTATTTCATCAGATATTGCCTCGGGATGCACAATATGGGGTAATAGGGGCCTATTAATGGTGATGTAAAGGTCAATTAGGGCTTGGGACACAAAATTCAATGTGAAAGTGTGATTAAATACACTTTACAACACTAAAATGAAGTCCACATAGCCTAGAAAGGCACAACATCCAATGTGAATGTGGACACATTACAACACTAGATTAATATTAAGTTTATTTTACAAGCTTTCTATATTGATGTGATAATGTCATTAAACACGTTTTATAATGTTGAATTAAGGGGAAATGGGTTCATTAAGTCTAGAAAAGTGTGAAAGTCTTTTACAACACTTTACAACACTTTTACAAGACATTCTTAAATGTATTTTATTCAGTTTGCAAGGGTCCAAAACCTAGTGTGGATGTGAAAAACACCTCACAACACCAAATCAAGGTCTTATTAAGTCCAATTTATCATCAATTATTCCCATTTCAAGCAAGTTGCCTTTTTTCTACGGTACATTTAGCCCTCACTTTAGTAAGAGGATGAACTTGCTTCAAACTCACACTAAAGTAGACATTCAAGAGCGATCTAAGTGTATAGATGCAGATGATAAAGAATGAAAAAGATCAAAGGAGGTTGTGCAAGCCCCCAAGATCCAAGATCCTGAGTCAAACCATCAAGATACACAATCATGCAATGGTAAGAACTAGGAAGAAGAGAAAGATGAAAATGAAAAGGTGGATCAAGCTTCAATCGTTTGTCCAGCTAGTTGTGGATTAGATCTAGGCTTGTTTGTTTTAGAAAGAAAATGCATACTCAGTCTGGGCGACGAAACTCTTGGTTGTCCGCCAGGTGAGAAATCCCAAAATTATACTCACTCTGGGGCCACGGAACTTCTTGTTGTCTGCAGGGTGAGAAATCCCAAAAGGTGAGACACATACAACCAATATGTGCTCACAAACACACATGTGGCTATAGGGAAATTCATGCCTCAAAATGGGCTTCCCACTTAACCATACCAAAGTTATTCCTCCTGATAACTTTTAATAAGGTGCCACAAAGGAAAATGTTGGTTCGAGCTATATGAGGTAAGCAAAACTTTGTATGCTTGACACTCATAGACATTTTTAATGCAAAATAGTGTAAGAAATATTCAAAGGGATTTTGCTTAGTTCGTGCAAGGTCTCATCTTAGGTGACATTGTGCTTAACGTCTCCAAGAGAGGATGTGTCAAAAGAAGTATCACACTCTTGGAGGGAATCAAGCCCAATGACTTCACCAAGAAAAGGACGCATCACAAGAAGAAAGAAATCGCACAATGAAATGTGAATGGTGATGTATGGTCCCCACTTTAAAGTAGTTGCAAACACTAGTATTGTGAGCAATTTCTTTAAAGTAGAAGAAGAGGACATGAGAGATTACTTGGAAAGCCCTATGCCAAGTCATATGTTTCTGATAAGCTATGTCATGAAAAAGGGTAATATGTCACATGTGAGCCAACTTAAAGCACATCGTCCACATCCCAAGCTTGCTCTTATATGTTTATGAAAAGTTAAAAACTAGCCAAAGGAGGCAATGACAAGTGACATACGAGGACAAGGCTACTAAACCCCTTTCCCCCACTTAGTGCAGGACAAGGGTGAGCCAAAATGATTGACGAAATGCATACTAGAGTGAAAATTGGTATCAATTAGAGGAATTAGGTGCCCCCACATAGGGAAGCATGCCAAACTCCTTAATATGTTGGATTTTATGACTCAAAGCATTACATTCATTAGTGGAGTGACCATGAACTCTATGATATGCACAAAATGAAGTCTTGGAATAACATTTTTTATGAGTTCTGGGAGGGAGGGTGATCAAGTGATCTTGGAGGAGTCTCGACAAGATACCCTCTTGATCAATGATAGGAGGTGGTCTTGTAGTTTGTGTCAAAGATACATCTTACTTAGTATTAGATGTCATACTTACACAAGTTTCTCTAGATTGTGAGATTTGGTTATCACTCTTAGAGGAGAAGGGAATATCTTGTGAGATGACATTGACATTAAGCGAAGAGTTTATTGTTTGTGTCATATTGTGTAAAGGATGATGTTCAAGACCACTAGTGTCGAGGAGTTCAAGATGGAAAATTGTTAAGGATGATTTAGGAGTGTGTTGTGTGAGATTGTTGATTGTGAGTGAAGGCTTGGAAATTTCTATCAAAGGGAAATAACTAAGACCATGAGTTGTTTGTTGTGTGATAGGGTCTATAGGGTTGCGGATACCTTGTTCGTGAGCACCACAACCTTTTCCACTATATCCAAGTTGTTTCAATAGTTCATAACCGTGTCCATAAAACTTCTTCATTGCATTTTAAGTTGGTGGTTGTTCATGATTATGTTCATCAAAGGTTGTTGTGTAAGTTGCTTCATTGGCTAAAGTGGTTGAGGCAGATGCTTTCGAAAGGTCATCTAAGTCATGTTTGAAATCCAAGGAACCCCAATCATCTTCTGATAGTTGTGTGACTTGTTCAATATGTTGTTCTTTGTTGTTCTGTTGTACAGGTTGCACTGGTGTAGTTGATGTTGATGTGTTTAAGGAATTTTCTTTATTTTTCTCAAGTTGTAAGGCACTATTAGGTTCAAGATCAACATCACGTGTGTGGACTGTATTGTTGTAGATGTATTTCATTTTGCAATGAAGAGTGGAAGGCACGCCTTTCATTGCATGAATCCAATGTCTGCCTAAGATAAGATTACATGAAAGTTCATAAGGCATAACATGGATTGGTGTATTCAAGGTGGCCACTCCAACGATAAGAGGTATAATGATCACCCAGGTAGCTGTTTCTTTTTCGACATTGTCAAATCCCTTAATAGATAGAGAATCAGGTCGATGGTTGATTGATCAATGCCAAGCCTATCCAGAAGGGTCACACTACACACATTAAGGGAGGAACCGGTATCTACAGGAGTTCTCTTTATCCCTTTTCATTTGTATTGTGCTATGATCATGAAAGCTTCATTTCGATTTTGCACATCCAAAGAGGGGAGTTCACTTTGGTGGAAAATAATGTCAACGTTTAGTCCTTGAATCATGGATGCTATGTTAGTTGGTGGCACATTAGAAGGGACAAGAACTTGTTGTAAGGTTGCTTGGATCATGTTGTGATAGTGAGGGGAAGCTTGAATAAGGTCCCACAATGATATCTTAGCAAGAGTATTCTTAATTTGCTCGACAAGATCATACTCCTTACAACCTGGCAAGAAAGGGTCAGGTGGGAGGATTAGGAAATGGTAGTGGTGTCGAGGTTGGTTGTTGTGGTTGTAGATTGTTTAGAGTGTTATACATATGAGAAACAATATTATAACTCAGTTGTTGCGAAACATTATTCTAAGGAGGGTAAAGGATAAGTTCAGGTTTATTTTGAGTTTGTTGTTTGTGTGAAGGTGGGTAGAGAATTAGAGGGTTGTTAGGATGTCCCACGGGGTATGTATGAGGTCCATTGATCAAGGAGGATCTAATGGACACTTGCACATTCTAACCTCAGCGATTTTGGTTTGATGTATCTCTAATAAAGGCCAATCTAGAATCACCTTTTTATTGAAAGAAGACACATTATTATTGTTGTCTTTTTCTAGTACCATGATATTCTCCCTAGAAGGAAATTTTTTAGGAGAACAACAAGCCACATGTTCTTGACATGTAAGGCTTGGTTCTTCTACAATAACTTCATCACCAATAGGGGAATGATCAATGATGGGATTATCAAGAGGAGGATGATTATGAGAAGGTGTTAGTTGAGTGTCCATTGTCTTTAAGGTCTTATTCTCTTGTTCCATATTATCTACCCTACAAAGAGAGCTTGTAATATGTTCATCCAAGGGTAAAGTAGCTTCATCACAAGTGGGGGAGGCATCAAGAGAAGGACCACTATGGTTTTCAAATAGATTTTCCCAAATGGGAGGAGCATTAGGAAACGGAGGATCAAGGGTTTCATGATTCTTAATAGGGATGTCTTCTAACACCAACCTAACCTCTTTGCATTAAGGAGGGATATTAAGAGGACAATGTTGATGGTCATGGTTATGGAGACTAGGTAAGGTGATTTTTAGAAATGTGTTTATGATTTCATCTTCCAAAGGGGAATGAGGAGATGGACAATCAAAACCCTCAATGCTTGTATCTTCCTTCACCAAGATACCTTCATCACTAATAGGAGAGGTATCGGGGGAAGAAGTATGATTGTGATGATTTTCTACATTGTCATTCTCACCAATGGGCAATGTAAGATTAAGGATTGTACCAATGGTTTGATCATGTTTTTTAAATTCTTCATTGTGGTAATCAAAAGTGAACTCATAAGAGGGAATGTTGTATTTATGCAATCCATTTTTAACCAAATCAAAGCCACATTGTTTGAAAGAAAACATGTTATGATGAAAAAGAAAAGAAAGTGCAATGCAATGACTTAAAATGAAATGCAATTTTTGGATATGAAACAAGGTAATTTTATGATTACACTATGCACCAATCAAAAAAATGGCATGTGGAAAATGCAAATGTAAAATGGAGCAATGCATGAAATGAGCTAATTTAAGGTAGATATAGTGAAATGCATGTTACAGAAACTTAGCTAACTGATATAGGTAGGTAAAGGCACCAAACAGAAGCTTAAAAACAATTTTTTTAGTTCTATAAAGGGTAGTTTTAGGGGTGAAAAGGGATTGATTCACCAAAGGCGGCGAATGAGTCCCAATGTGGACTCTTTTCAGAATTTTCAAAAAAAATTGAGTGATTTTGATATTTTCTAAGTGCTATGATGCAGACCTAAGTTAAAAATGTAGAATTTCAAAAAATTTAAATGAATTTAGATGCCAACAATGCAACCTAAATGCACTTTTTATGAATACAAAATTTGAAACCTAGCATGCCAATTAACTAATGTAAACCCTAATGCAAAGTCAATGCAAGGCTAGATCTATGATGAAGGACTCCAAAAGCAGACAAGAAAGTGTTCAAAAAATAGGTTCACCAATGAACCAACAATTTTGTTGTTTCTATGGTCTTCTCTTGCACTCTTAAGATCTTTCACCTAAAAGGAGAGAGATAGAACCCCAAAATTGAAGTGGTTCACTCAATCTAATGTATGTATAATGGAATTGTGCCTAAATGCAATGATATAAATGTAGCTAATTGATAAAATGGATTCATTATTGAATGGAAATTAAAGAAAAACAACTTGTTTGAAAACACATTGTGTAATTCAAAAACACCTAAAAATGAATGCAAAATTGAAATAGAAATGGATGAAACTGAAAGTGTGCACCTGAGATATGGAAGGAGGCTGGAAATGACATTTGAAATGCTGTTGATGCTGGAAATTTTTCCTACTGGGACTAATTCACCCAGAAGACTCATTCGCCATTCTGGGTGACTTAGTCCTAGTTCTGTAAAACTGACCCAGAACCCGTTTCAGACAAAAGGGTATCCAGAAATGTAGAAAAACCTATTCAGGCCTAGAAATGGGACTCATTGACCACTAATGGTGAATGAGTCCACTTTTGAATTTTTGAAGATCCAAAAGAGGAAACAGGAGCTCTCAGTCTGCACTTTGGCTTTCTTCAGGTGTTCGCTTCTAAAATTGTCGGATTCGGGCCTGAAAGTGACTTTTTGTTGATATTTTACCTTGGACAATGAAGAGAAGACCTAAACAACTTTGCAACTTGATTCTTAATGATTTCCAAGCTTCCAAGATGTTTAAATTTGTAAACACACAAGAAGAGGAGAAATGTTGGATGTTAGGGCATGGGGGTTTGCCTTGGTCAAACCCCTTTTAGGTAATTAAACCAAAATGATGAAAGAATGTAATAAAGCATGAAACAATGAAGTCAATACCTTGCCATGATGTTTGATCTTGAAGTTCTACAGCAAAACATGAAGAATCTGCCCTTGAATGTCTAAAAATTGCTATCTTAATGACTTGAAATGATGAAACCCTAAATTGCTTGACTTGAGATGGAAGAATGATGGATGAATAATGAAGAATGGTTATGAATTATGTAAATTAGGGTTTAGAGACTTGATTTTATAGGAAATTCATCTTATTTTCCCGTTAATTGGATCCTTAAGGCCGACATGTGAAAATAATAAACTTAAATTCCAAAATTTCCCGCTCAAAAGTAAAAAATGGGCCAAATGGGACTCATTCACCACCCATGGTGAATGGGTCCCACCTAGATGGGACTGATTCGCCATGGATGGCGAATGGGTCCCATAAGGGCCATTTTGCCAGCTAAGATGCCAGGAAATAAGAAAATAAGGTTTTTATGATGACTTTGTCAGTTATTTCATCAAATATTGCCTCGGGATGCACAATATGGGGTAATAGAGGCCTATTAATAGTGATTTAAAGGTCAATTAGGGCTTGGGACACAAAATTCAATGTGAAAGGGTGATTAAATACACTTTACAACACTAAAATGAGGTCCACATAGCCCAAAAAGACACAACATCCAATGTGAATGTGTAGGACACATTACAACACTAGATTAATATTAAGTTTATTTTACAAGCTTTCTAGATTGATATGATAATGTCATTAAACACATTTTATAATTTTGAATTAAGGGAAAATGGGTTCATTAAGTCTAGAAAAGCGTGAGTTTTTTACAAGACATTGTTAAATGCATTTTATTCAGTTTGCAAGGGTCCAAGACCTAGTGTGGATGTGAAAAACACCTCACAACACCAAATCAAGGCCTTATTAAGTCCAATTTATCATCAATTATTCCCACATCAAGCAAGTTGCCTTTTTTCTACGGTACAATTATATGTATCTTTAACTATATCTCCAATTAAAGATATATTATTTTATAGTTTGTTTTTCCCCTTCGATGTTAGCATATTTGATAGGGTATAATATAGTATCTTTTAGCACTATTTTCTCTATAATTCTTTCTCTTGCATTTGGGTCTTTATATTTTTGGATCTTTAATTTGATTTTTTTGTCTATGTTTTAATTTTTGTTTATATTATTATTGTTCCCTCTTTCTTAAAAAAAGGTATATTTCTAATCCTCCTTTATAAAATGGTCATCATTATAAAGGAAACATTAGAAAAATATATTTTTTAAGGTTCATTTTGGTCTATAAAGTATCTTTCTTCCTTTGGATATTTCTATTTAAGTTTTTTGTATTTTTTCTCATTTCTTATATTTCCTTTGCTTCTTTTATATCTTTTCAACTTTGTAGATTTTATTTATTGGTCTTAATTGGTAATTAAAAATTTTCTCTATTTTTCTCTTTATTAATTTTATATAGTAGTTGATTCTTGAATGATTTTGTTTCTTGCTTTTTAAACTAATAAAATATATGTTATTATTATAAGGCTTTTTTTTGTAATTAAATATTATTTTAATTAATTTGTGTTAAATATTATATGTTAACATTCTATCTTGCATCAATTGGTCCACTCAAATAAATTATATATATATATTACATAAAATTAAGTTTCAATAACTACCTCTTATAACGAAGAATTTCAATTAGTCCATTGACCAACATATTTGTAATCTTATTTTTTCTACATTTATATTCTTCTAAATTTTTTAATAGTAAATGTCATAAAAAAAATTATTTATGATTCTTAAATAAAATAATATTTATTTACATATATTTTCATGTCTTTTTTTTAATCTTTTAATTAGATATTAATCTCAATGGATTTTCTTATAGGTCGTGGCAAATGTTGTGGAAGAAAGTAATCAAAATGATCTACAAAGTACAATATCATAAGAATCTGTGTCAAGTCTTCTGATATCAAATGTGTTAGTTAGATCAAACAAATTTAACAAAACCCATATTGAAAGTCTACGAAGATCTCTTTCAGATGATTGTGAAAAAATTGTTAAGAAACTTGAATTAACAAGCATGTATGCACGAAATATCAATTTTTGGGATATCGTATCAATGGGAGAAACTGCTAAAAAACTGTGTTACTTCTAAAAAGGTATTTGCATTTTGTAGCTTCCTGAAAGACTTGTATTATGATGAACAATACGAGGAAGGTGATTCCTCTCGTATTGTTGAAGCTTTTCAGGTGTACTTGGATAATGTGTAGAGAAATAATATTGTTGTAGGTAATCAAATATAAATTTTGTATCATTTAGACACCATATTTTAAGTCTAATTGAATAATGTCTACTATCATATATTAGTTATTTATTTGATCAAGAAGTAAATAAGTTGTGTTAAATTATGTATTAAATTCCTTTGCATACATTTGGATTTAAGGTGCTCTTTAAAATAACAAATGAGTTGTACAATTGTTCCACTATTTTAAATAGTGTATAATCGCAATAGTTATCTTTTGTAGTGTACTTTTTATTATTTTAATGTTTTTTTTCTCTTATAGAAATGGTTAAATTGTTTAAATTTATGCAAACTTTATTCTCTTCCATTTTAGTGGGCATGTTTTAATTCTATTGAATAATATTTTTCCTATATTATGATGACTCAGGCACGAATCCTACCAACAATCCATATGATCGCCCAGTTGTTGGAAAAAATGAAACTCCTACAAGAACCATTCCTATTGCAGCATTGAATCTATACCAAAATAGATAGTCAATAAAGGCGAGAGTCACTACACTTCATCATTTTAACAATGCAAAAGAAGATGGAAAAGTTTTCAGTTTTGACTTGGTTGATTCAGATGGTGTTGAAATAAGAGTAACATATTTTAATGCAGTTGCAGAACAGTTTTATGATCGCATAGAAACTGGGAAAGTTTTTATCATCTCAAAAGGGAGACTCAAACTTGCACAAAAGAATTTCAACCATTTAAAGAATGAATGAGAAATTTTATTAAAGAGTAATTTGATAGTTGAGTTGTGTTTGGAGGAGGATAGCTTTATACCAAAACAACAATTCCATTTTACACCAATAAGTGAAATTGAGAACATGAAAAGCAATTCTATGGTTGATATCATTGGTGTTGTTTTGTCAATCGACACACCAAACATAATATTCAGAAATAATGCCACACAAACTCAAAAAAGAAGCCTTCAACTGGAAGACATGCCAGGTTGTATGGTGGAATTAACAATGTAGGGTGGTTTCTGCAATAAGGAAGGCCAACAACTCCAAGAAATGTGTGATTTAGGAACTTTCCCCATTCTTGCTATAAAGGCTGGACGAATTAGTAATTTTGGTGGAAAATATGTGGGAACAATTACTACAACCCAACTTCTTATAAATCTAGATCTTCTAGAGTCATAACGATTGAGATTTTGGTTTGATACAGAAGGGAAAAATCCCAATTCTCATTCTATTACAAAGGAAATATCATATGTAATAAAAGATAAATTGTTAAAAACTATCACACAAATTGAGGATGAGGAACTTGATAAATCTAATAAACCTTATTGGATAGTGATAAAAGCTACCTTATCTTTCATAAAGGTAGACAATTAATTTTTTATACATCTTGCCACTTGAAAATTGGAGGTAGGCAATGCAAAAAGAAGGTGAACACTAATGGAAACGGTAATTGGTATTGTGGAAGATGTGATAAAAGTTTCCCTAAATGTGATTGTAGATATACACTTCAATGCAAAGTGCAAGACCATACTGCTTTCACTTGGATTACAGCTTTTGAAGAAGTGGTAGAAGAAATTATGGGTGTTACAACAAAAGAATTGAACATTTTGAAGCATGAATAACAAGATATTAAGTTTGGACACATTATACAAAAGGTCCTTTTCAACAAATACATATTTAAACTTCAAGTGAAAAGAGAGACTTATAATGATGAACATAGGATTAAGTGCGCTGTCATAAAAACAAAAAAGTTTGATTATTCATTTGAAAGCAAAGCTTTATTAGATTCAATTGCTAAGCTCTAGGTTTCATTACATTCAAATCCTTCAATGTATATATCGTTAACAATGTTTTCAAACATTTCAAATAAACTCAATGGATATGTCTAAGTTAATTGATGTGATTTTTTCCTTTATATTGTTCTTAGTTGTTTTGAATAGTAAATCTGATGATATATTAAAATTTATTAATTGATAATAATACATGAGTTGTAAGATTGTTCCACTATTTTAAATAGTGCATAATGAAAAAGGGTAAACAACTTGCCAAGCACAAGGCTGAAGAAAATAGACTCAAACTTTTGGAATATAATTGATGTAATATATTTTTTTTGTTCAAATTTGCTTCAAAGGCTTTGATACCAATGTGATTTTCAACCATTGTAATTAATTGTTAACATTTTATATACCATTGTATGATTTCATGATGTCTATCGAAGAAAAGTAAAATATCACAAAATGTTACATATATGTAAGAAAGACATGTTTATTTATTTTCTTCCATTTCCACTATAACTTGCATTTTAAATGTACTTAATTTATTTTTTACATACATTTTCCTAAAGACACCTTGTTTAACCTTGCATCATTTTTTATATGGTTACAATATAATGAATACGTACATATGTGTGGTTACGTTCTTTTTCATGTTTAATTTTATACTTTAATATTAATATCAAATTAATTTAAAAAAATATTGTACTTAATAAACTTAAAATAAAATAGTGTCTATATATATATGACTTGAATTTAATATATTTTGAGTTTCTTTGATATCATAAATTTGCTTAATGTTTACTCTCTTATTTGCAATTTTCTCATTAGTTGGAAAATATATATTTTTCCTATTTAATACTAATGTCAAAGAAAATAATGATTTTCCTACAAGTGAGGAAGATGTCACATAATGTGCATACATCATGGGTGTCCATTTGGTTGTTGAAGTATCACTGTCATCTTCCATTCAATGTCCTCCTTCGTATAGAGGAGTTGAGTGTTTTTTATTGGTTGAGAGAGAAGACAGTCAATAGAATTAACAATAATGGACCAAAAGCCAGTCAAAAAAAATTGATAATTATGCTATGTACTTTAACTCTCTATGAATCCAAGGTGAAAATGAACTTAGATGTAAAATTTAACAATCTTCAAATTGAAATTGTAGATTTTTGTGACTGGTCAGTTTGTCTATACCATGAGTTTTGAGATCTTTACCTTGCAGGATGCATTTGGAAGGTCACTATTAAGCCAACAATGACCATTAAAAAACACACTCTATGTGATGAGCTCAATATGAAATTCATGAGATTTCTTAAGGGACAATAACAAATTAGTTATCACACAGGGCCACCTGAGGAATGGTTGCTTGCTACTTTAAAGTTCAACTACTCCATCATATTCACGGTGCATCAAGTCATGCCATCATTTGGGTTGTTACATGCACACTATGGGATACCTACATTGTATGCTGTTAAGTCCAATGTGACAATTAAAGTTTGAACTATTCTTCATGATATTGATAATGGACAGTTACTAGTGCACAAATGGTTAACTAACTAGAAGTATTTTTGAAATATTATTTCACAAATGTTTGCAAAATATTTATACATTTTATCTATGACTAAGTTCAATTTTGAAAATATTTTTTGAATATTGTTTAAAAGTTATTACCAATGCATAAATGTTTAAATAAGTGAAACTATTTTTTTTAACAAATTGAAAGTATTTGTATTCTAATTAAATGGAAATGGTTGGTGTTGATGTTATGTTTTGTTATATACAAGTTGTGTGATTTTAAGTTAATCTTTATAAAATCTAAAATCAGATACTTACAAAGCTATCGTTAATCAAAACATTAAATTATAAGTTTGGTGAGGAATTCCACTAAATTTTAATGTGTAGCCTTATATATGGGAATTGAAATAAACAATGATGGAAAATATAATGAAATCATATATATTACTTTTGAAATGAATGTTAATGAAGACGTAAGCATTTTTTAAGGTAGTTATTTAACAAGAGTTAAAAAAACTACTAATTATTTATTAAACATAAGCATTATTATTTATTAAAATGTGTTAAAGAAAAAAGTATGTTATTGTAACTGACTTTATAATAATTATTTTCATAATCATACAAATATTATTTAACAATTATTATGAGTGCATTAATTTATATTATTTTTGGTTAACAAATTGAAAGTATGTTTGTTCTAATTAAATACAAATGGTTGATGTTGATGTTATGTTTTTCTATATATAAGTGTTGGTATGTGGCGACTGATCATGCTATATTGTATAGCCCATGGTATACTGTACACCCTAGCCCCCCGTCCTCGCCGGGGTTCGAGGCCGGGCTGGGCCCCGAGCGGGGGTTCGGGGGCGGCAGCCCCCGAGAAAAATTTTCTTCATACTTTTTCGCGTGATCACCGAAAAAGGAAAAAATCAATGAAAAAGGAAAAATCTGATTTTGTAGAACCCGAAAATCTGGAAGCTTCTAAGCTTGGTAAAAAGGGGTTCGGATGGGTATTACTGTATGATGAAAAACGCGATTATTCGCAAGATTGTAATAAGGTTTTACACTGGATAATAAAAGTATTGGATGGCTGCGGTTTGGTGGATGTAGCCCAGAATTGGGTGAACCACGTTAAATTCTGTGTTATGATTTATTCTGTGTATGTTTTAGTTTCTCTGTTTTTGTTTATATAAAATCTGCATTTAATTGTTAGATCTGCCCACTCTAACCCTAACAATAAGTTTGTATGATTTTAAGTTAGTCTCTATAAAACCTAAAATCAAATACTTACAAAGCTACCCTTAACAAAAACATTACGTTGTAAGTTTGGGGAGGAATTTCGCTTAGTTTTAATGTGTAGCCTTATATATGAGCATTGAAATAAACAATGATAAAAAATATAATGAAATCATATATATTATTTTTGACATGAATGTTAATGAAGATGTAAGAATTCTTTAAGGTAACTATTTATCAAGAGTAAACAACTACTATTTTTTATTAAGCATAGACATTATTATTGGAATGTGTTAAGGAAAAAATTATGTTATTGCAAGTGAATTTATAATTGTAAGAGAGGGGGACCAACCACGTTAAGGCCCTAGGTCACGGAGAGCTAAAAGCGGAGGGTTTCCCTAACTTACCTCACTCTAAAGGGATGTTTTGAGAATAGGGATCAAGAATGATGAGAACTATAAAGTACTTCAATCACTCTTTAGACCCGAAATCCAAACTGGGGCTAGGAAAACTAATTTTCGGGTTCAATATTGCACCTCAAGTAGCTCTCTGCCCAAAGACGAAAGTGCGGTTCTGGGATGATAGCATGGTGCGTTGGCGTCCATATGGCCAGAGGGTAGAGAATATAATATGAACCACCAAAAAACAAGCTAACGGCCTAGCTAATGACTCCTAAATGAGCAAAACAAAATTATAGCTTATGAAAAGTATAAACAAAGATGGTAAAGTAAATAGATAAGAGCTAAGATGATGAAGATAATCTCACCAAGGCACTAGTTCACCAGCTAACTCCAAAAGCACGTTCTCCTGCACACAAGAAAGAGGGGAAAATTGTTGGGGTTGTACAGGGACTTGTCTCAGTCAAACCCCCATTTTGGTGTTTCCACCTCCACAAATAGCTAGATAGCAACGAGATAGAAATATGGGATAAAAAAGTAAAGAAAGTAGAGGTTGCAATAAACACTACAAAACAGTAAAGAGCTACTCAACCATATTGCAAAGGAGAGGAGCAAAACGTTACCACCTCCACCAAGAGCTCACTAGCCAATGGAGGAGAAAGAAGGCTTGAACAATCACCACAGCCTCAACCACAATGAAGGGAGGTCTCACAAAACCTCAAGCCCGCGCTGCAATGGCTTGCTTTACGAAGTTAACAGAGTATTGTTGTTGCAATGGAGTGTTGAAAATGTTGGAAGTGCTTGAGAATGTGAAAGAAGGATGGATTGAATGCTTAGAGGTGGAAAAAAGATGAGTTGAATGAAGAATGGATGAATTTGAAGGAGAAGAGGGAAGAATCTATCATTTTTTGGATCAGTTGGTCGAAGAGGGACATTATAAATCAACTCCAATTGAAAGTGTAACACCTCTACCAACTTCAGACGTAGGAATCCATCAGGAACGTAAGCGCGCCGTGTAAACATCTGCGTGTCGCATGAGCATCCCCGAAAAATATTCTCCTACCGACACAAAGGACAGATGCCAAGTGGAAGCAAGGAAACTTGCTGATGTGGAATTTCGCCTTCGGATTTGGTTTTCTAAGGTGAGGATGTGTAAAATGGGAATTTGCGTAAGGGGTGCAAATTCACTCCTATACATTTTTCCCCCACTTTAGTGAGCACGAATACTGATGAGTGCTTTGGTAGAGTAGATCAAAGAGTTAGTAGGGTTAGAAATTTATAATTGAACCGTTTAGGAAGCAAACCACAATCTAGCGAGCTTGAAAGCGCTAAGTAGGAAAAGGACTCCATAGCCCAAAAAAAATATGAAGTTGTAGAATGAAAGCATCTTATAGGCCTGCAAACCCATTAGGAGGTGACCCCTGAGATCTCTCACATGAAGGAAGCCCCAAGAATTAAGCACTTCACAGGCCCACAAACCTACAAGGAAGGTGTCCTCCAAGATCTCTCACATGAAGGAAACCTAGATGAAAGCGCCTTACAGGCCCACAGACCTGCAAGGAGGTGTCCCCCAAGATCTCTCACATGGAGGAAACCTAGAAAAAGTTCCTTACAAGCCTAGAAACCTACAAGGAGGCATCCCCCAAGATCTCTCACATGAAGGAAACCCTAGAAAAAGTGCCTTATAGACCCACAGACCTGCAAGGGAGCGACCCCCAAGATCTCTCACACGGAGGAAGCTCAGAGGAAGTTCCTTACAGGCCCGCAGACCTGCAAGGAAGGTGTCCTCCAAGACCTCTCATATGGAGGAAACTTGGATGAAGGAGACTCTACAGAGTTGTATTGGAAAGCGACTTTACAAGTGCGCCTGCAAAGCGACATGTTTACCTGTAGATAAAGCATGTCTGAAAATGATGCAACCATGCAGGAAAGTAAGCGTACAATCATGTAGACTGTCAATAGATTAGAAAGCTTTCAAAGGGGTCCCTCAAGAACCCGACATGAAAGAGGGGTCCACTTAAGGGATGCGCTATTTGAAAGTGCAGAAAAGATGTTTTTTTCTCAAATCGATTCAACGCCAAGGAATCCTTTTGAAAGATGTTCACTTCATCAAGGAATTTGAAAGGAAGAAAAATGCCCCCTCACGAGGGGAAGGTAAAAGCTACTTCCACCTCAGAGGAAAGTTTTCAAGTTCTTTCTTTGTGAACTCGTGACGAAGGAAACACGTTTCGTTAGGGGTCCAATTCGAGAATGCAATTCTTTGAAAAATTTTGTAAAGATTCTTGAGAAAAGATTCGTTGACAATGAATACATTTTCTGAAAATCAAAGTAATGGCATTGTGACACATGAAAGGGACAACTCAAGCAAAGAAGAGAAAAAGATAAGAAAAAATAAAAGGAGAAATAAACATAAACATAGGGCACAAGGGTGATCTGATATTTCAGGGTCAGAGTTGCTCATAAATATATATATAAGTGTAATAGTAGTATATAAATGAATTGTCATCAACCCCCTACTAAATTAGACCATGTGAAGAATGCACGAGAAGACAAATTAAAAATAAAAAATTGGGTCAACATGGAAGGGAAGCCTAAATTCCCCCAACGCTTTACATTGTCCCTAATTTTCCAAAAAATCAATCACAAACATGGAAGAATGGTGATACAAATAGAAAAAGGTTTACAACACGAAAACCACACCTGTATCCAAGCACCAACAAGGGTGAAAAAGGTCATCTAGGAACACATAGGACAATCACGAGGGGAATACATTAACACACACACACACACCTAACCTAATGATAAAGAAGAGGCCTCTCCCTAACACTCATTGACCAAGAGGTCGTTCACTTCCCACTCTAGATCATCATAAGGGGAAGGAGGATGAGCTTGCAATGGTGGAATATTAAGGGGAGGAGCTTCCAACCCTCTCGTAACAAGGGCTAAGGAAGAAGGCCCTACAAGGTCTCCTCCACTCGGCTCTTATGGAGCTATGGTCAACGATTTTGCAAAAATTTCCAACAAGGCTAGAACTTCATCCAGAGAGTTAAACACACACTTTGTTGAAGTGCCATGTCATACCTCAATAGATGAAGAGGGTTGTGCTCAAGATTCATTGTTGGGCTCACCGAGTGACTCGGGAGCAGTGACAAACTCAAGGGAAACTGGGGTTGGTTCCATTACTAGGACAAAACAAGCCAACGCAAGACCACCCTTCAGAGAAGGTGGGATCCTCTTATGCCCTCCATTACTGGAAGGACCATCCTCCATCTTCTGCTTTGTCAAGGGATGTGAACTCCCCACAGACGAGGTAAGAGGTGCGGAGGAAGAGGAGAAAACCACAGCAGATACTACCAAAGTGTTCGATATATCTACGAGTTTCGGGAAAGGAGGGATGTCCGGAAGGGACATCAACAAGGGAGGATCCACCAAAGGAGCGATGAACACCTGCACCTTTTTGAGGTTACGCGCATTCATACTCATAGTGGAAGCCAGAAGCGAGACTGAACTAGATTGAACGGAAACAGAGGGGAGGAGAGAGGAGGACGCATTAGGAGACCCTAAGAAAAGGGCGCTTGACTCCTCTTCCTTCTTTTGCAAAGCGGCCTACTCGACCGCGAGAGCGTTTTGCCGATGCTTGCACTCACATGCAAGGAAATTTCTATGGCTCTTCGAGCTAGAGACCAAAGGGTGAGAGGGAACAAAAGACTCCTGCTCAGCCATGGGAGTATCCACCACATTTGTTTCCAGTGGAGGGATAGGCTCCTGAATGGGAGTAGGAGGAATAGGTTGAGAAACGACGGGGGGGATCTGCTCTAGTGCCTCGGCAGCGGGCCTCTTCCCATTTACTAATTTGGGAGCAGAAGTGGTGGGAGGCCACAAAGGCCGGGACATAGAGGATTCCCCATGGGGACCTTTCCTCTTTCCATACAAGTAGTACCAAGGTCAAGGCGGCTTAGTAGGGAGGTCTGATATCCTGATCTTAGGCTTACGCCAAGCAGGTATCATCAGACTTAGTGGATAAAAACCAAGCATATTCATCCAAAACTCTTCTCTAGAAAAAGGAGTGGGAGAGACATCTCGAGAACGGGGTAGCTTCTCTTTTCCCTTTTGAGAAGGGGAGGTAGTTGACTGTTGTGCTACCGGGAGGGTCAATTTTGACTATCCCCTGTCCCCAGTCTTATACTTCACAAAGTTTTTGTAAAGTAGGTTCATTCTTAGATGGACTGGACCAACCGGGGCAGGCCAAAAATGATCCAACAAGTAACCCCAGTAGGACACCAATGGCTGCTATCCAATGTCATGCACTACATGCACAACACCTTTGTGGGAGAACTTCAGACATTTATGAATGACGGAGGAAATTCCATTCATGGAAGCTAGCCAAGGTATGCCCAACTTCATCCTGAATAGATCTAACTCTGGAATAACATCAAAGACCATGTCTATAGCCTTATGTCCTACTAGGATGGACAGAGTTATCGAGCCATACGATTTTAGACAAAGACCATTATGTGCACAAATGGTAGATTTTATTTCTTCGTACTTCTTTCTATGTAATGAATTAAGCCACAACGTCTCTTTTGTAATGACATTCACTTAGCTTGTGGGGTCGACTAAGACCCCTATCACAATGTTGCCATTGAGGCAAGCGTGAATGTAGAGGGGAGAGGGCTTGTTATTTAAGGGTAAATCATGCGACGTGAATGTCACATCTGGGGAGTCGGGTGCAGGTTGCCTAGTAGGAGTAACCGTGACCATGTTAACATACGCCTCAGGCCAAGTGGTAGAATCAGAAGGATCAATAATCATGTTGGCAGAGTGTGATGGAAATGGGTCTGTGTATATCTGCAACTCACTATTCACTTTCACCACCCATTTGTTTGTATTTTGTTCACTTCCATCAAGACAAATAGTACCGTCCTCGACACAGTCCTGTATCTCATGACACAGGTGCATACAACGTTTAGTATCATGTTTGTTAACTCGATGGTACTGACATAATGTATTTGGATCGTACCAACTAGGGAAAGGTTCTTTAAGAGGCTTGGGGTTCTCTAAGGTTATGATCTTATCCTTTAGCAACTTCTACAAGATGGAAGAATAAGATTTTGCTAACTTTGTGAACTTTCTATTGTGTCTGAGGCAATTATCATTTGTAGCAGCCACTACATTTGCAACAGCCTTACATTTTCTAGAGATCAATACAATAGACTTTCCTTCTAAATGGGAGCGCGAGGAGGATCCCCCAACTTGAACTACCGTTTGTTGATACTCTCGTAATGCAACACATAAATACGTGAAAGAAGGGTATTTCATAAGGGAAAATTTATCCTAACAAGGTCTTTGCAAGCTCCCTATGAACGCCTTCTGCACGTCAGATTCGGGCAGCGGATACGAGATTTGTGAAAAGAGCACTTGGTATCGCACTATAAAATCAGTAATATTTTCATTATCCCCTTGTTTGCATTGGACGAGATTTGAAAATATCATCTTCGGTCCAATGTTAGCTTGGAACTCTCGTAGGAACTGGTTTACAAGTTGATCAAATGAGAAAATGGAATTATTGGGCAATGAATAGTACCATTCGAGTGTTGTATCCTTGAGAGATCGAGGGAATAATTTCACCATCAATGCATCATGATGGAAAAAGTTTGTACATAGGGCATTAAAGGTGGACACATGAATTTTCTGGTCCCCTTCACCGCCATATTTTTTAGATTTGGGAATCTCAATTCCTTGGGGGAAGGGAGTGTTTAAAATTGCTACCAATAATGGGCTATGTCAAAAAAAGGGTTGAAAGATAGGCTAGTCAGAGGCTTGGGAGAGACTCGCCAGCTGGATTTGCATCTTACCTATATTTTGAAGAAGATTATTCAGAATAGGGTCATAGGATGATAAAGTTCTAGTGGAACCTCCTCCATGACCACCACCGGAGCCACCTCCAGAACCACCGGTGTGACCACTATCAGAACCACTGCTAGAGCCACCACCACTAGCAGGGCCTCCACAAGAGCCACCTCCACTTTCGAAGCCACCACCATGGCCTCCACTGAAACCACCTCCGCCAATGCCACTTTCACCACCAAAGCCACCACCACTACCAAGGCCCCCACCACTCAATCCGCCAAAACCTCCACCACTAGAGGTGACAGGAGGGGTGAAACTAAAACCTGAGGGTATTCTATTTTCCTTGATAGTTTTGGATCCCTTGGAGGAAAAAGGGATACTGATCGATGGGACTATGTCGGCCATGTACACAGACATGGGAGGCATCGACATTCCTAGCTATCTCTCATGGTCCTCGAAAGTGGCCCCTTGTATAATGTTAGGATTGTTTGGAGAAGCACATGCTTCAGTCATACTAGAGAGACTAGCCAGGAGTTCTATGCTTGTTCGGTCTTTTCCCACCATATACTTTATTTCGTTGATAACCCTAGTGGCCCTAGGCATCTTCGGGTCCTTTTCCAAGTGATTCTCCAAGTGACCTAGTCCTTTGCTAAGGATGGAGATATATTTTGAAGGAATGTGAATGGCCTCATACTCGTCTATCAACGGCGATGTAGGAGACGCAAGAGGAGTGGAGACGTGGTCAGTCTCATCGAATATCCCTACCTTTCCCTTCGACAATTACTCCTGAGTAGCAAGACCAACAATGGATCTAGCAAAAAGGCCTATAGAGAAACCAGTAGTGACCTTCATCCTCTCCATCAAAAAGTATCATACACTTCTCCTAACAATATACCCGGAGGTTGTGGACTAGGTTGTGATGCTCATAAACCTTCACAACACTCAAGGTCACAATGATCACAAGGTACAAGGGAAAATCCTCAACACCAACGAATGAGCAGACGTTAGTTCACATCGAGTTCACTAAAAATATAAGAGAGGGGGACCGATCACGTCAAGGCCCTAGGTCACGGAGAGCCGAGAGCGGAGGGTTGCCCTAACTTACCTCACTCTAAAGGGATGTTTTGAGAATAAGGATTGAGAATGCTGAGGACTATAAAGTACTTCAATCACTCTTCAGACCTGTAATCCAAACTGGGGCCAGGTGAGCCAGTTTTTAGGTTTGATAGTGCAACTCAGGTAGCTCTCTGCCTGAAGACAAAAGCATAGTTCTGGGATGACAGCGCGGCACGCTAGTGTCTCTTAGGTGTGTTGGCATCCGTACGGCCAGAGGATAGAGAATACAATATGAATCACCAAAAAACAAGCTAACGGCCTAGCTAATGACTCCTAAATGAGAAAAATAGAATAATAGCATATGAAAAATATAAATAGAGATGGTAAAGTAAATAGATAAGAGCTAAGCTGACGAAGATAATCACCAAGGTGTTAGTTCACCAGCTAGCTCCAAAAGCACGTTCTTCTGCACACAAGAAAGAGGGGAAATTTTTGGGGCTATATAGGGGCCTACCTTAGTCAGACCCCCATTTTGGTGTTTCCACCTCTATAGACAACTAGATAGCAACGAAATAGAAACCTGCAATAAAGAAGTAAAGAAAGTAGAGATTGCAATAAACACTACAAAATAGTAAAGAGCTACTCAACCAAATCGCAAAGGAGAGGAGCAAAACGTTACCACCTCCACCACGAGCTTACTAACCAATGGAGGAGAAAGAAGGCTTGAACAATCACCACAGCCTCGACCACGATGAAGGGAGGTCTCACAAAACCTCAAGCAATGGCTTGCTTCACACTTGCTTTACAGAGTTGACAGAGTGTTGTTGCTGCAATGGAGTGTTGAAAATGCTAGAAGTGCTTGAGAATGTGAAAGAAGGATGGATTGAATGCTTAGAGGTGGAAAAAAGATGAGTTGAATGAAGAATGGATGAATTTGAAGGAGAAAAGGGAAGAATTTGTCATTTTCAGGGTCGGTTGGTCAAAGAGGGATGTTACAAATCAACTCCAATTGAAAGTGTAACGCATCTGCCAACTTCATATGCAAGAATTCGTCAGGGACATAAGTGCGCCGCACGGACATTTGTGTGCTACGTGAGCATCCCCAACAAATATTCTCCTACCGACATAAAGGACAGATGCCAAATGGAAGGAAGGCAACTTGCTGATGTGGAATTTAGCCTTCGGATTTGGTTTTCTAAGGTGAGGATGTGTAAAAGGGGAATTTGCATAAGGGGTGCAAATTCACTCCTATACAATAATAAAAAAAAAATTAATTGCTTCACATTATGGAATTTAATTAAAGACAGGCTTAATGATAGGAACATTTGTTACAAAAAAGTACCATTTTATAACTAATTTTTTAATAATAATGAAAACATTAGAGTAACTCTAATGTAATACGAAGACTAATCCTAATGCAATAATAAGACTAACCCTAACCCTAATAATGAACAAAACCCTAATTGAAGCCTAACCCAAACCTTAATTTAACCCTATTTAAACTCTGACCCTAACCCTAATTTAATTGTAAACATAATTTTACAGTAACCCTATTTTAAAAGTGACACTAACCTTAACCCTAATACAAACCCTAGCCCTAATACTAACTAAATCCTAACTCAAATTAATATTTTATAATATTAATTTTATAATATAATTTAATATTATATTATAATAATTAACATTTTATTATAATATTATATTATTATATTAATCTCTTACATGTGTCGCAACTGCTACTAACATACATATATTAAATATTAATAAATAAAAAATACGCCGAGAGTTATCCTTCTCGAGGTGCCTATTTTCATCATTTTTTCTTAGTGCAATAGGCGCCTTGATAATGATAACTCTCGGTGTATTTTATATATATTAATATTTAATATATGTATACTAGTGTTAAGTGCAATAAAAGCTTGTAACATAGTTGAACTACAATCAAAATATTATTCCATATGGGTTTCCTGAGGTTGGACAAGCAACTTAGTGATACTTATTTTTAAGAAGAGGAATATTGGCAATCCTTCTTACTATAGAATAATCATGATAAATTCCATATTTGTAAAGTTGTTCAGAAATATGGTTTAACATGAAATCAAGAAGTAGGCACAAGAACAAGATAAAAAGATAAAAGAACAAAAATATTTAAGACCAAAACACTCAACAATAAATTATAGAATTACTTTGAGGCATCATTGAAAAAATTTGGAATGAAAAAAAAAAAGTTTATTGTTGTTTTGTTGACTTCAAGAAAACTTTCAATACGACCCTCTAAGATGAGTCATGTTGTAAAATGATGGATCTTAGTATTCCAAAGCATGTGTTTATGAACACATTCAAGTAAAAATCATAACTCAAGAAAATATTTTAGAAAGTTTTAAGAATGACAATGGAATTGAGGATGCCCTCTTATCCCCTACCATTTTTGACGTATAAATCAACAAACTTGAAAAATGGATAAATTTACAAGGTGGGGATTGTCTTTTTTTATTTGAGCATGTTGTGAGACTTCTTTTGCATGCCAACAATGACATTTTCATTGCTAGGTCCACTTGAGGGTTACAAGAGAATGTATATGCCTTTGAGTACTTTTGCAAGGAAATAGATATGGAAGTTACACCAACATGACCAAGATCATGGTCTTCTCTAATAGAAAACCAAAAAAAAAAGTTCTTAATTTTAAAGGGAGCATTTTAGAAAAAGCAACAAAGCACAAATACTTTGAGATTGACTTCACCAATAAAATCAATTGAAAAAATTGCAAGAGGAAGAGATGTTAGGGACATTGAAACACATTTTATGCTTTTTAAAATAGAAGAGGTAAATTGATGGGATTGGAAAACTCTCTAAATTCTATTCGAGTTATTACAAATTTAACCTATAAATTTTTACTTATAAATGACCTTTTGTCCTACATACTTAACACAAATATTTAATTTGGTTGTAATAATGTTAATCTCATTCCAAGATAAGAATGGTTCAGCTCACTTGGGGAGTGAATAGACCAAAGAATGAAATGATCAATCACTTTCCATCTACTTGTGGAAGGTCATACCTAATCACTCAATAAAACATTGGTGAAACTCATGAGAGAGTATAATAAGAAGCATCCAAAGACACGACAAAAACTTTACATACATTGGCCACTTGAGCGATATGGAAATTCACACTTCTGTAAATGATTCTCCAAGAAATGTTTATCTTTCCTTCTAACCAATTTGTTATGATGGATATAAACAAATGATTACAAAGTAGGTTTTTCTCTCAAAAAACTCATAATAAATCAATTCTAGAGAATCAAAAGGAGTGGGTGGTGATATATGGATAACATGAAAAGTTGATACTTACTATAGAAATGTAACTACTAATATAATATTTAAAGAAAAGTTTCTTCTAAGGTAACACATTCAAGCCTCAGCATGGCTTTCATATTGAGCAATGAAAGTGTTTTACTTACACAAAGTACAAATTTTAAGTACATGGTACAAAGCTCAAACTATAGGGGTATGACCTGAAGTGCACACAATCTACTAAGAGGGGGAAGGGTGAATCAATAGATCAAGTCAATTTAAAACTCTTTAATTCAACACTTATATCAAACATAAAACTTGAATCAAAATAGATACTAATAATCAAGCAACTACATAAGCACACACATATGCACATGAGAACATTAGATATACATGGAAATCCAAGATGGGAAAAACCATGATGAGAAAATTTTCTTGGACCTACTATCAAAATATAGCCTCACAAAGCAAGAATATAACAAGGAAATTTACAATATGATGTAGGCACCAACCTATCAAAGACACCAATTCCCAATTGTATCTATAGGCACCAACCTACAGGAGACAAGTACAAAGATCTAAGCACCAACCCAATGAGTAGAACACCAAACTTACAAAATTACAATGATAAAGCTTGTGGATCTTCAAGACTGATTACACATCTTACATAAATTTTGAACTTAATTTGGAAACTCTACTACTCTCTTCAAGGTCTTCTAATGATGATGCACAATGATTGAGATGCTTCACATTGAATAACACTTTATCACACAAATTTGCATCTTTGTATATTCACTCACTAGTTACCTTCTCTTCAATACTTTTACTTCACACTATGCATCTGCATAAATGTATGATGATTATATACAATACATTACATTAACATTACTCCATGTCGGCCAGGCATCCGTAATTAACCAAGATGACATAAGATGGACCTAAATTCAAATTACATGAAACGTGTAACAAGTTGGTCCTAAATCAAATTTGTTGTCGCCAAAAGAATATGATGTCATGCGCCTCCATAGGAACCTTAACTTGGACCTATTTTACCAACACACACTAACTTTGAATGTCTCATACTACTATTCGTTGTTGCACAGTTTCGCAACACCAAAAAGTTGACAAATAGGCACAGAGAGCCTTCTATAACTTCAAACTTTTTGTTTGATTATCATCCATTTCAAAAACTCTAGAATAAGATAGAACATGTGTAGACATACTCTCAATTCAAATTGCAAAGCCAAACACACCTTAACGAATAAATACTAAACATAAATGTATTGCTAAAAGAAATCTCTATGTCTTGAGTAACTGTATTGAAACATTTTGAATCACTTTTGTCAACATGAATAGATGTAGTATGATGCCACACATAATCGTCAACTTATTTTATCAATATAGCTAGCAATATATACTTCTGCAACTCAAAATGATATAACAGTATAATTACATTCAATTCTTACTGATCTTCTAATAGTCTTCCTTTGACATTAGTGAACTCCTTTGACATCAATGACAAATTTTGTTCAATAATCTCCCCCTTTTTCATTGATGGAAAATAGAAAAATGTTGGCCACACACAAAGACATATCTGATATTGTCTAGATCAGAAAACTACCTCATTTTGAGTTCCATTTCTCCCCCTTTGACATCAATGGCAAAGGTCAACTAAAACTTGTTTCCCAACATCTGCACCAATCATTTCCAACACTCTACATAATCTAGAAACTTGATAGACTCCCCCTGAGTCCACACTTCTTATTAAAATGTTCTACAAGACCACCAATCCTTCTTGCAATAGAGAGACAAAGCTCCCCCTCAACCTATCCTTCCTCTTGATTCAAGAGGAGGAAGCAACAACTCCCAACTTCTTCTAGGGAAACTCAAAAGTCTCCTTAGGAAGCAGTTTTGTGAAAATGTATGCTACTTGCTCCTTGGTTTCAACATACTCCAACTTCACTTTTTTCGCAACCTTCTCCCTCAAAAAATGATACTTGATTGCAATATGCTTTGTACTTGAATGCATTATTGAATTCTTTGAAATGTTTATGGCACTGGTATTATCACAAAGAATGGAAATGGGTTCATCAAACTCAATCTTCATCTCCTTCAAATTCTGCTTCATCCATAATACTTGGGTGCAACATGAGGTTGTTGCAATGTATTATGCTTATTTTGTAGATAAGGAAACCAAATTCTTCTTCTTGCTTAACTAGAATACAAGAGTGTCACCAAGAAAGAAAGATCCACCACTTGTACTCTTCCCGTCATCTATGCTTCCTTCCCAATTTGCATATGTGTATGCAGACATAGTGAAATTTTCACTCTTGGGATACCGCAAACAAAAATTCATTGTAGCCTTTAGATGTCTGAATATCCTCTTTACTACTTTGAAATGAGTCTCCTTAGGTGATACCTAAAATTAGGCTACCATTCCAACTACATGCATTATATCTGGTTTGGATGTAGTCACATACAATAAACTATCAATCATGGATCTATACATGGTCTAATATGCAAGGCAGATTCATCATCTTTACTCAAATTACATCTGGTAACCATAGGTGTACTTATCGGTTTGCATTCTTCCATCTTGAACTTCAAATTTCCTTTATGTACTTATTCAAAGAAATGAATGTCTTTTCCTAACTAAGAAATTTGTAAACCAAGAAAGAAAGACAATTCACCAAGCATTGACATTTCAAACTAGGGAAAAATGTACTGGCGAATCTTCGCTAATTGGAAAATTCTAGGAATCGACCAAGTTGAAATTGGTGAATTTCTCGCACCTAACAGAATGTCCAAATCACCTGGATTTTATGAACTATAGGTCCAATGCATGTCCATTTGCCAATGAGTTTTTTTATGAGGCATATTTAAGCAACAAATTCGCCATTTTCAAACTACGCATTTCAATTGGACCGACTAATATTTTTGTCGGGAATCCCGAAAGCATTTAATAAAACACCTACATATTCGCCAATACTATTAAAACAACATTTTATCAGGACCCATTTCACCAATTAAAATTTACAAATAGTTGCTTGTGAAGACCCATTTCGCCAATCAAAATTTATAAATAGTTGCTCATGAGGACCTATTTCGCCAATAACATTAACAAATAAATACATTTGAGGACACATTTCACCTTGAAAATTACAATGTATCGTCGTATAAGCAAGTGAGATTCACCAAATATTTAATATACCATTTAAAACTCCCACGAAATTTTCCAAATATGGAATCATGGATTGATATAAATACAATCAAAAGTGTCATTTATTCTTACACATTTTGTTTGGTTCTAAGGTTCTACTTCTCCATTCAGAACTGGAATTCAGCGAACTGTGAAGCCGAAAACGTAGACTTAAAAGGTGAGTGATCATTTCTTCATAGTGTTATTAGTTATAATAATATGTTTTCTTTATCTCTTTTCCATTCTTGCTTCAACAAAGTGAACCTTACAACCAAACTCTGAAGTTTCAAAGTTTTTGAAACCTCCAACCCACCGGGTAGAAAAGGTGAGTGATCATTTCTTCATAGTGTTATTAGTTATAATAATAAGTTTTCTTTATCTCTTTTCCATTCTTGCTTCAACAAAGTGAACCTTAGAACCAAACTCTGAAGTTTTGAAGTTTTCAAAACTTTTGACCCACCAAGTAGAAAGATGACCAGGAAAGACTTGCAACTCAACAAAGTGAACCATCAAAAAAGTCAGACAATCGGTAAGTTATGAAAATTTAGAACTCTGCGACAACGTTATAAAACTCTAAGGACTAGTGACTAAGGTTAGGAAAAGCCAAAAAATTTATATTGTATTCCATGGTATTGAATTTGATATGTGATTCTACATCATTTTTAAAGAACAACACTTATCACACTACTTATAAATTCCTATTGCATTTCCATTCACACAATCTTTGATAAATAACTAAAAGGAATATTATTAAGCCATTCCTTGAACAGAAGCTAATAGTTCAACATCCATAACTTATAAGTTATAAGCTAACAAAAGCTAACAGTTCAACATAAATAACTTATAAAGGCATCCAGTGTCCAACCAACTTGAACAATAAAAGCTTAAACTACCAAATCACCTAAATTATACTGAGAAATCCTTAGGAATCCATCACCATAAAATCTTTATTCACAGATAAAAATTCCACAACAATGAAACTATCCAAAAATCTATCATTCCAATAATAGACAATCCACTGGAAAACATAGAGTTTCTTTTGTCTTCATAACGGTTTCTTGAAGACAACCGTTTTAGAAATTAAAATAAAAATTCTTTGAATTATCAAGAGAGCCAAATTAAAGAAAATAACATAAAAACTAAAAACTAAATAGTGGTCCCACTCCCAACACCGACTCCTTCGCTGTCAATTATTTTTGCCTTCTCCTCCTTCAGTAATGCCTCCTATGCCTTTACTCTTTGCCTGTATTCCCAGTACTTGGTGACAATTGTGGTGATGGTTTTGCTTCCTAGAGTTGTAGTATTTTGTAACTTGGTTCTCCATGTGACCAAAGCATTTTCACACTCAACCAACTTCTGAGATCTTCTCTCTTCTCCACATTTATAAGTCCTTAGGTGGATCTCCATTCCACTGAGTTTCGAGGACTCCCATGTCACTGTAGCAGGATCGGCTATTTCTTTCTTGAATATTTCTCTAAACTTCAGAGAGGTCTCTTTTATATCTAGAATATTTTCATCAAACTCATCAGTAATTTCCACTCCCAGAATACGACAATCTTCTTTAACTTCCCCTAACATTTCATATAATATATCAAGTGCATTATTAATTTCCTTCACCAGATTATCATACATATTCAATTTCCATTCCAATGAAACGGACCAGGAAGGGTCTAGCTCCTTAGGATTATTCACAATTTTCTCACCAATTAATATCTTCACATCCATAGAGTTCAATTCTTTCATTTCCTGAGCAAGCACATAGAGACTAGTTTGATTTTTTCTAAGTTGTTGAACTTATGTTACTAACTCCTTCGCCTTGTTAACAACTTTAGTGTAAAAGAGCACAGATTTATTCAAAAATAAGATAGCCTCTCCATATATTTTATCAATCCCCTCACAAGCAACTCTGGAATAGCTCAAATTCTTTTTAATTTGCTCTATGGTGAACACATCGATGCCCTCTACCTAAGAACTTGAGGCTTCATCAGATGTAGGAGTGGCCATGGAAGAAATAAAGTTTCTCAATGCGAGGACTTGAGATTCCAGTTTTATATTTTATTTCCTTTGTTCTTTCACTCTTTTAATCAAGGTATTGACTAAATAATTGGCATGGTACACATCACCTTCCAGTGTTGGAGGCCCCATATCAACATGTGTGACTTTGTAGTCTTCCTTTGTTATTTCATCTTCATTTAATTCCTTCACAAGCTCAACAATTTCTAACATTTGATTTCCAGAAGTAGCATCAGTCACCATCCTTGACATCCTCCTAGATTTCTTAGGTTTTGAAGAGCTTTGAAGTAACTTTGAAACTGTATCCACTCCAACTGTCATTGTAGGAATATGCTTTCTCTTCTTCTCCACTACTTTTTTCAGCCATCTTGGGGAGGCTACTACCAAACCAGAATCTTCATTTCCACTAATAGTTTCTTTAGGAGCGTTAGGAGTGAAAGGTGGATTATCACTATTAGACGAAGAAGAGGGCAATTCAAACATAGAAGGAAAGATATTATCTTCAATGATCTGTTGAAAGATAGCTTCAGAATTTGCAGCCACAAATTTTTCTTGATTGGTCTTCTTCTTAGGGGTAGGAGAAAGCACACTGTCTTGTTCACAGATGCGCTTCAACTTGATTGTTTCTTTTGGCCTATCACCATCACCTCCTGACTGAGAATTTGCACTAGAGGACCTCATAGAGGGTTTTCCCAATGATACACTTGCACCAGATGCTTGCGTAGACCCCTATTCATTATTTTGTGATGACTTAGGCTCCTAAACAAGACCAGCAACTTGTCACCATTTCCCATCCAACCAGTCTTGGGTTCTTTTAACCACTGGGGCAGCACACAACCTCATATTTGAAATTTCACTTTGGCTCCAATCAACCCTAGGGTGGGATTTATCAGGCAATTTTTCATATGCAGGATCTATTATTGTTGAATCCTCAACTACATTTTTAGGAATGTGAAATGATAGATCGAAAGCATGTATTTTTTTTAGCGTTAGCCTCATATAATCTCTTATCAAAACTTCCTTATCATCGACACAATCCCCCCAAAAATCTTTGATAGATGGTTGATGCCAATATGACCTCCCTCCATAAAGATTATGCTTCACAAAACCCTTACTATCAAAATTAGCTCTCATAGATAGATTTTGGAGGTTATATTCCTTGAGAATTCCATTAGCTCCCCTGGCCATCTGGTTTGTTTTGCACACAAAAGAAGGGGTCTCCAATGGGAAGACATACCCTAAGAGTTTTATATCTATTGGTTAACAGATTTATCATCTAACTCTATATTCATACGCCCATAAAAGGTGATAAATGTAACCACAGTTGAATCGGTAACATTACAACATTACAAACTTCAAAACTGATTCTCTACTTATTTTTAAAGGTGGCAGGTACCTTTATCTAATGTTCAATGAATGATTTTTTAAACTAATGGTGCTTTTAAACAGAAAGAAAATAAAGGATGAGGCTTTTAACCAGAAAACTTCAAAGGTATCTATCAATCTCATGTAAATAGAAATAGAATTTCTAAAAGAAAGATAACAACTAAACCAATATCACTACAAAAAAATTATTCACAGATAATAACACCACAGCAATATAGAAAAATTATATCATTTTTCATCCAGATAATAGATATCACACTAGAAAACATTTAGTATAAACAGAATAAATCTATACACCATAACTCAAAGATTATGCATACATAAACTCCACCAATGTCTTTAATATCAAAATAATAGATAATAGCCAAAATAATAGAGTTTTCCCTAATGAGTAAATCAAATTTTGCTCAAAAGAACCTAATCACATCAGTCGAACCAATATTTAAACATTGCCAATGTCTTTGGTAATGGTTTCTTGAAAGTAACCGTACCGAAAATTAAAAGAAGTCATTAACTTAAAAGTGCCAACTTTAAAGAAAGTATATGAAAATGTTAAAAATAAACTATGCATCATTCCCAACCGCTTCAACTTCATCAGCTTCCGGCTCCTTGTTCTCTCATTGTCGCAACAAATTCTCCTGCATCTTCATTTTGGCTTTATATTCCCTATACCTGGTAATGATTGCAAAAATATCCCTATTGCCTGGTGTCAATGTGATATGAAGCCTAGTTCTCCATTTTCTGAGAGCAACTTCAAACTCGTTTAGTACGTCAGACCTCCTTTCTGCTTCAGCTTTAAAATTTTTGAGATAAAGCTCCAGCCTCCCAAGCTTTGAGAAAGATTCTTTAGTCATCATAGTAGGATCTACTACTTCTCTCTTGAAGACTTCTCTAAAATTTGAGCAAATTTCATTTGTGTCCAGAATTTTCTCATCAAAATCATTCATTATCTTCACCTGCAGATCATGAAAGTTCCCCTTGATTTCTCCTAACATATCCAAATACTTCTCTAGCACTTCTATGATTTCCTTTACCAGGTCATCATATATGTTTAGTTTCCATTTAAGTGAATCAAGCCATGAAGGATCTAATTCCTTTGGATCACTAACAATCTATTCATTTACCAACTTCAATCGATCCATGGAAACAAACTCTTTCATTTCTTTCGAAAGTACATACAAACTGGTTTGATCCTTTCTAACCTGATGTAGTTCTGCTATTAATCCTTTTCTTTTATCAACAATGTGAGTGTAGGAAATCACATATTTACTAATAAAAAATATAGCTTCCTGAGACAATTCTTCAATCCACTCACTAGCAGCCTTGGAATAATTTAGATTTTTCAAAATCAACTGCATCGCAGACTCATCAATAACTCTTTCTTGGGAACTACAAGCCTCAGTAGACAAAAAGGGAGAAACAATAGAAGAGATAAAGTTTTTGAAATCCAAAATTTGAGATTGCAATTTTACCCTTTCTTTCCTTTCTTCTTTTGTCCACTTGGCTAAAGCATTGACTAAGTAACTAGCGTGATATACATCACCTTCAAGTGTCTAGGGACCCATGTCAACATGTATGATTTTATAATCATTCGCAGTTATCTTATCATCATCTACATCTTTTAAAGGTTCTGCAATTGCTAATTCCTGATTACCAGAGACAACATCATTCAGAATTCTTGACATTTTTTGGGCTTTCTTGGGCCCTGAGGAAGATTGGAGTAATTTTGTCACTGTATCTACTCCAGCGGATGTCGTAGGAGTGTATTTCCTCTTCTTTTCTACCGCTTTCCTCAACCATACTAGAGAGTTTTCTATTAGATTGGGGGCTTTATCACTTTGAAAAACCTCTCTAGACTCGCTAGGAATAATTGATATGTTTTCTATAGGAGGAGAAGATTCTTCAAACAAGGGCAGGAAAGTACTATCTTCAACAATATGCTTAAAGATGCTCTCTGAATCTTCTAACAAAGGTTTTGTTTGGACATTTTTCTTTTTAAGAACAGGGGTGGATGGGCTATCTTGATCACATATTGATTTTGATTTAATTTATTTCTCTGGCTTTTCACCATTACCCCCAGATTGTGAATTGGCGCTAGAAGACTTGATGACTATCTTCGTTGATGATGTACCTCTAGGGACTACTTGGCTAGATCCTTGCTCATTTTTCTTGGATGATTTTGGTTCATGAGTAGAACCAGCAACCCTACGCCATTTTCCCTCCAACCAATCCTGAGTCCTTTTGAGCATTGGTTCGGCCCATTTACTCATATATAAAACTTCATCTTTATCCCAGTCAACTCTGGGATGTGATTTATCAGGCAACTTCTCGTATTCAGGATCAAGAACCATTGAATCTTCAGACACACTTTGAGGGAATTTGGAAAGAGAGACCAAAAATTTGTATCTGCTCAAGGGTTAACCTCATATGGTCCCTTCTGAAAACTTCATTTTCATTAGCACAATCTTCCCAGAAATCTTCGATTGAAGGTTGGTGTTGATACGAGCCGAAGGCATACAATTTTTTTCTCACAAAGCCCTTGTTGTCAAAATTATTTCTTACAAACAAGTACTGGAGATTTTATTCTTTGAGAATCCTTTCAACATTCTTAGCCATCTGATTACTTTTGCAAGAGAAAGGAGTAACTAATGGGAAGGTATACCCTCACTTTCCCATATTCATGTATTTTATATTTACTATGGCCATTTCTCTGCAGACCTCCAAAAATACCAGTAAATCCTCAGGGTACTTAGGAAATTTAAGTGGAGCCTTCTCGTAACCTCCAATTCTCAAATAAGAAAATCTATCAAACTGGATATAAAAACTTCCAAACTTCAACACCAAAGATTTTGATTCAGGGGAAAAACACATTTCAGGGTTTCCATCTAGCTTTCTTGCAGCTTCCATTAAAAAGGCATCATTAACAAGACAATATTCTCCCATCCCAACCTGCCTGGTAAATTGTGGATAACACTTATACACAGGCATGTCAGGACTTGGTGGTACTTGTGGTTTCACCCCTGGCCAATAAGCTCTTTGAATAGCAATGATATATATCAAACAAGAACATAGATGAAAGGTAGCAGTCTTTTGAAAGTTAACTAATTGCTCATGCAAGTGAAAGAAAATTATCTCGGCCTAATCGATAAACACATTATCATCACAGATAACTAAAATGAACTGACACATCCAGTCTTCAAATAATTCAGCTTGTTCATTCTCGACAATACGATGAAGTAAAGCAATAACATTAGCAATTTCTGCTTTAAAATGTGTCCTCTTAAGTTTATTGGGCAATTGAGACTTACCTTTCTTCTTTGATTTTAACCACCCTTTGGCCATAGAATTTTTACACCGGGTTTCATTAGTCCTAAAATATTCGTTAGCTATTACATCAGACATCTCCTTTACAGGTGCCTTCTCTGGAATTCCCAATGCTTGAGAAACGACCTCAGGAAAAAATTTAGCTACAATGGTTCTGTCTGCGGCCTTGATTTCCTAGGTTTTAGGAATGTACCTTCTCGCACATGCGGCATTTAGGTCAACACTCAGCACTGCTTCTGGAAAACCTTCGTCCTGAGCTAGTCCACTTTCAAACACCTTCACATCTACAACAATTTTTTCTTTACTGTCCAGACTTGCCCAAAATTCTTCCAATTTAAAAAGTCCTAGCTCTGTATCCCTCACACCGAGCCAGCGATTTTCAATTTCAGACTGCATGCGCTCACTATGCCTAATGAGATGCTTGAATTCCTGAAGAAATAACAGCAGCAAGTAGAAGTACAGCCGAGGCTTTAACAAATAAGTTATCACCACCTTCAAGCCATATAAAATGACAAGACATACAATCAATGTGGAATTAATACGGCACTTTGTTCTATTTTGCAGTAATGAAAACCCTAAGGTTTGTGTGCCTTTAAACCTACATGATTTTGGAAATTCCTGAAAAGACAACTCAAGTTTATTTCGTACATAGCGTTCAATGAGATGTTAGACGACAACTCCTTTGAAAGGAAAGATAAGTCCATCATGTCACGTGGTTGTTGAAACTTGGAACCTCAAAACCAAAGTTTGAAGTTTCAATGTTTTCAAAACCTTTGACCCATCAACTAAATCCACACACTGTAACTCAAAGGTTACATATGAATGAACTTAAGTTACTCAACAAAGTGAACCAAGTTGGGGAATCAGGTAGTTACGAAAATTTCGAACTCCGTGACAATGTGACATGTCAAATGGTTATAAAAATCGGAGGCCTAGCGACTAAGCTTACTTTGCTCCCTTGAGTTTACAACGATACATCAAATGTTCTATTGAACCATTGAGTAATTTATGATATAAATAATAAACATGTGTTTTAAAGTTTTTTAATTTTTAACCATTAATGTGCTCGGATTATCAAGGCCTTTATAAAATGAATTACAATGCCACATTAATAGCAGTAGCACAACCATTAATAGCACTAAGCACAATAACACTTAACGTTGCAATTGCAAAGGACTTAATAAAAGGAATTACAATGTCACATTAATAGCACAACCATTAATAGCACAGTAACACTTAACATTGCAAAGGACTTAATAAAAGGAATTACAATGTCAAATTAATAGCACAACCATTTACTTTATTACAACTGAATTACAATGTCACATTATTACATAGTACAAATAAAAATGTAAGCGCAAGCGCCAAGCTTCTATTGGATCGCTGGTGAAAACGTAAATGTAATACATGTGTGTCTTAAAATAAATGGGACTTGTTGGGTCAACCATGTGCTCTGAATTTCAATGTAATATGTCGAGGCATTGAAAAGAGAGAAATGATCCTTGATCTCGCCACGTGTCTGCATCTAACGGTTCTAGTGTTATTCTGGAGGTTTCAATTTGCAAGTCTACTGCTTCATAGATTTACTTTCAGAATGCAACTACAGTCATCCATCAAAACTTCATCGAATGGTCGTGGACCTTGTCATTATATTGATTTTCATTTACATCCTTTGTGTAAAACGTTCTTAAGTTTTTAAGCCTTAGTCCCACATTCTTCGTAGGTGATTTATCTTTTAAAAAAAACTTTATGCACATGCATATTTATGCCACTTAATTTATTCTATCGCTCATCGCCAAAATCCAACCCATCGGGTTCATTCGAATAGAATAGTTCTAGTGTAATTCTCGAGGTTTCAATTCGCAAATCTACTACTTGAGAGATATACTTCTGGAAAGCAACTATAGTCGTCCATCAAAAATTCATTGAATGGTAGTGGTCCATAATGTCGTGTGGTCGTTGAAACTTGGAAACTTAGAACCAAAGTCTGAAGTTTTGAAGTTTTCAAAACTTCTGACCCATCGACTACACAAATGACCTAGAAAGACTTGCAACTAAGGTTAGGAAAAGCACCAAAACTTGATTGCCCCCAATCAGGTGTGAGACCAATTTATTAGGTGCAAAGGGGTAGCAGCGAATGCAAAGGATGATTTCCCATTCATTTAAATCTTGTGACGGTTTGTTCATTTAAATGCCTTCCCCTTTAAATTTATCAATAGAACATACGTACGTCTAGCGCCGGCAAAAAACCTTCATAAATGCTTCACTTTTTACGAAAACTTTCGCGCCTCCTTCGCTTACTAAACAATGTTTAATTCGCCAATGTTTTTTTCTTAATCATTTGAAAATAAGTTTAATTTTCCAATAAATTTTATTTTTTAGTTTGAAAAAAAGTTTTAATCGCCAACAAAAATATTTTTTCTGGTTTCAAAATAGGTTTAATTCGCCAATTGAAATATTTTATTGGTTTGAAAATAAGTTTTAATCGCCAATGGAAAAAACTTAGTGGTTTTAAAAAATTTGCATTTTGCCGGGATTTCCCACAGACTTGTAACGATTAGAAAAGATTCGCCAATGGACTTTTTTTTCACAAAAAACGAAAAAATTTGCCACTAAAATTAATATTTTTATTGGGAAGTATACAAGATTCGCCAGGATTTTACACCTTCACCGAGGGGGGGGTTTCTTAAAGTTTTCCCTGTTTCAAACTCACGTTGTATTGCATTTTAGAACTCCTTTCACATATCATCACTATTTCCACCAAAGATAATGTCATCAACATAGACAACAACAATCAACAACTTATCACCTTTTGTTTTTATGTATGAATTGATATCTGCATTGCCTCTCTGAAATCCTTGTTGCTGCAAATACTTGTCCAACCTAGAATACCAAGCTCTAAGATCCTATTTAAGTCCATATAGAGCCTTCTTCAACCTACACAAAAAATATGGATTATCTAAGCATTGAAAACCTTCTAGTTGCTCAATGTATAATTATTCTAACTGCCCATTCAGAAATGCAGTCTTCACATCCATCTGATACACTTTGAAATTCTTGAATGTTGAAAGAGCCAAAAACATTTTGATTGCTTCTAGTCTTACTATTGCAGAAAATGTCTCCTCCAAATTAATTCCTTCAACCTAAGCACGTCCTTTCCACACAAGTCTGGCCTTGTTTTGGATCACTTCTCCATATTCATTTAGCTTATTTATGAAGAACCACTTAGTACCAATAACACACTTTCCTCTAGGTATTGGAACCAATTCCCAAGTTTCATTCTTCATTATCTGAGATAACTCTTCTTCCATAGCATCTACCCATCCTTTCTCTTTTCTTACCTCTGTATAAGAACTTGGTTCAATATTTGATGATAGTGCAAAATGTACCTATTCATTTTCTCTTTCAATTCTTCTCTAGGTCTAGACTCCACTATTCTTGTCACCTATAATCTGATCTTAAGAGTGATTTTTTGAACATACCTTGCCAGAGTCTTTGTAACAGTGTTCTCATAATCAACTTCTAATTTTTCATCATTGTTGTGAACTGGATTTTCATCATCTTCTACTTCTAGAATGTTGGTAGATTGAATTGTCTCAACTCTCACATTTGCACTTCGGCAATCCTTTTCAACCTATTGTTGTAACATCTATATGCTTTACTTATCATAGAGTAACCAATAAAAATTCCTTCATCATATCTAGAGTCAAACTTACCTAAGTTCTCTTCATCCCTTTTGATGTAGCATTTGCTTCTAAATATCCTGAGATGTCTAATTGAAGTCAGTCTTCCTCTCCATAACTCATATGGTGTCTTATCAAACCTAGATCTTGTCTGAGCTCTATTTAGAATATATATTGTAGTCTAAAATTCTTCTCTCCAATACATATTTGGTAAACCTACTTGACCCAACATTTTTCTGGCCATCTCCTATATAATCTAGTTCTTCCTCTCAAAATCTTCATTTTGCAGTGGAGTCCTAGGAGCAGAAATTTTCCTTTGGATCCCATGTTCTTCATAGAATTCATCATATATTGATCAGAAGTGAACTCTCCAACTTTGTTAGATCGCAAAGCCCTCATTTTCCTTTTGGTTTCATTCTCAACTAATGTTTTGAATGCTTTAAACTTCTCAAAATTTTCTAATTTTTCTTCTAAAAAATTAATTCAAGTCATTCTAATGTAATCATCAATAAGCATCATAAAATACCAATCACCTTTTAGACTCTTTGTCCTCATTGGTCCGTAGAGATCTATATGGATCAAATCCAATGGCTTTGATGTAGAGTATTCCTTAGTAGGAAATTTGGACTTTTTTCTATTTTCCCTCATGACATGGTTTGCAACTTGTAGATTGAGGCTTCTTGATCTTTGGAATGTCTCGTGTTGCCTAACTCCTATTCTTTTGAGTCCCTAAAGCATTCTCTTACAATCGCGAGTGAGTCTCATTCTTGTCCTACTCAATAAATTGGAGTCTCCATACTTAGTTGATTGTTTTGTTTATTACCGGTCGGTTATCAACGAGATTTTCAAAACTTTTTCAACTCCTGATGAGGTTTCCATAACCTATCATTTTCCTGACCGTGGTCTTTGTTAAGTCGTTTGATCTTGAGTTAGCTCTAGTCAAGTTTTAAATTTGGCCTTCCACAATTTTTTTGGTTTCCTTTAGAATCTGCAAAGGTTTTCAAAACTAACTCTTCCTTTGAATGAGTTCTTCATAAAGCTGGAGATGTTCAAAGGAAAAGCGGAAGTGGGATGGTATGTTGTTTTGAAAACTCCTGTCAGAGCCGATGGAGGTTTCCATAACTAAAGTAGATGTTGATAAGATTCTACAAGTATCGTCGGTGCCCAAATTCAATAAACAAAAAGTTATGCAAAGGAAGAATAAAATTTAGAGTAGGAAATATGCAAGGTTTGAAAACTTTGTCAAACTCTGACTCAGTCTTGAAAACATTTTAAAAACTTGACCCTATCTAGTACATTACGGACTCTGAAATCGGCGCCAAGTGGCCTACTTGTCAGAGAATTAATGTTGTCAGAGCCAAGTTAGGGGAAATAAATTCCTAATTGCATGTGGATGGAAGTGTTTTTTTTGTCTTAATTATTCTCACCTTCATGGAAGGAATTGAGGCTTCCATAATAGAAAGAAATGGAGACACGACCAATACTCATAAAGGGAACCCAACTAGAATTGATGTCATAATTACTAGGTAAGTGGCACCCCTTAATCTCTTTCTAGCTATAGAAAATTTATTAGATATCTCTTTGGAAGGGAAAACCTATCCAATTTTTCTTAGCATTAAAAGTGGGAATTTAGGAAAGATGAGGTATAAATATATCAGGTATGAGCATTTTTCAGGCTGAGAGAGCTCACTACCAGAAATAGGCGATACTAAACTCAATCGTATTAATTTGGGAGAGTTTTGGGAGAGAATTAAGAGACCAAAAAGAACTCCCATTACTTAGAGGATGATTGAAAGTGGCTTGTTAGAAGCAGTCACCTTTCTGATAGCAGTGTAATGTACAAACTTGGTCTTGGAGTGCATTAGCCGCTATAACCTGAAAACTTGGGAAATTAAAACTCGTGACAAGAATTTACTAATAACTCTTGATTGAGCCACCATTATCGATTGCTTCAAGTTACTTGAGAGGGATGTGTTTGCAGAATTCAACTTCACCTAGTCACAATGTCAATTTTCTAAGCGAAAGGGATATTACAAAAATGTAATTGGAAAGGACTGGTTTGCAACTATGAGGAAAGGGAAATCCCAATTCCCTAAGAACATGCATAACACTTTTGAAATTAAATTTTGGATGTCATTGTCCTCCTGCATATGGTAAGAGGGAATGAAAACACTCAATATTTTGAGGAGTGGATGTACTCTTTTCACCCAAGTCATTTGCATTGGAAGGTAGTACTTGGATTGGGATACTATAATTAGTGATCAATAGTATGATATGATACACAATTTTATGGGTTATAGGTTTTTTCACATGTCTTGCTACCTCTTCTATGCACTAACATGAACAAGACCTTGGATAGGTTTAAATACTATGGAATACTATGATGAGTAGATTGAGATCTATGATTACTATATCAGCTTGCAACTCGAGAAGAGCTATAAAATTTTAGGTGAGTAAATGTTATGTTCATTATGCATTTGGTCAGAGAGCTACAAGGTGATCTAGGGAAAAGGGTTTCTCTAGAAGTCTTCTAGCTACTCACTAAATATGGCAACCTCTTTATCTAGTTTCATAAGTTTGCATACCTAAGGGTTAGAGGATTTGATGGGTTAACTCACAAACTCCCTAGATATGGTGAAGACAAATTCACCCTAATTGAAGTGTGCCAACAAGTTGAAAAGGTAAATAAAAGGTGTGTAGAAAGGAAGAAGGTTGGCATTCCTTTTCCTATTGGTCTGGGATATTATCAATGCAAGTCTCAATTGAATTCCCTCAATTTCGAAAAGGATATTGTAAAATACAGTATCTCTAGACTTATGAAAGGAGGTTTCCATTTGACAGCAAGAATTATGTAAGGAACAACCTTCATCTTGGTCCTATTTTTTATCATGTGCCACACTTGGAGGATTACTGGGTTGATTGTGTCAATGATTATGAAGTGAGGAAAATAAATTAGATGAGATTGGCCTTGGGACAAATTTTTCAACTTCAAATTGGGATGGAATATCAAAGGGGTTGAGGATGATGGTCCAAGCCTAGTTGATCCTATTCATGTTAATAATATACAAACATAGCCTATGGTGTTGATTGATTGGACTAGCAAGGAACCTGAAGATTTAAATGTTAGGACTATGGCGGTGATGAAGAGAACATAGATATGGCTTTCCAAGAAAAAAGGAGAAACTACCAAGAATTCACCCAAGCATAGAAGAGGAACGGGGAGACAAGCTAGTGTGGCTCAAGTACATCCATCTCCCTCTGTGTCAGTGCCATCGCCTCTTCCAAGCACGCCACTACCAAGTGGTGGTGGGAGTTGGCAAGACCTAACTGAAAGGAACAAAGGCCCTGAGAAAACATGTGGTGAGGGCCCTCTCATTGATGTTGTTATTGAGGAATAGACAAAGAAGGAAGAAGAAGGAGAAGGAAGAAATAAACAAGAACAAGAAATTGAAAGAGAAAATGTTGGTACCCATGAGGAGAAACTAAGCCAATCACAGGATGTGGCTGAGAAGAACACACAAAGAGGTAAATCTCCCACCTCTTTCCCTTTCAATTTATGAAGAGCATTAAAGACTCCCCCTCTGAAAAGAGAAATTTTGTTTTCCACACCCAAGGGTTCTCAAAATCCTAATGCTACCACTTCATCACCTTCCTGGCTCGACAACACTCTTTCTTGGAAAAGGAAACTAGTGCCCCTTGATTTACCAGATGACAATGTAGTAGGAAAACTTTTTCAAAAGACTCCTGAGGTCAAGAAGTTAAAGACCACATCAATATTAATGGAGGATGAAAGTTTCAGGCACTTGTTTATGGAGATTGTGCAACCCTCTGTATAGAAAGATCCTATTCATGCTACCATAGCTGACTATAATATAACTAAGGTGAATTTGGGCCCGCCTAGTAGAGATGGGGATGTGTATAATTTTCAAGTGACTGCCACCAGGCTAGTAGAAAGGATGAAGAAGGATAAGAAAGATAAATATGAGTTGAAGAGAGCAGTGGAACTCCTCTCTAATTGTATCAGGATATTAACAGATCCTTCCCCTCAACCCCTTGATCAAGCAAGCCCCTCTTTTGATCCTAATTCTACAATTGGTAAAGAAATGGTGAGTAAAGTACAAAGGGACAACCATTAGGCAAGGGTTTCCCAAGGATGGGTAATGGATGTTAAGGCAAAAGTTTGTCCTATGATTGAGAAGTTAAAAGGGGTATGTGATGAATTTGTGTTATTGAGAAATTTTGTTAAATCGGAGATAGTTAATTGAAAGCAAGAGGAGTCCCATTGGTTGTAAACTAATAAAGACCTCGCTGAGATTTTGGTGATGGGTATGGAGAAGGTGGCTTCAGAGAAGATTATTCCATCTAAAGATGATCCTAGGATCATAACGTGGAAAAATAGCATAGAATGGAAGCTTGTTGTCATAAAGATGAATCTTCAAGAGCAAAATAAGTTGATGGAGTGCAATCACCTCAACAATTATTTCAATAAAAAAATATCCAATTTTGAATGTCAGTTGATGAAAGTTGATAATAAAGGCCTAGCTACAACTGAGGAGTTGAAGGATGGGTTCTTGAAGGTAGTTGATACCTTGTCAAGAGAACAAGTATTTGATAAAGAAACACTAAAGAAGTTGGCCAGAATTAACTTTGTGTTATCTTGAAACGAGGACTCTCCTACCCTTATTTCCACCAAGATGGAAGTTATTCACAGCAATAAGGCGGTGTGGAAGTTGAGAACGAAGAATGTTATCATTCATCAGCATGCTCAAATTCATGTTGTCACATAGGCATTGAAAGATTTTAAGGCACACATGGAATCTACTCAGCAAATGCCAATATTGGAAGAAGCCTTTGTCGATCTAAATTCCCAACCATCTCAGCAATAAGTGTCTTTTCATTTTACTAGCTTTTGTTTAAACTACTTATGCTATAATGAACTCTTTAGTTACAATTCTTTTAAAGAATCGGTTGTTGTTTCTTTCAAGATTTCAGTGATAGTTACAATGTAAAAACTTTAAATTTCAACTAATAATGGAAGGGTCTGAATTTTCATCCCTCTTGCACTATGATGCATGAGTGAGAATCGAACTGAATGAAAAGTCAAGTTTTGCAATTTTGATTGTTTTTTGAAGATGTTTGTTGTCTGTGAGCAATAGATTTGAATGAAGTGCTTATCATTTATGAGTGAGTCTTTGAACTTTGATAAGTGTTAGGATATTCCTTCTCTTTGTGTATGTGGTATTCATCGGCGTTTCATTCATGTATCTTCAACAAATGTTATAGTTGCATTGTGTCGAGTTATCTTGCTATTAATAATCTGATCTTTGAATCATGATATTGGTAGCTAGCAAATCTTATTTCAAATTTAGTTAGTAGTTTTAAAGTTGATTTTCATCACATCTACTCCACAGCTATGGGTTGGTGTTAGTTTTCCTTTTCTGCTTTCTAATTAAAAACATACCTCATTTTCTTTATATTTCAAAAAATTGAAAAAATCATATCTTACGAGGGAGTCGTACTTTTTAAAATTTAGAGGAAGAACATATTTGAAATGTTGATTTCTCCAATTGTTGGTTATCGATTGGTCTTTCTTTTGGGAATAATGGAGTCTAAGTTAATTTTAAAAAGACGAATATGTCAACCAATAGATTTTTGGCGAATCCATTGGGGAGTCAAAGCAAAGATAAATACGGTTCCTTGGCTATTCTATTGTTACATCAGACATCTTCTTTATGGGTGCCTTCTCTGGAATTCCCAATGCTTGAGAAACGACCTCGGGAAAAAATTTAGCTACAATGGTTCCATCTATGACCTTGATTTCCTAGGTTTCAGGAATGTACCTTCTTGCACATGCGGCAATTAGGTCAACACTCAGCACTGCTTCTGGAAAACCTTCGGCCTGAGTTAGTCCACTTTCAAACACCTTCACATCTATAGCAATTTTTTCTTTACTATCCAGACGTGTCCAAAATTCTTCCAATTTAAAAAGTCCTAGCTTTGTATCCCTCACACCAAGCCAACAATTTTCAATTTCAAACAGCATGCGCTCACTATGCCTAATGAGATGCTTGAATTCCTGAAGAAATAGTAGCAGCATGTACAAGTATAGTTGAGGCTTTAACAAATAAGTTCTCACCACCTTCAAGCCATATAAAATGACAAGACGTGCAATCAATGTGGAATTAATACGACACTTTGTTCTATTTTGCAATAATGAAAACCCTAAGGTTTGTGTGCCTTTAAACCTGCATGCTTTTGCAAATTCCTGAAAAGACAACTCAAGTTTATTCTATACATAGTTTTCAATGAGATGTCAGATGACAGCGCCTTTGAAAGGAAAGATAAGTCCATCATGTCACGTGGTCGTTCAAACTTGGAACCTCAAAACCAAAGTCTGAAGTTTCAATGTTTTTGAAACCTCTGACCCATCAATTAAATCCACACACTATAACTCAAAGGTTACGTATGCATGAACTTAAGTTACTCAACAAAGTGAACCAAGTTGGGGAATCGGGTAGTTATGAAAATTTAGAACTCTGTGACAATGCGACATGTCAAATGGTTATAAAAATCGGAGGCCTAGTGACTAAGCTTACTTTGCTCCCTTGAGTCTACAATGATACATCAAATGTTCTATTGAACCATTGAGTAATTTATGATATAAATAATAAACATGTGTTTTAAAGTTTTTTTATTTTTAACCATTAATGCACTCAGATTATCAAGGAATTTATAAAATGAATTACAATGCCACATTAATAGCAGTAGCACAACCATTAATAGCACTAATCATAGTAACACTTAACGTTGCAATTGTAAAGGACTTAATAAAAGGAATTACAATGTCACATTAATAGCACAACCATTAATAGCACAGTAACACTTAACATTGCAAAGGACTTAATAAAAGGAATTACAATGTCAAATTAATAGCACAACCATTTACTTTATTACAACTGAATTACAATGTCATATTATTACATAGTACAAATACAAATGTAAGCGCAAGCGCCAAGCTTCTATTGGATCGCTGGTGAAAACGTAAATGTAATACATGTGTGTCTGAAAATAAATGGGACTTACTGGGTCAACCATGTGCTTTGAACTTCAATGTAATATGTCGAGGCATTGAAAAGAGAGAAATGATCCTTGATCTCACCATGTGTCTGCATCTAACAGTTCTAGTGTTATTCCAGAGGTTTTAATTCGCAAGTCTACTACTTCAGAGATTTACTTTTAGAATGCAACTACAGTCATCCATTAAAACTTCATCAAATGGTCGTGGACCTCGTCATTATATTGATTTTCCTTTACATCCTTTGTGTAAAACGTTCTTAAGTTTTTAAGCCTTAGTCCCACATTCTTCGTAGGCGGTCCCTCTTTTAAAACAAACTTTTTGCATGTGCATATTTATGCCACCTAAGTTATTCTATCACTCATTGCCAAAATTCAACCCATTGGGTTCATTCGAATTGAACAGTTCTAGTGTAATTCTCGAGGTTTCAATTCGCAAATCTACTACTTGAGAGATATACTTATGGAATGCAACTATAGCCATCCATCGAAAATTCATTGAACGGTAGTGGTCCATAATGTCGTGTGGTCATTGAAACTTGGAAACTTAGAACCAAAGTCTGAAGTTTTCAAGTTTTCAAAACTTTCAACCCACCGACTACATAGATGACCAAGAAAGACTTGCAACTAAGGTTAGGAAAAGCACCAAAACTTGATTGCCCCCAGTCAGGCGTGAGACTAATTTATTAGGTGCAAAGGGGTAGCAGCGAATGCAAAGGATGATTTCCCATTCATTTAAATCTTGTGACGGTTTGTTCATTTAAATACCTTCCCCTTTAAATTTATCAATAGAACATACGTATGTCTAGCACAGGCAAAAAACCTTCATAAATGCTTCACTTTTTATGGAAACTTCCACACCTCCTTTGCTTACTAAACAATATTTAATTTGCCAATTTTTTTTTCTTAATCATTTGAAAATAGGTTTAATTTTCCAATAAATTTTATTTTTTAGTTTGAAAAAAAATTAATCTCCAACAAAATTATTTTTTTTGGTTTGAAAATAGGTTTAATTTTCCAATTGAAATATTTTATTGGTTTGAAAATAGATTTTAATCGCTAATGGAAAAACTTTAGTGGTCTTAAAAAATTTGCATTTTGCCGGGATTTTGCACAGACTTCTAACGATTAGAAAAGATTCACCAATGGACTTTTTTTTCACGAAAAACAAAAAAAATTGCCACTAAAATTAATATTTTTATCGGGAAGTATACAAGATTCGCCAGGATTTTACACCTTCGCCGAGGGGCGGGGGGTTTCTTAAAGTTTTCCCTGTTTCAAACTCACGTTGTATTGCATTTCACAACTCCTTCCACATCATCACTATTTCCACCAAAGATAATGTCATCAACATAGACAACAACAATCAACAACTTATCACCTTTTGTTTTTATGTATGAATTGCTATCTGCATTGCCTCTTTGAAATCCTTGTTGCTGCAAATACTTGTCCAACCTAGAATACCAAGCTCTAAGATCCTATTTAAGTCCATATAGAGTCTTCTTCAACCTACACAAAAAATATGTATTATCTGAGCATTGAAAACCTTCTAGTTGCTCAATGTATAATTCTTCTAACTGCCCATTTAGAAATGCAGACTTCACATCCATCTGATACACTTTAAAATTCTTGAATTTTGAAAGAGCCAAAAACATTTTGATTGCTTCTAGTCTTACTATTGGAGCAAATTTCTCGTCCAAATTAATTCCTTCAACCTAAGCATGTCCTTTCCACACAAGTCTGGCCTTCTTTTGGATCACTTCTTCGTATTCATTTAGCTTATTTATGAAGAACCACTTAGTACCATTAACATACTTTCCTCTAGGTATTGGAACCAATTCCCAAGTTTCATTCTTCATTATCTGAGATAACTCTTCTTCCATATCATCTACCCATCCTTTCTCTTTTCTTACCTTTCTATAAGAACTTGGTTCAATATTTGATGATAGTGCAAAATGTACCTATTCATTTTCTCTTTCAATTCTTCTCTAGGACTAGACTCCACTATTCTTGTCACCTATAATCTGATCTTAAGAGTGATTTTTTGAACATACCTTGCCAGAGTCTTTGTAACAGTGTTCTCATAATCAACTTATAATTTTTCATCATTGTTGTGGACTGGATTTTCATCATCTTCTACTTCTAGAATGTTGGTAGATTGAATTGTCTCATCAACTCTCACATTTGCACTTCTGAAATCCTCTTCAACCTCTTTTTGTAACATCTAGAAGCTTTACTTATCATAGAGTAACCAATAAAAATGCCTTCATCATATCTATAGTCAAACTTACCTAAGTTCTCTTCATCCCTTTTGATGTAGCATTTGCTTCCAAATATCCTAAGATGTCTAACTGAAGTCAGTCTTCCTCTCCATAACTCATATGGTGTCTTATCAAACCTAGATCTTGTATGAGCTTTGTTTAAAATATATATTGCAGTTTGAAATGCTTCTCTCCAATACATATTTGGTAAACCTACTTGACCTAATATTTTTCTGGCCATCTCCTATATAATCTAGTTCTTCCTCTCAAAATCTTCATTTTGCAGCAGAGTCCTAGGAGCAGAAATTTTCCTTTGGATCCCATGTTCTTAATAGAATTCATCATATATTGATCAGAAGTGAACTCTCCAACTTTGTTATATCTCAAAGCCTTGATATTCCTTTTGGTTTCATTCTCAACTAATGTTTTGAATGCTTTAAACTTCTCAAAATTTTCTAATTTTTCTTCTAAAGAATTAATTTAAGTCATTCTAATGTAATCATCAATAAGCATCATAAAATACTAATCGCCTTTTAGACTCTTTGTCCTCATTGGTCCATAGAGATATATATGGATCAAATCCAATGGATTTGATGTAGAGTATTCCTTAGTAGTAAATTTGGACTTTTTCTATTTTCCCTCATGACATGGTTTGCAACTTGTAGATTGAGGCTTCTTGATCTTTGGCATGTCTCGTGTTTCCTAACTCCTAGTCTTTTGAGTCCCTGAATACAATCACGAGTGAGTCTCAATCTTGTCCTACTCAATAAATTGGAGTCTTCGTACTTAGTTGATTCTTTTTTTATTATTGGTCGGTTATCAATGAGGTTTTCAAAACTTTTTCAGCTCCCGATGAGGTTTCCATAACCTATCATTTTCCTGACCCTGGTCTTTGTTAAGTCGTTCGATCTTGAGTTAGCCCTAGTCAAGTTTTAAATTTGGCCTTCCACAAAGTTTTTGGTTTCCTTTAGGAATCTGCAAAGGTTTTCAAAACTAACTCTTCCTTTGAATGAGTTCTTCATAAAGCTAGAGATGTTCAAAGGAAAAGCGGAAGTGGGATGGTATGTTGTTTTGACAACTCCTGTCAAAGCCGATGGAGGTTTCCATAACTAAAGTAGATGTTGATAAGATTCTACAAGTATCGTCGGTGCCCAAATTCAATAAACAAAAAGTTATGCAAAGGAAGAATAAAATTCAAAGTAGGAAATATGCAAGGTTTGAAAACTTTGTCGGACTCTAACTCAGTCTTGAAAACATTTTTAAAACTTGACCTTATCTAGTACATTACGAACTATAAAATCAGCGCCAAGTGGCCTACTTGTCAAAGAATTAATGTTTTCAGAGCCAAGTTAGGGGAAATAAATTCCTAATTGCATGTGGATGGAAGTGTTTTTTGTCTTAATTATTCTCACCTTCGTGGAAGGAATTGAGGCTTGCATAACAGAAAGAAATGGAGACATGACCAATAGTCATAAAGGGAACCCAACTAGAATTGATGTCATAATTACTAGGTAACTGGCACCCCTGAATCTCTTTCTAGCTATAGAAAAAAAATTAGATATCTCTTTGGAAGGGAAAACCTATCCAATTTTTCTTAGCATTAAAAGTAGGAATTTAGGAAAGATGAGGTATAAATATATTAGGTATGAGCATTTTTCAGGGTTAGAGAGTTCACTACCAGAAATAGGCAATACTAAACTCGATCATATTAATTTGGGAGAGTTTTGGGAGAGAATTAAGAGACCAGAAAGAACTCCCATTACTTAGAGGACGATTGAAAGTGGCTTGTTAGAAGTCGTCTCCTTTCTGATAGCAGTGTAATGTACAAACTTGGTCTTGGAGTGCATGAGCCGCTATAACCTGAAAACTTGGGAAATTCAGACTCGAGACAAGAATTTACTAATAACTCTTGATTGAGCCACCATTAGCAATTGCTTCAAGTTACTTGAGAGGGATGTGTTCACAGAATTCAACTTCACCTAGTCACAATGTCAATTTTCTAAGTGAAACGAGATTACAAAAATGTAATTGGAAAGGACTAGTTTGCAACTATGAGGAAAGGGAAATACCAATTCCCTAAGAACATGCATAACACTTTTGAGATTAAATTTTGGATGTCATTGTCCTCCTGCATATGGTAAGAGGGAATGAAAACACTCAATATTTTGAGGAGTGCATGTACTCTTTTCACCCAACTCATTTGCATTGGAAGGTAGTACTTGGATTGGGATACTATAATCAGTGATCAATTGTATGATATGATACACAATTTTATGGGTTATAGGTTTTTGCACGTGTCTTCCTACCTTTTCTATGCACTGACATGTACAAGACCTTGGATAGGTTTAAATACTATGGAAGACTATGATGAGTAGATTCAGATCTATGATTACTATATCAACTTGCAAGTCGAGAAGAGCTATAAAATTTTAGGCGAGTAAATGATGTGTTCACTATGCATTTGGTGAGAGAGCTACAAGGTGATCTAGGGAAAAGGGTTTCTCTAGAAGTCTTCTAGCTAGTCACTAAATATGGCAGCCTCTTTATCTAGTTTCATAAGTTTTCATACCTGAGGGTTGGAGGATTTGACGGGTTAACTCACAAACTCCCTAGATATGGTGAAGACAAATTCACCTTGATTGAAGTGTGTCGAATTGAAGTGTGCCGACAAGTTGCAGAGGTCAATAAAAGGTGTGTAGAAAGGAAGAAGGTTGGCATTCCTTTTCTTATTGGTCTGGGATATTATCAATGCAAGTCTCAATTGAATTCCCTCAATTTGGAAAAGGATATCGTAAAATACAGTATCTCTAGACTTATGAAAGAAGGTTTCCATTTGACAGCAAGAATTATGTAAGGAACAACCTTCACCTTGGTCCTATTTTTTATCATGTGCCACACTTGGAGGATTACTGGGCTAATTGTGTCAATGATTATGAAGTGAGGAAAATAAATTAGATGAGATTGGCCTTGGTACAAATTTTTCAACTTCAAATTGGGACGGAATATCAAAGGGGTTGAGGATGATGGTCTAGGCCTAATTGATCCTATTCATGTTAATAATATACAAAAATATCCTATGGTGTTGATTGATTGGACTAGCAAGGAACCTGAAGATTTAAATGCTAGGACTATGGCGGTGATGAAGAGAACATAGATATGGCTTTCCAAGAAAAAAGGAGAAACTACCAAGAATTCACCCAAGGATAGAAGAGGAACGAGGAGACAAGCTAGCATGGATCAAGTACGTCCATCTCCCTCTGTGTCAGTGTCATTTCCTCTTCCAAGCACGCCACTACCAAGTGGTGGTGGGAGTTGGCAAGACCCAATTGAAAGGAACAAAGGCCCTGAGAAAACATGTGGTGAGGGCCCTCTCATTGATGTTTTTATTGAGGAATAGACAGAGGAAGAAGGAGAAGGAAGAAATAAACAAGAACAAGAAATTGAAAGAGAAAATATTGGTGCCCATGAGGAGAAACTAAGCCAATCGCAGGATATGGCTGAGAAGAACACACAAAGAGGTAAATCTCCCACCTCTTTCCCTTTCAATTTATGTAGAGCATTAAAGACTTCCCCTCTGAAAAGAGAAATTTTGTTTTCCACACCCAAGGGTTCTCAAAATCCTAATGCTACCACTTCATCACCTTCCTAGCTTGACAACACTCTTTCTTGAAAAAGGAAACTAGTGCCCCTTGATTTACCAAATGACAATGTAGTAGGACAACTTTTTCAAAAAACTCCCAAGGTTAAGAAGTTAAAGACCGCATCAATATTAATGGAGGATGAAAGTTTCAAGAACTTGTTTATGGAGATTGTGCAACCCTCTGTATAGAAAGATTATATTCATGTTACCATAGTTGACTATAATATAACTAAGGTGAATTTGGGCCCGCCTAGTAGAGATGGGAACGTGTATAATTTTCAAGTGACTGCCACCAAGCTAGTAGAAAGGATGAAGAAGGATAAGAAAGATAAAGATGAGTTGAAGAGAGTAGTGGAACTCCTCTCTAATTGTATCCGGATATTGACAGATCCTTCCCCTCAACCCCTTGATCAAGCAAGCCCCTCTTTCGATCCTAATTCTACAATTGGTAAAGAAATGATGAGTAAAGTACAAAGGGACAACCATTATGCAAGGGTTTCCCAAGGATAGGTAATGGATGTTAAGGAAAAAGGTTGTCCTCTGATTAAGAAGTTAAAAGGGGTATATGATGAATTTGTGTTATTGAGAAATTTTGTTAAATCGGAGATAGTTAATTGAAAGCAAGAGGAGTCCCATTGGTTGCAAACTAATAAAGACCTTGTTGAGATTTTGGTGATGGGTATGGAGAAGGTGGATTCATAGAAGATTATTCCATCTAAAGATGATCCCAGGATCATAACGTGGACAAATATAGCATAGAATGGAAGCTTGTTGTCATAAAGATGAATCTTCAAGAGCAAAATAAGTTGATGGAGTGCAATCACCTCAACAATGATTTCAATAAAAAATTCTCTAATTTCGAATGTCAGTTGATGAAAGCTGATAATAAAGGCATTGCTACAACTGAGGAGTTGAAGGATGGGTTCTTGAAGGTAGTTGATACCTTGTCAAGAGAACAGGTATTTGATAAAAAAACACTAAAGAAGCTGGCCAGAATTGACTTTGTGTTATCCTAAAACGAGGACTCTCCTACCCTTATTTCCACCAAGATGGAAGTTATTCACAGCAATAAGGCAGTGTGGAAGTTGAGAACAAAGAATGTTATCATTCATCAGCATGCTTAGATTCATGTTGTCACATAGGCATTGAAAGATTATAAGGCACACATGGAATCTACTCAGCAAATGCCAATATTGGAAGAAGCCTTTGTCGATCTGAATTCCCAACCATCTCAGCAATAAGTGTCTTCATTTTACTAGCTTTTTTTAAACTACTTATGCTATAATGAACTCTTTAGTTACAATTCTTTTAAAGAATCGGTTGTTGTTTCTTTCAAGATTTTAGTGATAGTTACAATGTAAAAAACTTTAAATTTCAACTAATAATGGAAGGGTCTGAATTTTCATCCCTCTTGCACTATGATGCATGAGTGAGAATCGAACTGAATGAAAAGTCAAGTTTTGCAATTTTGATTGTTTTTTGAAGATGTTTGTTATCTGTGAGCAATAAATTTGAATGAAGTGTTTATCATTTATGAGTGAGTCTTTGAACTTTGATGAGTGTTAGGATATTCCTTCTCTTTGTGCATGTGGTATTCATAGGCATTTCATTCATGTATCTTCAACAAATGTTATAGTTGCATTGTGTCGAGTTATCTTGCTATTAATAATTTGATCTTTGAATCATGATATCGGTACCTAGCAAATCTTATTTCAAATTTAGTTAGTAGTTTTAAAGTTGATTTTCATCGCATCTGATCCATGGCTATGGGTTGGTGTTTGTTTTCCTTTTCTTCTTTCTAATTAAAAGCATACCTCATTTTCTTTATATTTCAAAAAATTGAAAAAATCATATCTTACGAGGGAGTTGTACCTTTTAAAATTTAGAGGAAGAACATCTTTGAAATGTTGATTTCTCCAATTTTTGGTTATCAATTGGTCTTTCTTTTGGGAGTAATGGAGTCTAAGTTAATTTTAAAAAGATGAATATGTCAACCAATAGATTTTTGGCGACTCCATTTGGGAGTCAAAGCAAAGATAAATACGGTTCCTTGGCTATTCTATATTGAGCCTCTCAAGTTATGTTGGATCTTAGAAGATACACCAGGGTTCAAGTGAAGAAGAGGTATCGTTGATCCTATTTTGGAAGCTTTGCAAAGAGGAGAGCTTAGTGTATCTCCACAGCCCAATAGGAGAATTATATCAAGAAGCAAGCCCTCTTCGCCAATAATAAGTATACATGTTTCCTTTTCTTGCCAAGCGCTCATTTTACACAGTACGGTTGCTCCTGTAAATGTTAACTTTACTCATAATATGGCTAGTCCTCCTCCTCTAGTACCGTGGGGAGAAACCATCGGACCTTTATCTCTTGGCGTCCAATTGTGTGACCTTCCTAAAGGGTCTAGAAAGAATCTCCTGAAGTTCAAAGGGTGATAGGAAGATTACTACTGACAAACATCTGATTTTCGCCGCCTACAAAGTTTTTGGAGTACAACATGAAGATGTAGTTAGAGATTGTTCATGGAATCATTGACAAATGTTGCAGCTGATTGGTTCTATCACTTGCCCAACGGGTCCATTAACTCATGCCCGACATTATAAAAATGAAGTTTGAAGACCGGTTCAAAAGTGCCAAAGATGAACACTCTCTTAGCCAAGTTGACTCAGTTGAAGAAAAAAATTCACCAACCGATGAGAGAGTTTGTGGCTCAATTTAACAAGATTGTTAACTAGATTATCCCAATGAAGAGATCCACTATGGAGAATTTAAAATGTTTCTTTGTTAACTCAACTCCTTCAGATATCAACTTTCATTTGAGGAGAGAAAGAGTGGCGGACTTAGATGTAGCTCAAGCTTTGGCAATCGAATTGGTAGATGACTTTATCAAAATGAGAAATGGAAGAAATAATTCCAAATAGGTGAAGCTCAACCTTCAACCTCATCTAACCCTATGGTTCAAAAGGATTTCTAATGATATAATCGCCTTAACGAGGCAGATGCCTAAGAATACCCAATCTTATCAACAACCATATCAAGATATCTCAAGAAGGTGTCGTAATTAGCAACCGAGGTGAATAACAAGTAGTTGCAGTTACCCCCTGAACAACAGCAGTTAGCAATAGAAGCGCCACCTAGAACAAGCAAAGGAAAAATGTACAACTTCCACTTAACAACATACCACAATGGGGCCACTTTTCCTGAGATAAACAGGTACATGCGGATGGCGACGACTCAGGAAATGATAGAAGAAGTTGGTGTAGAAGAGACTACCTCAGGGGGTTATGGCGACTCTATAGTAAATTTCTTCGAATATACATTTTATTTTGAAAGAGAAAGCAATGCATGCACTACATTGGACAATGTTTCTTACGTGATGCTTACTTGAGGACAACAAAATGCTAATAAAAAAGGTATGCCACACTTACACAAATCTAATACCCCTCTTAGGGATACTAGTTATGTACCTAATTCTCATAAACCTTTAGATGTTTCCCATAAAATTCCACTTGTTCGGTCTTCTAATAAAAACCCCAGCCCTTTTGACATAGTAGACTACTGCAAGAATTCTAAAATTAAAATTTTGTTTGTTGAGTATTTAAAATTGAATCTTGGAGAGCTTGATAGGTTAGTAAATTTTGTCAAGTTTGAACGTTCTAGAGTCCACCTAATAGATGAAAACCTAGCAAACCATGAAGCTTCTTCTTTCAGCCTGTCTTCAAACACCAAAGATCATTCCCCTATTATGTCTGAGTTGAAACCTAACCCATTCTATGTGTCTTTATATAAAAATGGCCATAGATTGAGCAATTGCATCATTGATTCTAGAGCTTCAAACAACGTGATGCTTGCCTCGGTAGCTAAAGCTTTAGGGTTATCTTTGACCAAGACATTTGGGAAGTGTTATTCGATGGACTCCAAACAAGTTCCTTTGGTTGGTCAAATCAAGGACGCCCAAGTGTCCTCAGCCACTTACTCAAGCAAGAGGCTTAAGCTAACAATTCTAGTTACCAATATCCCTGCGAGTTATGGTATGTTGTTGAGTCAGAGCTTTTGTAAGATTTAGAGGGAGAAATCCAGATGGACTGGTCAAATGCAGTAATCCAACTTGGTAGCAAGAAAGTCCATCTAGGACTAGAGTCAAAGGCTAAGTTCACGGCTTTGAAATTTGATGATCCTCGCTCCCAAATTTTATGCAACCAATCATAATTTGGTAACTACATGTTCTCAAAAGATATTAAGAGTTGAAATTTCTTCAGTCTTGATATTTATTAAGAATTATGGACACTCGATTTCGATGACAGTTGTTCCAATTCAGGTTCTAGTGTTGGGTTAGTATTAATATCACCCAACGGAGATAAGTTCCCCTCTTAGAAGTTGGAATTCAAAAAAATAAACAATACTATTGAATATGAGCCCATGTTGTTAGGGATAGCAACTATAAGGAAAAATAGATTAAGTTAAGAGCAATGGGAGATGCCAAGTTGATCATTAAGTGAGGAAGATATTTACAGTGAAGAATGAAAGATTCAGACGCTATAGGAATAGAGTCTGGGATGAAACAGAGGATCTTGATGCTTTCTCAATTGAAATTGTTCCTAGAGGTCATAATACCAAATAAAATTCACTAGTCGTCTTTGCGTCTTTACTCCTCCCTCATCCTGATTTCAAGGATGGCTCTTATGGGATTGAAATGATCTATTGGCCTAATGTACCAACAATGTGGAGTTTTGGCAGGTTTTCAAGAATGACAAACAAATTCAGCTTCTTAGAAAATGCAAAATCGTTCATGGAAATGTATTTCAAAGGAAGTGAAGGTGCATGTGAAGAATTAGGGTAAAAGCACAATGTTGTGTCATTCTTTTAGCCAAATAAATAGTTCCAAGCGAAACATTTTTGGCTGAATAGGTTTCGACTGAAACCACGTGGCCTGTACGTGGCACACAAGGTTTTAGTCAAATCCAAAAAAAAAATTTCCCTTTGCCGCTTTGAAATTGGCTTATTTTATGTGCGGGGTTTCTAAAGAAAGGGTTTCGACCGAAAACCTTTCTATAGAAACCCTTTCTACTGAAATTTTCTATGTGGCATCCTAGTTGGCAGCTAACTCAGATTTTTTTAGAGTTTTCTAAAACTTTCGACTTCAACTAAGTATTTCTTTAGTCGGAATGATGTTTTTAAAAAAAAGAAAAATACCCTTTTGTAGAGCTCGGAGTGGTGAATCCAAATATGTAATTTTTTTAATATTTTGATTAGTTTTAATATATTTTATTTTTAAAATAATGCAAGTAGGTTGTCAAATTTAAAAAAGAGGTTGATTAGAAATTAAAAATATATATTGTAAAACATATTAAAAAAATAAAAAAATATATGGTGCACTAGAGGAGAGTCCTCTTCAAAAGGGTATAATTTGTTTTTTGAAAATGATTTAAAAAATAGACAATAGTTGACGTCCCATGAAAACTGTCAAATTCTGACAAAATTGACTTTAAAAGGTTATTACGAGAAAAATATTTATTAAAATTTTTTTTTTTTTCCATGCACTAGATATTGAAGTTACCTATTTGGAAAAAAAAATCCAGGGAAAATGATTTTTTTTTCAATTTGTTTCTTGACGTCCCATGAACGTCATTTTTTTATATATATTTTTAGCATTCCAAAATTTGTTCTTAAATTGATAAAAAAAAAAATGAAAATAATTTTTTTTAAATATGAAAAAATATAGGAATAAACTTCGTCAAAATTTATACATTTCATTAATTTACATCATTTTGAAATTCAAAACATAAAGACCACTTTTATGTGGTCGAAGTTCAAAAAAAAAAATTGTTGTTGGTCAATTCCTTTATAAAGTGTGACACAAGTTTGTGGTAAATTACCCATTATGCCCAGACAAAGAAAAGGAACTAGAAGAAGATATAGTACAATTAAAAGGTAACAAGATTCCTTAGGGATTGGTTTCACTAGAACAATTATTTGATAGGCATGATAGGTATGTCAAGAAAAAGATGGTTGAATCCATTAACAGTTCTAGTGAATATGAAACTGTTAATATTGGGACCCAAGATGATCCGAAGTTGATAAGCATAGGTAAGTGTTGCACTCAAGATGAGAGGACCGAATTGATTTAGGATTTGGTGAAGTATAAGGATGCCTTTTCTTGGTGTTATGATGATCTAAAGAACTTTTTGAATAGACAGTTGCAACACCAAATACCTCTTAAGCCCGAGACATCACCTTTTCGACAAAAACAAAAAAGTTACAATCCTAAGGTCACTAATGCCATCTTCTGAGAGATTGATAAGATGCTAAAAGAAACAATCATTTACCCCATCCATCGCTTTACTTGGGTCCGCAACAAGAATAGGGAAATTAGAATATGTGTAGACTTCAGGAATTTGAATCAATCCTCCCTGAAGGACAATTACCCCCTACCCATGATGGATCAAGTGCTACAAATAGTGGTAAGAGCAGAGATGATTTCCATGATGGATGGATTTTCAAGCTATAACCATATTAGTGTGGCTAAAGAAGACCAACACAATATGACCTTCATAACCCTATGGGGTACATTTGCCTACAATTGAATGCCTTTCAGACTAATCAACATTGAGGCTACATTTTAGAGAGACATGGACCTATCCTTCGGTGACCTGAGGAATAAGATTATATTCATTTATTTGGATGACTTGACTATGTTCTCCAAGAAGAGAGAATCATCTCAGGGATCTACAAAGTATCTTGCAAAGATGTAGGGAACATGGTATCTCCCTTAATCCCAAGAAATTATCTTTTGTTACTGAAGGTAAACTATTGGGACATATTGTGTCTAAAGAAGGGATTAGGATCGACTCAAAAAGAGTTAATTCTATCCAACAACTAAGCCTTCCTTCTGATAGGATAGGTGTGAAGTATTTCTTCAAACGGGTGAATTACCTAAGGAAGTTTGTTCTGGATTTTTCAGAAATTACTAAACATATAGCTAAGATGATGAAGGAAAAACAAGGTTTCAAGTGGAATGATGTCGAGAGGCAAGCTTTTGAAGATATAAAGGTGGTAATTGTCAATTCCCCTATGTTAGTTCATATGAATTTTAGTAAATATTTCATTATGTACTGCTATGCCTTAGAAGATACTATGTCTACCATCCTCTTGCAAGAAAATGACCAAAAGATCCAAGCTCCCATTGCTTTCATGAGCGCCCCACTCAAGAAACATGAGTTAAAATGTTCACAGATTGAAAAGCATGCATTCATTATATTCAAGGTTGTCAAGTAGTTAGGTTCTATATTCGTCATTCTTGTGTTGTATTCGTTCCTAAATCAACAGTCAAGAGTGTCCCTACGCAATAGGAGATTGGTTGCAATAAGAGAGAAGCTTGGGTGGCCAAGGTGTTGGAGTATAATTTGGATATTAAGCCCAGCAAGTTGGTAAGAGGTAAAGGTCTCTATAAGTTATCAATGAGAACGAACCAAAGGATGAAGAGGAGTTCCCACTGGTCCTATTGGTGAGTCTACAAGACTCAAGGCTTTCTAACATTGCTTATTATCTCACCTATGGAGAATGTCTTGTGCACCTTTCCCTGAGGGAGAAAAGGAATATCAAGCTGAAATCATCCAAGTATGTGATATGGAATGACACACTTTATAAAAGAGCTCTAGATGGAACCTTCCTGAGGTGTGTGGACAAGAACCAGCAACAAAAACTTCTAGTCATTTCATAATGAGGTTTGTGGAGGCCATTTTTCATCTTTTTTGTGATGGATTTCAAGATCCTTAGGTAGTGTTATTACTGGCCAAGAATGTTCAAAGATGCTTATCATCGGGTATCAAATTGTGAAAAATGTAAGCTCACTGGCAAATCTCAACTTGCTACCCTTCCCTTGAAGTTGATTGTGATTGAAGAGCCCTTCCAACAGTTGGGTTTAGAATTTGTAGGGCCAATAAATCCAACTTCAAGTGTTGTCCATACTCATATCCTAACGACTATAGATTACTTTACTAAATGGGTTGAAGTTATACCCTTAAAGCATACTACCTTAGAGGTGGTATGTGACTTTATCAAAGAAAATATTTTAGTGCGCTTTGGAGTATGAAAGAAGTTATTGACTGATAATGCAACTAATTTCTCATCCTCGTATGTTGTCCTTTTCTGTTATGAGCATGAGATTTCTATGTTACATTCATCTTATTATTATCCTCAAGGTAATGGCCAAGTCGAGTCTAGCAACAAGAATTGATGGTGATTATGAAAAATTTGGTTGATGAAAATAAAAATAAAAATGGAACAAGAAATTATATGAAGCTCTATGGGCAGATCAGACTACACCAAAGAGAGCAATCAAGATGTCCCCCTTTGAACTAGTTTATGGAATTGGCTTGGCCCTACCCTTGCCATTAGAATTGGCCACCGTGAAATTGCAAATTGTCGTGGAGGATCAGCAATTCCAAAGTTCCCTAGAGAAGAGGGTTATGTACTTAAGTGAATTGAAGGAGCAACAGGAAGATATGGTGGACAGGATTACCCTACATCAAGTTCAGGTCAAGAATTTTTTTGATAGATGGGCTAGGCCCAGGAGTTTTATGGAAGGTGACACAATGTTGCTATGGGACAAGAGGCGGGAGCCTAAGGGAGCTCATGGAAAATTTGATTCTTTATGGATGAATCCATCAAGCATATGAGAATAATGCCCTCAAGCTAGCTTATCCAGACGACATTGTCTTGCCATTGCCATACAATGGGTAAGACCTCAAGTTGTATCAAATGTAAAACAGGTATCCCCTATTCTTGTATACTAGTAGTTTAGGAGTTTTTTGGTGTGCGTCCCATTTTTTGGTGTCTTTTGGTCCTTTAGTCAATGTCTTTAGAGTCGTATCTTTCAACTTTGTCACCCAATGGATTTCAACTAGAGATTGCTAGGTTCTTTTGCATCCTTGTCAGTCTACATCCTCAATCAAAGCCAACTATTTCCTAACTCCTAGTCTTTTGAGTCCATGAAGCATTCTCTTACAGTTGAGAGTGAGTCTAAGTCTTGTCTTGCTTAATAAATTGGAGTCTCCATACTTAGTCGATTATTTTGTTTATTGCCGATCGGTTATCGACGAGACTTTTAAAACTATCAACTCTTGATGAGGTTTCCATAACCTATCATTTTTTCGACCCCACTCTTTGTTAAGTCGTTAAGTCTTGAGTTAGCTCTAGTCAAGTCGTAAAGTTAGCCTTCCATAAAATTGTTGGTTTCCATTCGGAAACTACACAGGCTTTCAAAACTAACTTTTCCTCCAAAAGAGTTCTTCATAAAGATAGAGATGTTCAAAGGAAAAGCGGAAGCGAGATGGTATGTTGTTTTGACAACTTCCGTCGGAGTCGATGGAGGTTTCCATAGCTAAAGTTGATGTCAATGACATTCTACAAGTGTCGTTGGTGCCCAACTTCAATAAACAAAAATTTATGCAAAGGAAGAATAACATTCAAAGTGGGAAATAGGAAAGGTTTGAAAACTTTGTCAGACTTTGAATCAATCTTGAAAACGTTTTAAAAACCCGACCCTATTTGGTACATTATAGAGTCTGAAATTGGTGCCAAGTGGCCTACTTATCAAAGAATTAATGTTTTAAGATCCGTGTTAGGAGAAATAAATGCCTAATTGCATGTGGATTAAAGTTATTTTTTGTGGCTTAATTATTCTCACTGCGGAAGGAATTGAGATTTGCACAACAGATAGAAACGGAGACAGGACCAAGACTCGCAGAGGGAACCCAACTAGAATTGGTGGCATAATTACTAGTAAACTGGCACCCCTGAATCCCTTTCTATCTATAGAAAATTTATTAGATATCTTTGTGGAAGGGAAAAGCTATCCAATTTTTCTTAACATTAGAAGTGGGGATTTGAGGCAAGATGAGGTATAAATATCTGCGGTATGAGTATTTGTCTAGCTTAGAGAGCTCACTACTAGAAATAGGTGATACTAAACTCGGTCATATTAATTTGGGAGAGTTTTGGGAGAGAATTAAGAGACCAGACAGAACTCACATTATTCAAAGGATGGTTGAAAGTGGCTTGTTAGAAGCGGTTGTCTTTTCTGTAGTAGTGCAATCTACGGATTTGGTCCTGGAGTGCATGAGCTGCTATAACACTGAAACTCAAGAAAATGTTTGAACTCGTGACAACAATTTATTGATAACTTTGGACTAAGCCACCATTAGTGGTCGCTTCAGGTTTCCTGAGAGGGAGGTGTTCGCAGAATTCAACCTCACCATGTCACAATGTCAATTTTATGAGTGGAAGGGATATTACAAAAATGTAATTACAAATGAATGGTTTGCAACTCTCAAGAAAGGGAAATCCCAATTGCCCAAGAACATGCATAAGTCACACTTCCAAGATTAAATTTTGGATATCATTGTCCTCCTACACAGCTTAAGAGGGAATGAGAACGCTCAATATTTTGAGTGTCCATGTACTTTTTCGTCCAAGTCATTTGCACTAGAAGGCAATACTTGGATTGGGCTACTAGATTCAATAATCAATTGCATTATATGATACACAATTTTGCAAGTTATAGGCGTTTTCAGATGTCTTCCTACCTTTTCTATACATTGGCATGTACAAGACCATGGATAGGTTTAAATCATGTGGAGGACTCTGATGAGCAAATTTAAATTTATGATTACTATACTGACTTGCAAAATGATGGATCTTAGTATTCCAAAGATGTGTTTATGAACACATTCAAGTAAAAAATCATAACTCAAGCAAATCTTTTAGAAATTTTTAGGAGTGACATTGGAGTTAAGGATGCCCTTTTATCCCCTACCATTTTTTACCTATAAATCAACAAACTTGAAAAATGACTAAATTTACAAGGTGGAGATTGTGTTTTTTATTTGAGCATGTTGTGAGACTTGCATGTCAACAATCAAATTTTGATTGCTAGGTTCACTTAAGGGTTGCAAGAGAACTTATATGTCCCTGAGCACTTTTGCAAAGTTACACCACCGTAACCAAGCTCACGGTCTTCTCCAGTAGAAAATGAAACAAAAAAAGTTCTTTAATTTTGAAGGGAGCATTTTAGAAAAAGTAACAAAACAAAACAAAATACGTTGAGAATGATTTCAACAATAAAATCAATTGAAAAACTTGCTAGAGGAAGAGACATTAAGGAGGTTGGAAAGCATTTTATGCTTTGTAAAATAAAGGAGGCATAATGATGGAATTGAAAAACTCTCTAAATTCTATTCAAGTTATTACAAATTTCAATGGTGCTTTATGGGTGCAAATTATGTGCTTGCAAAACTTCAAACTTCAAATGGAAGCAAATAGAGAGAATACAAAAATACATTATCACAATCAAATTCAAACTAAAAGCTTTAGTCCCTTAGTGATATTTTTCTAGCTAAAATTGGTACATTTCCTATTGAAAGCCTTGCCACAATGTCTCCTTAGACATCTAAAAAAATAGAGCAAATGGAGACAAATAAATAACTCAAGGTTGTCATCAAAAATCTCTTGAATGAGAGAATAAGTATTAGATGAAATAAAACATCCAGTAGATGAGCAAATGGAATATGCACATGAATGCATATCATAATAATAGCAAAGAACTAAAAAACTTTTGTTATAGATAAATTCAACAAATTTGCATGGAAAATGCATGTTAAGGAGAAAGAAGAATTATTAGTTCAATGAATTTATTCTCATCTATGAATAACAATAAAAAGATTATATAGGGATCAAAATCCCTTGGAAAGCAAAGATTATCATGGTCCAATTAAGAACTAATTCACATCATCTTCAATGTGATGTGGATAAATGAAAGAGACCAAAAGAGGAATGGAAGGAGAGAATTTGTACCTAAATTATTTTAGAAACAATTTTTTTACAAAATTTGTTTAAAAAAATATAGACTGAAAAAATTTCATCATTAAATTAAATAATAAACGAACATTGATTTATAAAAAATGTGAAGATTTATTGTCTCATAAATTATCTTCGACCTCATAAATATTAATTTTCTTATATGTAAGCAAAAGACTTCAAATTCCCAATCCTTATTTCGTAAGAAGTAAATTTTAATCTTAAAATCCTTCGCTTACTTTGACTTTAGAATATAAATGAAAGCCCTCATTGAAAGCAGATAATCAATTCATCCGTGTTTAGGCCGAAATCAACTGAAATTTCACTTATAAATGACCTTTTGTCCTACATACTTAACACAAATATTTAATTTGGTTGTAATAATGTTAACCTCGTTCAAAGATAAGAATGGTTTGAATAGACCAAAGAATGAAATGGCAATTGCTTTCCACCTACTTCTGGAAGGTCAGACCTAATCGCTCAATAAAACATTGGTGAAACTCCTGAGTATAATAAGAAGCATCCAAAGACGCGACAAAAACTTTACATACATTGACCACTTAAACGATATGGCAATTCACGCTTCTATAAATGAGTCTCCAAGAAATGTTTAGCTTGCCTTCTAACCAATTTGTTTTGATGGGAAACTGAAAATAAAGAAAGACCTTTATCATATATTTTGGGATTGAAAAGTTTATTCGTTTATATTTAAATTTTGTTTCTTATATCAACGTGTATATATATACACAACTGATTACAAAGTAGGTTTGTCTATCAAAGAATCGTAACAAACCAAACCAATTCCAGAGAATCAAAAGGAGTGGGTAGTGATATCTGGATAACATGGAAGGTTGACACTTACTATAGAAATGTAACTCCTAATATAATTTTAAAGAATTTTTTTTTTTCTAACGTTACACATTCAACCCTCAACATGGTTTTCATATTGAGCAGTGGAAGTGTTTGACTTACGCAAAGTACAACTTTTAAGTCCCTGGTACGAAGCATTCAAATTAAATATGCCTCCTTACATAGAGATGTATACTCTTGTGAATGTCGAAAACTTATCTTTCTGGTACATCTATGTTAGATAAGGAAGATCACTTATTATCTTTCATTGCAGGTGCCACCAAATGCTCAAGAAAGCTTGGAACAGAATTTTTCAGAAAATGTAACAAAAATAAAGACAGTTTCCAAGTTAGATTGAAAGATCAATTGCCATGCAAGACAAGTGGGTATTCCAATGACGAGTGATGGAATTGTGGCCATATTTATTTAAGTCTTTAAGCTTTTGGGAACCAGAAGCATTTCAATTAGAGAGGTGTGATCCTAACTTGATCACGAAAGTATGTTGCAATTAGTTTGACTGAGAAAATTCAAGTTGCTTAAAAGTTTATATTACTATTAAGTGTTCAAGACATGGTTCCTTTCCCTCCACGGTACAAAGTTGGGGAAATAGGGAGCATATAATTTGATCAAACGCAAAGCAAACATAAACAAGTTCCGGGGTTGACCCAAACGCCCAAGGTACATCGGATTGGAAATCCAATCATATTTACACCTTCAGCATGTCCGAAAGATAAAGCACGTCTTTATATCAAGAACTCGACCTAAAAACTATGCCCGCAAAACTAAAAACTATGCCCGTAAAAACTATGCCCGCCAAAGTTCAAGCAAACAACTGGGGAAGTTCTGAATATATTTAAAAAACCTTGGAAATTCAGCTGCCTGAAAAGGCAGCTAGGAAGAGTGAGTTTGAAGTTAAAAGTCCAAATATGAAAGCCAATTGCACTGATGTCCTAAAACATCTCAAAAACATGTCTCCTGGCCCAAATAAATCATGCTCACCAAAATAAATGCAGACAACTTGAACATGTTTTCAATTATGTCTTCAACCTTCGACGATTTGAACAAGCTTTATTAGCAAGGCAAGCTTGAGGAGCACTCCAGTAATTCCAACGATGTTCATGGAGGTTGAGAATTTTGTTTTGTAGATATGGCATGATAATAGTGGACAGGACAATTTGAGTCTTGAGAAATTAACTTCGTAAATAGGGCATGATTATGGTGGATATGACGCGCATCCTCTTCTTTAGGTTTCCAACATTGGGCTTCCCCTGGAATATGTCTGTGTTGGTTCCCTCTTTTCATTTTTGTTCTAATGATTTGCTTGCTTCAGTATTTTCATTCCATACAACTGCTATCATCTAATTCATCACTTAGGGCATCACAATTCTAAATGTAATTTTGTTCTTTTAGAATAGTTCTTAAAAGGACACTTCAATCATATCTTAATTCTACTATATTGATATTTGTATTGGCCAAACAGAATGGCATATCTATATCTTAAATACGATCATAAATGCTTGGTATCGTCTATTGGTACAGTGGAATGGTAAGAAGCGTTCATTTAGCTTAATTAGTCATTCAAAATAGATATATCAGAAATTTAATATACTGTAATCAACATAACAAACATTTGAGGTTTCTTCAATTTTACTTATATTGAATTAGCATTATACCCAGATTTTTGAATTGCATTGAGTACTTCAATTTTATTACACCACACTAGTTGGTCTAATATACAAAATCTTGTATGCCAAACTTTTGAAATAAGACCAATATATTAGTTTTGATCTGCCAACCTTTAAGATCATCCAAGATCATCCAGAACCGCAAATCTTCAAAATAAAATTAGAAAACCAAGAAACTGACATTTATAACCAATTCTGCTTCCGCAATCCAATGCAAAACTTTGGAATGTTGCAGTACACCTCATTCAAAAATTGTTTTTTCCAAATATAAAGAATATGCAATGGCTGTTACAACATAGAATTGCCAGTTTATGTGAAGAAAACTGTGAATGCATCCTCAAGAATATGTCCTCGGTGACCCTTACACGCACAGGCATGTGCATGTGTGAGTGAATCAGTGAGAAAGAGATAGAATCATTTGCCAGATAAAGATTCACAAGATTCATAGAATCTGTTTTATGAAATTCATATTGCCATTCAGCAAACAGCGGAATCTACAAAAATGGTTCGATGCTCATCTCAACCATAGAACAGGGATCAAGAATATCAAAACGAGCCAGGACCTGGAATCAAAAGAATAATTAGAACTATAATCAACATAAATACTATAAAATTCAAAAGCTGAGTAAGCTAATTCATAAACCTACCAAATATGGATATAACAAACTAAAGATTTACTCGTGGATTCATCAATTACAACAGATAAGATGCTTGTATTTTGTTAAAAACATCTGTTCAAGAATTCAAAATGTCAGTAATTCCATTTTTCATTTATGGACTTTTGATTCTCCTGAAATTAAAAAGTGTCTTCTATTGGTACAATGCGATATCCCAATCATATTTGTGTGTATAATAAATATTCTCCTTATTTTGAAACTACTGCCTGACAAGCTCATGTTTAACAATAATTGCTTGGAGGAGTCACGGAAATGTTCTTGATTATCATTCCCATGAATTTTGTATTGTGAAATATCCCAAATCTGAGGAGATACGGGAATCTATCTATCCTCCCACCATTAACATTAATTACCATCCACAATTATTGAGCCTAGCTGTTTTGAAGCTTTCAATTCAGCAGATCGGTTAACAAGAAGGTAGGCTCTCAAGACATCGGAATCTTAAATCCGGTGTGGGCCAGCCTTCTATTTGATTAAGTTGATTGTAAGTTATAAATCCCAGGCACAGCTCCTGTTGATGAGCATCTTCTGAACCACCAAGCTTATGAAAACTGTTTAAGACTTATGTTATGCAAAGAACTCATCAAGAAGATAAACTCTCGGAACATTATAATCCTGAATCTAGCTTGAACCAATTTGACCTACTTATTTGTATTTTATAAATATCAGACACAACTCATTTCCATAACCACAAAAAAAGAAACCATGGGGACAGAATTATATAAGTGATAAGTCCACTTTGGAGACAAGTGGAGTAATATAGAATTAGGAGATGACCCATTTGTAGCATCCTTTCAAAATGAGGTATGAAATCATTATCCCATCCACCAGGTGAACCAGGAGAAAGGCAAGATTGCTTTTCCTATGAGAGCATGGTAAAAGAAAGCTTGGATCTGCTTCTTGACCCCTAGAATATTGCTATTATATTTCTTGTTAAATTTTATCATCCTTGTGCCATCTACCAGCTTTCATAGTTCAAGAATGCTTTGTCAATTTCTTGGCATTTCCAAGTATATATTTATTTTTTTAATTTTTTTTGTTAGATAAATCCTACCCGTTGACAGGGGGGGTAGGTCCCAAGATCTTAAGTTATTTCTTTTCCTTTGTTAGGTTACATTTTCTTAGGCTTGTTGGTTCCATCCTATTCCATGTCGTTTTATTCGCACTTGCCTTGCTTACTTGACATCCAACGTTCACCACTTTGCCTGGTGGCACACACCTCGGACATACCGTACTGACATTAGTCACATTGCCCAATCCTTAGTGGATTGTATGAGATGACTCCTTGAGTTGGCCTTACTGTCTGGAGAGAGTAATTCTGCCATATGTCGCATTGATGTGACTTCATGAGATGGTGGTTCAATCCAGCAGGTATGTTTTGGACATGTAACTTGCCCTTGTCATCCTATTATATATTATGAAATATATACAAAGTCTTTCTTTTCAAGCAAGAACACAAATTCTACTTGGAGTGTTTGAAAAATTCCAGTGCCATCTGCATTTTCAGAGCCGACTTTTCAACAGAATAAAGCAAAACGATAGCTTAAAACCTTTATTATGTACAATTTAATTGTTCACTACTAGCTTTCTATGGAAGTCAAGATGTAAGGAGAATTTCTATTAGGACCATTCTCTACTATACTAACTTCAGAGGAGACAATAATTTTCAGGCAGGATTTGATTTTGGTAATCAACATCACAAGTTCATATTTCCATAAGAGCGTTAAATATGTGCCTCTTAGATTGCAGGCTAAGACATTAGCTTTTACAGTACTTACTGGAAGAGATTTTCCTTCCAATCCCGTTGTGAAATTGGTATCATCTTATTGTTCTCAGAATCTCAAATATAATCTAAGACTCACTGAATGGAAGACCCCTCTAGCATTCAAATAGAGTTCAAATGCTGGAATTGATTCCAGATAAAATTTGCATGTTAATAACACATTCTTCTTGCTCTTCAACTTGAAAGCAAATGTAAGACAACCTTTAGATAATTTATACTATAATTATTAACAATCAACAGATTAACATTCTAACATTCAAAAATGCCAGCATATTGTACTACCTCAGGATGCACAATTCCAAATGCCCCAATGCTCTTCCCTTTAAACATAATATTTGCTTGTCTACCAGGGAAAAACTCTGGCTCCTGCAATCAGAAAACATCAGAGCAATGTTATTTATAAATTTCAATAAAGTGTTTATGCTAGATATGACCACTAGAATATTCAAAGAAAGTTCATTATCCTTTTTCCCCTGTACTAGTTAAACAAAGCCATTTGAATCTTACATGAGAAGGCCTTATATAATAACCCGAATTATCTCCAACTGAAACAAAAGGCACACCAACAATTTCCATAATTCTGTCCACCAGACCATGAATTACCTGCAAGAATCAACAAGTAAAACATGCAATGAGAAAATGCAGGGTATCTCAGACTTAATACTAAGAACTCCTTTTGTCCCTACTGCCTGAAAGCATAAATGATAAAGGCCTTTCTATAGGATGAAATGATCAAATTTCAATTTTATAGTGTAACAAATTTATTTCCAGTCAAGAGGAGTTCCGTTCATTCAATTGTTAAAAACAATGAAACAGAAAAGTATCTGTCATATTAGACAACAAAAATATATTTAATGCTCTTCTAGGAAACAAATCCTATGACAGATATATAGATAGCAGAAATAAATGACTGAAAAGACAAAATAGGAAAGCAAGAAAATCAATTCAATATTTGAAGTATTTCAACATGAATTAAAAGAAACACCCCTTAATTGATAAACTTACATATGAGACCTCTCGTTGGTAGTCAAAGTCAGACCTCAAACCTCACCATAGGTCATTCACCCCCAGAGCATGAACTTGAGATGAGGGGGCCCAGTCAGTGACATCATCCTCGCTCTTGCCTTGGGTCTTCATAAGCCCATGTCTAAGAGTTGAGGTGCAAAGTTGGAGTTCCTAACTTTAAAGGACTAGTAAAAATAGTCAAATGAAGAAACAGATATATGAATCTTCAACCAAGGCATTAGCTTATAATTTAGTTCCCAAGGATGAATGGCAGTGAAAAGACTGATTACTTTCAAGAAACCTGTTAGCAGTTCATCTACAAGTGACTCTTCAGGCTAGCCATATTGTGAACAGTATTATATTAATCAAATTCATGAAATTTTCACAGTCCAAAATGATTTAGCCAAAAGTTTTCTGGATATGAAGTGGTATGATGAGGAATTATCATGAAAAGACTGATTACCTTCAAGAAACCTGTTAGCAGTTCATCTACAAGTGACTCTTCAGGCTAGCCATATTGTGAACGGTATTATATTAATCAAATTCATGAAATTTTCACAGTCCAAAATGATTTAGCCAAAAGTTTTCTGGATTTGACTCTGTAGATTTGTGTAACAAAAATCTACCTGGTCAAATCCAGAAAAATATTAGATAAAAGTATTATATTGGTCAATCAACACGTCTCCTTAATCCTCACCTTTAAAAGGACCATCTTGCAGCACAATTGACTAACAGAATTTTACAGTTCTACAAGACTCTGAATCGCTAAAGTTGTTAAATGCATAGCTTGTCCTCAAAAGCTCGATAAATCACTAGGAAATTGACTGGGTAAGCACTAAAATAAGAAAAATGGCAGTAAGACAGTCTCAATTTGTAAGCCTCTCATTGGTGCTAAGTTACTATTTAATTCAGAGCACTTTGCATATGCATCTATGATATATTAGCAGAAGCAAGAGACCCTATGATTGCTCCTAGGTGTAATTAACTTTATCAAAAATTCTAGACATGTCTTCAAATAAAGAAATTTTAGGAGTGCACTCATGATTGTCAGAGTTCTAGCCTTCCCCTAAAATAGTTGATGAGTCTACCTCATGGTTTCATCCGATACCAATAACATCAAGAGATATGACAGCACAATTGTGTGCCAACTCAATGAAGAATCTATCAAGAATATGTTTTAAAATTTTATATTCTTCCTAGCGGTCTCACCAAAATCAATTTTTGACTGCTTCAAACCTCACCCATGGAGCCTTGAAGGAATTTTAGGGCCCACCAATCACTACTGACAATGGCTCCTTGTTTACACCAAAGAGCAACTTCATCACGAAGCTAATAAAGAACCATAATATGATCTGCTAGGTCCTCGGGTTTGATGATGTGATTGTGTATCACTACAAGTTAACTATCTAGTCATCCATTCAAAGTAAGAACAAATCAATTTTCTATTAGGCTGCCTATATATCATGCAAGATGAAAATGCAGTTTCAGTCCTATCCAAGCACTAGTTTCTTCACCTAACTCATGGTGTTGTGCTTTCATATAATCTTCAACCTTCATCTAACCATGAGTAAATTGGAACCATTTGGCCCTCATTCATGAATAGTGTTTGGGGATGAAACAATACATGAACCTACATGTAATCCTGATATAAGCAATTGCCAAAGTTTATAATATTTTGTTCCATCACTCAACTCCCAAGGATTTAGCCACTCTCTCTACAAGCCATCATAAAAGGAAAGCTGGGTATCCCGGCTAACAAGAAAATCAGATATAAGAAGACTAAGGATATTAATCCTCAACATTAGGATTGGTACCTAGAAGAGGCCCACACTTACACCAAAACATTTGTTGCCACAGCCATATTGGATCCCAGCCTTTCACACAAAGTAGATGTGCTCTCTCAAACTTTCAAGGCAACCCACCCTACCCAAGAAGCACTTTCTCAAGAATGAGGAGAAATTGTTCACTAGACCTGTCATGCTTGACAATCTCACATTCACCACTGAAGAGAGCCTTATCAATTCTGGGCTTCTTCTCCTTACAATCAACTTGCCTCAAGCTCAACAAACAAATTATGATCTAGAAGGGTTCTACACAAACACTGCTCAATGCACAACGTTAGGTGAATCACACATCAACCATTTTCAGTAGAGTTAAGGAGAACTACTCCTCATGGAGAAGCTCTTACAAGAACAAAAGCTGGCCATGGATGCAGACACTTTCTCAAAAATATTAATCTAGACTGTCTTGCAAAGAAGGATTGGAAGCAAAGCTACATTGAGGAAGATTCAACCTCAAGTGACAAAAACACTTCTCTCTCGAACACTCAACAAATAAAGGCAGCCATGAGCAAAGAAGTGGAATCTAGAGAAGAAACAAGACCTTATGTACAAATCTAAATCACACTCCTATTACCAAAACAATCCCCAACTCAGAATCACTACCACATGATTTTAGATCAGTGCTGAGAGTCACTTCACCAAGTAACAGTTTAGGCCACTCCACCTATTGCCTAGAGAAGTGCTTATGGAACAAAAAGCAAAAGGGCACACACCTTCACCTCTGAGGCAAGCCATGTCAACTCCACCAACACTCGAAAAAAATCTAAAGCTCAATGCTTTGCTCATGCAGCCTGGATGCTGACCAAGATGAACACAAATAGGTCTCACTGAAATTAAAGAACAATGCACCTAACAATGCATTTTAAGAGATTAGTCCCCCAACCCAATAAAGCGCTCCAGTACACATTTGAGTTAAGTTTGGTAGTCCAAAAGAGATGGAAAAAAGGGAAATGATGGAGCCCAATACCATACTGGTTCAGCTGTCTCTAAAAATAGCTTATAGAGGCTTTCTAAGCTGAGAAACAAATAATAGTGTCCATCTTCACAATGACACAAACCCAGACTTCAGTTGGGTCTCCCAACAAGTAGCTCCCACAAACAGCACTAAGGTACTTTGCAATAAAATTCTTTTGAAATGCCAATACATTTCCCAGAAGCTGGAAGATTACTTAATCAAGGAACAACCCCAATGATGAAGAGGTTGACTAACTCTCAATCTTAATCCTTAATCAATTACCTTCAGCATTGTGGGAGATTTGGCAGAGTTGAATAACAAGAAGATGAAAACGATGGCTGAGGAGGGTATTTAGCCATTCTCCATGACTTTTCCCAAAGGTTTCGTTGAACCAGAGAAGACCCTCTAATTCAATAAAGGCAGTGCAAATTAGTGAGATGATTTTTCCAAGGAAACCATAAGAAATATCAGCATTGTGGGAGATTTGGCAGAGTTGAATAACAAGAAGATGAAAACGATGGCTGAGGAGGGTATTTAGCCATTCTCCATGACTTTTCCCAAAGGTTTCGTTGAACCAGAGAAGACCCTCTAATTCAATAAAGGCAGTGCAAATTAGTGAGATGATTTTTCCAAGGAAACCATAAGAAATATCAGCATTGTGGGAGATTTGGCAGAGTTGAATAACAAGAAGATGAAAACGATGGCTGAGGAGGGTATTTAGCCATTCTCCATGACTTTTCCCAAAGGTTTCGTTGAACCAGAGAAGACCCTCTAATTCAATAAAGGCAGTGCAAATTAGTGAGACGATTTTTCCAAGGAAACCATAAGAGGACCATAGATGATTTTTCAAGGGAAAGAGGACCATTAACGACCTCGAGGTTGAAAAAAGTATGGAAAAAAGTACAATGAAATAGGGCTTGAATAAATTTAAGGCCACAATGCAAACCAGTCCCAATCAACCACCAAGCAAAATCAAGCCATTGTTGGAAGAGACAATCTTCAAACCCAAGAGGAGACAATCACCAAGGATATTTACACCACCAAGCAATATTGTCAAAGCTTCCTCGCATACTCATAACAATTTAGGTAAATCTCAAGCAAGCAAATAGCAAAGAAGGGCTGCATCACAATTTGTTGGAGCTTCAGGAGAAAAGCAGTAGCTAAAGTGTAAAGTCAAGACACGAGCAGTTATCAAAGAAACCACTCAGCTCCTGAAATGTCCCCACTCTAGTCAGTATTCAGGAGCAGTGGAGTTAGCCTATTTCTTGGACCCTCGTGGGCTAACAGGATTTGGTTAGGGGGTCAGTGACCGTTTTGGTGGGTATTTGCATTCCCACCCCTTTCACCTCAGTATTGGTTTCAGTACAGGCATATGGAGTTCAGTGTTCACCGGCTTCTGACAGCACAAAAAAATATTGAGTTGGGAAGGAGTTATGGGTATTTTGGTGGTTAAATTATTAAATTAACTTAAATGATTTATTATAAAGTCAAATTGACTTTATAAAGTAAAACACCACTTAATACTTTATAAATTAATGAAATACTTTATTAAGTGATATTTAAATCACTTAAGGCACCCAACTATGGAAATGACTTAAAATACATTTAAATGTATTTTAAAACAAATGCAAAAGGGCAAATGGCATGCTTTTCTTGAAAGTCGTGCTTTTGAGGAGATATAAGGCAAAAGCTTCCAAGTCAACCTCATTCATGATTATTTGACATTGCTTGATATTTTCTTCTTTGTGGTTTTTTGTTTGAGGACAAGGGTTTCAGGAAACTTCTTCATTGGAGAGCGAAAATTCTTCATTGATGTGTGATTGTGAGACTGTGGAATACCAATTGAATGATTGCAATTGTGGGAGCTTCAATTCAGGAGTTCATCTATGCTTTCAAAGCTATTCTATTTATATGTGCATCATCCACACTTTTCTTCCTTGTTAATAAATCTTGCCACAGCCAGTCATCCAATATATATGACAATCTATAAGACAAACAATTCATTTTCCTTTTTGAAATCAACCGCTACATCTTTAAAGTGAGTCTAAAGATTAGATTAGCTATATGAGATAGCATAGCAAGGATACGCCTTTGATATTCACATTCAAAAATTCAAAGTGGAATCCGAGTTTCTCCGGTTCCTAGGACTGGCTCCCCATATGCGAAGAGAAAGAATCCTCACCAAAGGTAGTCACCTCGCATTATTCCCAAATTTAATATCATCCAAGAAAGCAAGGTGCACATCACAGAGAGAACTGAAACCAAGAAGGAAATTTAGATAATACTTTTTGTACGAAAATTAAGATATGTTGTCAATAAAAAGTGAAAACTAATTAGAAAAGATAATTTAGGGATATTGTTTCCATAAGGGTGGAAAATAGTTGGAAAAGATTGTATCTCCATTAAGGTCAAATATATTTGAGAAATTTCAATGTAGTTCATTTTAAATCCATGAATCCAAAAGCAATTCACCTCAGCTCATCGTTTATCAAAGAAAAAGAAATCAAAGTATATTAACTTCTAAATCTTAAAAAAATAGAGAAGAAATTAAGTAAAACTATGTTTGTAACCCTATAAAGAAGTCAAAAGAAAAAGATTAGAATTAAGTTGAAACAAGAACAATAAAGTGGCTTCCTCAGCGAGAGATGCCATTTTTTCCATTGCTTCCTTCAACACTAAACAATAGCAACTAGTAACCAATGAAAGAATGATGAGCTCTAACAAAATCAAATCAGCTCGAGCTTAACATTGGCTTCATGCTCTGAATAGATATCTTCTAAGAAGGAAACAACTAATATCAATAAAAGATATACTACACTACATATTCCCCATGTTGTGTCCAAACTCCAAATAGATACCCCATCAATTTCTTTTAGGGACGCACCTACAAGTTTCAATCTACAATATGGCATATGATAAAGAAAATTCATTCTTACAATGCCCACATTACAATAATACACAAATGAACAACATAACCAGGAAATTAAATAATTTGCAGGAACCACACCCAACAAATAATAACAATGGATTAAGGATTGGCTTTTTCAGCAGTTGATATGATAATATTTAAATATTCCTGAAAGTTTTGATCAATATTAGTCAATTATAATATTAAATTCCTTTTACATGTGGAATTGGATCTGTTGATGCGATTTTCGTGACCGCACCAACATAGAATAAAGTATCCAACGGCTACTTCATTCTCTCTTGATCAAAGTATTCCGTACGCTAAGATTGCGAGAGAGATCGTACGTTCAACTCCAAGGTTCCTTCAATGCAATGGAATACACTCAGTTGGTTCGTTGTGATTTGCTCGTATTTGAAGGGGACTTAAGCAATTGTTCAACAGCAAACAACAAACAATAGATTAAAGGGTTTCAAGTGGTTCGAATGATTTGGCAGGTAAGTGCAAGTTTCCTAACACTAACTAGAAATGAACTAAATTTAAATGAGTGCAGGGATAAGAGATGATTCTACTCTAAAGTGTGGGACATGGCGATCAATTCTCGCAAACTTCAACCGAGCTTTGCTTAGCCTCACTTCTGACAACGTCCACAAAACCGGTGCAATATTCAAAGGAGTAATCAAAGGTATTCAAATTACGATTCAGCATGGAGACACCATCACAATGACGCATGCCAACATATAAACAATAATCGAAGTTAAGTTCACAATGTTCCAGTTGACCACGCAAGGCGAACCCACCGTCAGCGAGCCCGCTAGTGGTATGGATAAGTGAAGTTTTGTTCAAATTAAGCACCACATTCCACAATTACCAACTACTTGCATGAAATGAAATCTACTTTACTTTAAGCTACTTCAAGATTCTACGTGAATTGGAAGGACGAAAAAGCCTCACTAGCTACTCACAACAAAAGAAAAGATCACCATCAATCAAAATTCTTTTTATTGAGAGAGTGTTCACAACAACTTCTTACAAAGTATTCAAATGGAAGACTTTCCTTCCTTTTCAATCTAAGCTAAACTATCAAACTATGCTACCTTCTATTCTATCAATTTCTCTCTATTCCTTCTCTGCTATTCTAATGAGGTACAAATGAGGGGGGGGGATGCCCCTTTTATAGCTGGCCAAGTCCAATGGACGGCTCAGATTACAATCAAATAGATGGCCCAAATTGTGCCACCTCAGCCCTAACCCTAAAAACCGCCACCAAGAAGAGTAGGGTAATAAATGAGCAATTAATGTCCACCATCCTTCTAGAAGATTCTTGTCCATAGACACGTTCGCATTGTTCTTGTTCCTCTTCTTGACTGCAAACTGGATGAGTATGATCATCATGGCTTAAACTTCTTCCTTAGTCTTGAGGGCATTTCAGTGCTTGAGGATGATCTTCTTCTTAGTTGTCACTCTTGAACTCTTCAACGCCTGAGCCTTTCATTTTTTTCCCTTATTCTGAACTTGAAAGATTTTCTTGTCTTGGATTCAATCATTCCCGCTTGCCATTCGCCTAACTACGTTGGGTGCATATTGGGTCTTTGAGGAGAAATTCCAACACTTAGCCATTTCTTCCAACATGCAACTTTTCTTCTTTCGAGGTTGTAATGTTGTCTTGGATTACTTACTTCATCGCTTCAAGTCATCGTGCTCTGGCCCCGGCGTTCATCCTGCAAAACAGATAAAAAGAAGAGCATCAGAACACTTATAATAAAAGTTCACTTTACTCAACTGATATCCATGTTCTAATCTCCAAGGTTTGAGTGATCTAGTTCATCCTTTTCCTCTAGCAAACTTGATCTTCAAATTCTTCATGCCTTAGCCAAATTTCCAACCCATCTGCTTTAGAAATTATTTATTTCCTCTAGAAAATTCATCAACTAGGCGCCCGAGTAAAATCTCCATCTTAAAGTCTCCGGCAGGGCGTGAAGAATTTCAAAATCATCTCCTTGTCGAAGATATCCAGTACCCAAAAGGAAATTCTCTTCAGAAAACACCAAATTCATGTGTCTATAGATGGAGTACTTTTAATTTTTGAATTTTGTACCTTAGAAAAATATTTTCGTCAAAGTTTATTCTTTACTCTCTTCTTCCCTTGGGCGTAGTTCTTCTTCTGCCTTGCCTTGAAAAATTTTATTTAACTTCATGAAGTTGGCGCCTTCTTGGGGTGGTCAAGGAATTTCCATGCCTTAAAAAATTTTATCATCATCTCCTTTAGGAGGGCGCATTTACAAGGGTCCACAGGAATCTTCTTACCTTAGAAATATTTCAAAGCATCAATCTTCTTCATGGGGCATATCAAGTGTGGAGGAGGAAAAATTTTTACACTTGGAAACTTTCCTCCATCCTTTCTCAAGGTGGGCACATTTTACTAGAGGAGGTGGAACTTTCATTACTTAGCAACCTTTTAAGCCATCACCTTGCTTCATAATGGGCGCATTTGACTAGTGGAGGAGGAACTCAACACTTAGAAATTTTTTGAACATCCTCCATGGCAAGGTGGGCGCATTTCAAGGCCCCTGCAGGAATTTCAAGACTTAGAAAAAATTCCCAAGTCAATCTCTAGCATTGGCGCATTTTGGGGGGGGCAGGAGGAATTTCCTACTTAGAAAATTTTATCAATCTACCTCCATCTTCTTGAGGGCGCATTTGGCCTCCTATACTTCCAATTCCACTTGCCTTAGAAAAATTTCTACTTGATTCTTCTTTGGATGGTGCATTTACCTAGGTGAGCTTCCATTTTATGACTTAGTTGAAACTTCATCACTAAATTCTAGCTTCTTCATGGTTGAGGGCACATTTGGGTATGTGGACAGGAAATCTTCCTCATTTAGAAACTTTTTCATCACCTTCATGGAACTAGGGCGCATTTAGGGGGTCCAACAGGAGATTTTCATGCCTTGAAACTTTTCTCCAATTTTCATCAAGTTGAGGGCGCATTTAGGAGGTCAAGGAGGACATTTCACATACTTAGCAACTTTTCATTCTTCTGCCAGTCATCAACATGGGCGCCTTTCAAGGGGTGAGCAGGAAATTCTTCAGACTTAGACATTTTTTAGCTTGCTTGCCCTAGTTTGCTATATTTAGTAAGTTTCTAGTTTTCACCCTTCTAAAGCTTGGATTGATTTGAAATTTTCGCCACAGGATCCTCATGATCCAGTTGATCTGTTCACATTGCCATCTCGTGCTAACTTGCTCTTTATAGCATGTTTCTAGAGTGCCTTACTATTTATAGTAACTGCTTGGTTTCAGGACTTCTGCAACTCCGTTTAATTTGAAATCTGACCGACATGATCCTCATGGGTTGATCGGCCTGTTCACACTAGTGCCCACTATTGACTTGCTATTTATAGCCTGTTTCTGGAGTGCCTTACTATAAATAGTAAGTGCTCAGATTGCCTTCAAATTTCACCAGTGGAATCCTTGAAAGATACTAATCGCCGTGGGATACACCGATTTTCGAAGATTCTGGCATTTGACCCCTCATTTTGGGTCCCAAAGCTGGAAACCCTAATCTGACTTGCATGTTGCTCAAACGATCTCTGTTTTACCCCGTTTTTGTTGCATGTCGGTCCGTTTGTGATACTGAAGTGTTGGGGGCGGCTGCCAGAGTGAATCTGCTAAAAATAGTAAGTCCCCGAAAAAGTGACCAACTCTGTTTGCATGTCACCCTGCTGCGTAGCTCTTGAAAAACCCATAAGTAATAACCTAACATGCATTGAAAAGTCCTGCATGCAAACCCTAAAAATAGCCTCTAAAGATAGCTCCTAAAAAAGGTCTTGATCCTTATTTGCATGTTACATCACTGCGAAGCTTTCGAAAAACCCACAAAGAATATCCAAACATGCGTTGAAGACTCCAACATGCAAACCCTAAAAATAGCCTCTGAAGTGAAGACTGTTGAAAGTTATCATCTCTTCTTGCATGTTATACCGTTGCGTAGGTCTCGGAAAACCTAGAAATATTCTTTAGACATGCATTGAAAAACTTCGCATGCAAACCCTAAAATCTGCTTCTGAAGGTGATACTTGCTAAAAATAAAAAGTTGTCAGATCTGACTCAAAATTTGCTAGCAAGCAATTTGACGTCAAAAGTGCTGAGAAAACGTCCCAAATTAGGTACTTACTAAAAATAGTAAGTTGTCAGAACTTAATGAAATTTTGTTGGGGACCTGCTGGAAGCTTGCTGACTGCAGTGCCAAGCTCAGATTTCAATTCACTCACCCAATTTGACTTCAAACTGACCAAAAGATCCAAAACCCTAATTCTCAGACTTAGCCAAAATTTCAAGTTTAAGCTCAAAAACAGGCACATCCCCGGAAAGGCAGACAGCAGAAAGAGACAGACAGAGAGAGAGAGAGAGAGAGAGAGAGAGAGAGAGAGACAAACCCTAAAAATAGCCTCTGAAGTGAAGACTGTTGAAAGTTATCATCTCTTCTTGCATGTTATACCGTTGAGTAGGTCTCGGAAAACCTAGAAATATTCTTTAGACATGCATTGAAAAACTTCGCATGCAAACCCTAAAATCTGCTTCTGAAGGTGATACTTGCTAAAAATAAAAAGTTGTCAGATCTGACTCAAAATTTGCTAGCAAGCAATTTGACGTCAAAAGTGCTGAGAAAACGTCCCAAATTAGGTACTTACTAAAAATAGTAAGTTGTCAGAACTTAATGAAATTTTGTTGGGGACCTGCTGGAAGCTTGCTGATTGCAGTGCCAAGCTCAGATTTCAATTCACTCACCCAATTTGACTTCAAACTAACCAAAAGATCCAAAACCCTAATTCTCAGACTTAGCCAAAATTTCAAGTTTAAGCTCAAAAACGGGCACATCCCCGGAAAGGCAGACAGCAGAAAGAGACAGAAAGAAAGAGAGAGAGAGAGAGACAAAACCAAAGCCAAAAGACGAGGAACGGAGCAAAAATTAGGGGGTCCCCATTTTGAATGGGGTGATGTGTGAAAAGGTCACAACAAGATCTAAGGTTATTTACTCTGCTACAAAAATAAAAACTACAATTCACTAGGGTTTTCAAGGTATCAGTCTACATGCAAGACCTGTATAACTTATTAGTTTGACAACATGCAAAGAAATATAAAACATATATATATCATAAGCCAAAAACATGTAAATCATCTCCTGAGAAACCTTATACTCTAGACAATTCTCAAGAGAAGTTCCTTTATCAACAAAGGTGATCAAAATGACGCGCCTAGAGGATTACAAGCATTCAGCTACAAATCAACAGATGGTAATATATGTGATGCAGCTACTTTGTTAATTTCCTCAAATGAAATAGCTATTATCCTTTCATCTCCATTTCACTTGTCAAGATTATTTCAGTTAGTAAAAGAGGCAACAATGCAACACATTTTTTATTTTCTTCACTGGATTTGAACCCTCTATAAATAGTTCACACATTAGGCCTGGTTAGTAGCATTGCTTTCAAGTAAATATACAATGTCTCAATATATTTTCACTGCCTATTGAGAGAGATAGAGAGAGATAGAAAGAGAAAGAGAGAACCTCAAATCCCGAATTTGAGTTGCAATATAAAGCAGCAAGCTGGCGATGATTTGCAGCACCAACATCCCTTTCACTATCCAAGACCACAACATCGCCCACCTCAAATATCTTCACAAAAGAAATACAGAACCCATGATTAAAGTTTATCTCTTGAATATTCCTGTTAAGTACACTCCATTTTTTCTGGCTATCAAAGTTGCCATTAATAAAAGAACAAGAAGTGGATAGAAACAATCTAACACAGTATAAATTATTTTTTAATATGTGTTATCTGGATCTAGTCAAAAACAGAATCAGTTTAGCAGGACTTGCAATTGCCCTTTTGATGCAGTCCTATATGTTTGTTTGCAATTTGTCTCGAGCCATATAAACGCCTTAATCTGTGTATTTTCTTTGAATTTGAGAAATGCAGCCTAATTATAGAGAGACATCCATTAAAAAAAATACAAATCAAGGTATGAAATGACAATTGTGCTGTTACAAATCAAACACTACCAGTCTCTAGACCAATCAATCTAAAACTCTACTTTGGGAATGTCCATCTTCTTATTCCCATACCTCAGATTGGCTTGATAGACATTCACCATAACCTCATTCCCATATCTTGGTTTGCCTTGATAGGCATTGACCATAACCTACCTTATCCAGATGGCAAGTGCATAGTCATGAAAGTTTGTGTTATATAAATGAGAATGTGAAAACTAACATGGAAGGGCCAAACTGTGGTATGTTTGTGTACATCAAATCATATTTTTTCTCATGATATCCCATTATCCATTAAAAATGCAAAGACTCGTCCAAGCCAAAATAAACAGAGTAGTTGCCACTAATCTCACATGAGAGTTCTCTTTTTCATCCAATCTGATTCTCCTCATTTTATTTTTTCTGCTTCTTGGTTATCCACCAGTCTCTATGGACTAAAATAATGATGTATTTGAGTATGAATTCATTTATTATGGTGTATTAGACTTTGGGATTATCTGTAATGTGATAATTGCACTTCCAATAGGCCATGTAATGAAATAGTAGTGGTGCCATTTAGATTATGGGATGGCATCCTTGTTATTAACATCCTTGTAATGAAGCCACTTACAGTCTCATGTTTTAGTCATTTAGTTAGACGGTTAGTTACAATTAGTCAAACTAAATTCATGACAGTCAAGGATGTCCTTGGAATGATGTCACTCACTGTCTCTTTTGATTTGATCATTAGGTTGGAGAGTCAGTTAAATTTATTCAAGCCAAATTGATGATAATCAAGGATGACCTATATGGAAATTAGAAATTATTACCATCGATAACTTCAAGGTGACATCTATTTGGTGATTGAATTTGATTACTTATTTGAATTGTGAGTCGTGAGTCGATTGATAGCTCTTCACTTTCTTTTGACTTATGTCAAGTTGATTGTATGAGGCATAATGATAACTCACGTAGGAGGCAATCATCACAAAGTGAGTTCTATTTATGCACTTTTACTACAGTAAAACATACTCAATAGTTGAATGAATGAATAAGGTAAAGGTTGCCAGAATTTGTTAAAGCATTCAACTGTTTTACACATTGTGATTATTTTTAAGTGGCTATTTTTCTGTCTTCTACCTCTATGATTCTCCATTTTTCTTTGTCTTAATCCCTCTGCTTACAATTTTTTTTGATGTATTACTATGTCCGCAAACTTGCTGCAATTTACATATGAAAAAGTTTGTGACTACAGACAATAGCATTGATATGCATTTAATATATCATTTGTAGATTATACTTAATGCTTGCAGGCCTGTAGACCTGTCAATTTAGGAGTCTGCACTTTGAATGACACAAAGCATCATTACCATGCTGTCTTGATTTCAGACTTTCAGCTATGGTGCTAGATACTGCCCTGGAGTCTCCCATACCCATACCAATAGGGTTCTGGTAATGGTACTGGTGCAGGTAGCTTCCAGGTTCTTTTATTATTTTGGGTGCCTTCATAACAAAAACTTAATAAAAAACCACACGTCTGCTTACAAGAGCCGAAATTTAACAAAACACAAAACAATTTAAAATAACTTTTAAAGTAAGGTAAAACTATAACCATTGATAATTTTTCATATAGTTCGAGTTTGACTTTGATTATTGACTATTTTCTTATTTTTAATTGATAATATATGTGACATATCATATATTAGGACTAATTTAATATTTTGAAGTGTTATTTATTGGTAGTGTCTTATTTTTTGATTCATTTATTGTATATAACATTAATATTATGGTTATTTTTGTTTCTTTTGTCTATGATTTTTATATTTCTTTAAACTTTTTTGTACAAACATCCGAGCCATGCCATAACCAGGATCCAATTTTCTCTTTTAAATGCAAAACTCCTATACCCAAACCTGTACAGTAACTAACCTTTTCAATAGTTGTCTCAGTTTTCAATTAAATAGAATCACACAACAATAACAATCCAGTATGTTCACCTACCATAGTCAGGTAATCATACCTAGCCTTAATGTAATTGTAAAATGCATAACATAAAATGTTGAAAATTGTTAATCTGATGATTGGTATGCATGTTTTCCAACCTGGTACGAACGTACTTACAAAGATAGCTGTATTAATCATGATTAGTTTGATCAGCAATTCTATCAAATAATTGTGAGTGAATAACCTTTAAGGAACTCTTATGTGTCCCCCTTTCCTAAAAATATAATGCCTCACTCCCTCTTTCGTAAAAGATAATGCCTCACCACATCTACTGGATGTTTGCTTCCAGGAATAAGAATTCATAGCTATGGTCTCTCATAAGTGTCTCAGTGCTTTCAACTTGTTTACTTGCTATCATCATAGTTCACATACTTGGATTTGACTGGGACTTAGCAGACAAAAACATAAATTTTATGCAAAATACAGTTACAAAATGTATCAATTGAGCCTGTAAAACATTGGGGAAGTCCCTCTTATTAGATTTGAATACAAATAGTTTAATAGAGTACCAAACGCATCATCATCCAAATACAACCATCTTTAAACTCTGATTCACCCTTCAATGAAGAAACTCCTACAAGAAAAAATGGTTGGATTTATCAGACCTTCATGCTTCTTGTGCACCATGCAAGGTTACACACAACTCTCTAAAATCTGATTAATCATATATTGAAAAGTGTTTGTGTTGTGGCTCAGAAATTTTCAACATTTTTGCACATATTGCACAAGGCAAAAGTGTACACAAAGATCCCAATTCCTCCATACATTCTATTTGTTAAAAGACTAAAACAAGGTAAATATCCAATAAAACATTGCAAGGTTTGATTGAGTAAGGCAGACTTCACCTCCTCTAAAAAATGCAAAGGTGCATCAAGATACTGATCACCCAACCCACAACAGAGGCAAGTAAAGACAAATAAAAATAAAAACACTTCCACAAATAGGCTCCATTAGCTTTTATTATCACAATTGTCTTTAGGCTCCATTAGCTTTTATTATCACAATTGTCTTTCTCCCTGCCATGCTCAAAAGCTGTGTGAGCTTCAGCTGTGGACATCCATGGCTTTAATAGGTAAAAACACAGCTTTTTTGCAAGGTGAAAACCACATCCGAAACATGTTTGTGAGTACATACCATGTATAGTGAGGTCTAGGGTCAGACTCACCAAATAGTTGTGTGAGTTTGGCTCTAAACTCACCAAGTAATCTGTATTCCTGAGTTGCAAGCTTAAATTGTGAAATCCGGGCCCTCAAAAAAACCTGCAAGTACTCAACAACTCACCCCTAAAACTCACCAAGTAATCTACATTCCTGAGTTGCAAGTTTAACTGAGAAAACTCACCCCACAAAAAAAACTGTTCAGTACTCGGTGACTCACCGAATACTCTGCAAGTTTGCAAATTATGGTTATCATTATACACACACAATCTATATCAACTTATTTCAAAATACACCAACGTTACCCAGGGACGCGTCCCCGGTCCAAAAACACTGTCCTTGTCCCGGGGACGGGGGAATGGCTAGGAGACGTCAATTCAAAGAAGGTCAAAAAACATGAGAAACAATGAGATTGAGAGTGGAAGTGAGAATGAAGTGGAAATAGTTGATAGAAATACAAGAGGAAGTAGTGAGGGTGGTAGTGGACAGCGACCAAACCTATTTAAATGACCTTCAAAAACCATGGAAACATATGCAAAGGACCCTTTGAACAAGAAAAAACCTTTCCACCGATATGTTACACCTGTGGATCTAAAGCAAAAAGATTCAGGGGGAGTAGGGCATGGAATTGTCATGTTTGCCATAAAGATTTTAGAGGCAGCTACACAAGGGCATGGTCTCATTTTTTGGGTGTTGTGGGCCATGGAGGTAAAATGTGTCCAGATTTAAAAGAACATGAAAAGATAAGAGTTCCATAGATTGCAAATGGAGGTGGACATGGGCGCTAAAGGTGTCACAATGTCGGCACCTTCTTTTGCAAGTGCACAATCATCTATGCCTACGCCATCCATGGTTGGTAGTAGTGAAGTAGCCACAAGAGGAAAGAGGAAGATGAGTGGTAGTGACAAGGGAACTTTAGTTGAAGCTATGTTTAATGTGTAAGCACGAGAAGCTACAAAGTCTTCCATTGCCAAATTCTTTTTTGCTCATAACATCCCATTTCATGTGGCTCGTTCCTCATACTTCAAACAAATGATTAGAGAGGCAGCCACTATTGGTCCCTCATTCATACCCTCTAGAGATCATAAGCTACACACTACCCTCCTAGACAAAGAGTATTCCAAGGTTAATGTGCTAATGGAGGATATGAGGCAAACTTGGATGAGGACAGGTTGCTCTATTGTGATGGATAGGTGGACTGATGTTAGACATCGACCACTCATCAATATCATAGTCACATGCCCTGTTGGTTCTTATTTTCTCAGAGTTGTGGATTGTTCTAGGAAGCATAAGGATGCAGACTTCCAATTTACCACTTTGAGAGATGCCATAGAGAAGGTTGGGCCTGCTAATGTTGTACAAGTGATCACTGATTCAACACGTGTGCGCAAATCAGCTGGTTTGATGGTGGAGGGTGCTTACAAGCACATCTTTTGGACCCCATGTTGTGTTCATGCATTGAAAGACATAGGGAAGCTAGATTGGGTGAAGCAAGTGGTGGCAGAAGCTAGAGAAATTCAGATGTTCATTTGCAACCACCACAGCTCACTTGCTCTCTTCAAGACATTTTCAAAGAAGAAGTTCCTCAAACTTGTTGAGACAAGGTATGCCACTTACTTCATTTTGTTTCACTTTCAAATTTTGAAACTTCAAACATTTGTATTCCAAATTTGAATTTCCAAGTACATTGAGCCTTATATTGCTTTTGCCTTCTAATAAATATAGGTATGCCACATACTTCATCTTGTTGGAGAGGATGCTTGAGGTGCATGAGCCTCTACAATTGATGATGGTGAATTTGGAGTCAACTAGACGGTCTAAATCAAGTTCTAGTCAAGGAAAATCCATCAAACAAAAGATACTTGATGACAATTGGTGGTCCAATGTGAGATAAGACATTGTTGATTTTATTATTAAATTGTTGATTTTATTAAAACTTAAATATTAGATTGTTGATTTTCATATTAAATTTTTTATTTAAATATTTTAATTTTATTGTCCAATGTTAACTTTCGAAATTTATAACATGTCAATTAATTCTTTTGAACTTTTTGTTTGCATTTTGCAAATAGATTTGCTCTTTCATCTCACATATTGTAGATGTCATTAGATATGTTGATACAAACTCTCCTAATCTTGGAGAGATATATGAGACATTTGACAGTATGCTTGGGAAAATAAAGAAAACAACTTTAGCTAAGGATCCTACTTTGAGTTTATATGAGCAACATATTAGGCCCATTGTAAATCTCAAATGGTACGCACCAAGGGATGGTAGGGTACCTCCATGTGATGACCTGGAGGTTTTAGATGGATTCACACAAGCCATTGATAAGATGTATTCAGAGAAGCAAGCTTCAATACTTCGCACACAATTCCTTGACTTTGCAAATATTCGTGGTCCAACATTGAGTAAACCACAGGCAAGGTTGGATAGAGCTATTTTAGCTCAAATTGACCCTATTAGATGGTGGACATGGCATGGGAGGGGTACACCACAACTGAAGATACTTGAAACTCGCCTCCTTGCACATGTTGCCAGTTCCTCTACTATAGGGCTAAGTTGTCGGTTTGGGTACGGATTCAAATGCGGGTTCGGGTTCGCTGGTATGGCAAAAAAAATTCCTAGGGTACGAGTACGAGTACGAGAGTGTATATATATATATATATATATATATTATAGAATTATAAACATAATGCCATAGACTCATAAGCATGCTCAAAATTATAATCATATGATCATAATGCCATAATGCCATAGAATATTGAAACAGTGAAATATGCCATACAGTAATACCTCATATAATCATATTCATAATTTACAAAAATGTAAATAGTAAATACTCAAGTCTTAAAATGTCATTACACATTGAAAATTCAAATTACAATCAAGACTATATTTAATTCAATATTACTATTCTTCAAATTCATCTTCATCAAAAGCATCAAGGTCATGGTCCTCAAGAGAAAACTTGCAAAAATCAACTATTTCAGCTTGGAGGCAAAAAAATGGTGTTTTTTGCTCTTTTGAGTTTGCAAAATGAACCTCATTTGGTCGGCCAAGTCAATATAAGGCAATCTGGGTACTTTTTAGGGTTTTATTTTATGCTTTTAAGTTGAGTTTTTGCCTTTTTCTAGGTTGGATGACGTGGGTCTGCCTGGGTCCTTCTGGGTTCTCCCCGGGTTCGGCCAAGGTTCTCCATTTTGCACCCGGGTTCTCTGTGGGTCCTTCATAGAAGGACACATAGAGAACCTGGGTGCAAAATGGAGAAGCCAGGCGAACCTAGAGAAGAACCAAACCAAAACCAGAACCCACACGTATTTTGGCCGATTCAAGGGGCTAAAATGAAGAACCCGGTAACATAGCTATAGAGAGGAATTGGTCCACATATAGCATTATCCACTCCCTCAAGAGGAATAGACTTACATCTAGACAAGCAAAGAAGCTAGTGGTTGTGCATAGTGCTCTTTGGCTTCAAGGTTGTCAAACTCCAAAGTATCGGTAGACTCCAGCTTTACAAAGAGATATTGATCCCGAAGACATGGCCCAAGTTGATGAGGAGGAGACACCGAAGGAATTGGTTGGGATTTTGTTGGCTGAGGTGGACCATCACAGTGGCAGTGACTCAGAGGAGGACTCTGATTTTGATGCAGTGATGGGAGATGCAGATTAGGGGCAGCAGTGCACTTTGTTTTTTTGTATTTTGAAATTCATATCATAATGTAAAACTATATGGCAGCAGTGTAGCCTTTGGGCATTTTGTTATGAGTTTATAAATTATAACTTGTAAGTTGTAAGTTATTTTTTAATATCACAATTCACATGCATATTGACAATGAATTCTGAATTTTGAATGCATATTGAGTATTGACAATGAATTTCGAACACAAATGTTATATGTTAAGGTTTTATAATGTATATTATGCATGCTTTATCCATGTTTTCATATGAATATTTAAAATTTCCCTATATATTTTAAATTTTCCCTATATATTTTAAATTTTCCCTATATTTTATATAGCCGATTCCGTTAAAGGATATTTATCTCACCAAGAAATATTATCTACCATCTTACATAATCTATGGAGATAAGTAATGACTCTAGAGTCTAAAGATAGTGTCAATAAGGAAAGAGTGGACCCCAATTCAATCAATAGATAGATATCAGTTTATACTCTCCTAATACCAGTTCAAGTATTTGAGCCATCAATAGTTGTCACTTCAATCAGTTAGCAAAGAACTTTATTTTAGAAGACCTATTATGATTCTCTGAAAAAGAAGTTCAAAATAATGTCTCTAGATTAACCAACGAAACATTTCCCTTACACACACAGACACCTTTTCAACTTGATTATTGACTTTGATAATAATGTGCGTATCGACATAGGTAGATTTTGGTCAATCTGGTATCTTCATAAATATTTCCTATGTACCCTATAACTACATGCTTCGGTGTTTGCACCTCTAATTAATAATGCTACATACAGATTTGCAGAACTTTCTTTTTCTTCATGAATTTATCAAGTAATGAATACCTCATGCAGTCCAAAAATGCAGTCAATGAAAAGTCACAGCCCAGCATTCTTTGTTGTAGACTAACTTGGCTTCTGATCAATCTAAACATTGACTTTGAGATGTCTCCCAAACTGTGTTTTCTTAAGTAAATTAGGGCCTTACAACAATCAGCAGATATTTGCTAATTTGGTATTCATGGTTCGTTGGTATTTTCAAAACAGTCAATCTAAATCATTGAAAATATTTTCCCACGAGCCAAATGATAAAGATGCAGGCTACAAGCAAAGGGATTGTCACAGGCTAACCCCAGAATACTCTCCACAAACCACAAGCTGGTAAATTACAGCTCTGATCTCACTACACATGATGAATGATTCAATTTTGTATATATATATTTGCCAACTCCTAAAATGAATAGACTACATGTATTAAAAGCTGACTCAAAAATGTCAGAGTGTAAACATGAACAAATCAAATCTAAGGATCGATATGAAGATATTCTTTGGCAACAACTGGGTTCTTCAAAATATTTTGACACAAGAATAAAGGGTATGCAAGGGAATCCAGAATTCCTTGTTGCTAGAATCTTTGTTTCTGTTTGATGAGGTAGTAATATTATCTTCACATAACAAGGGCTTTTTATGAGTTATGAGCTAAATTACAATTAATCCTTTTATGCATTTCTTCTTTGTTATCACAATACAATTTATTCTTAGGACAAACAGCAGAAAAGCAGATTTAGGAGAATCTGTAGTTAGATTTAAATTCAAATATCTCAAATATTCTTACCATAAACTATATCGATGCAACAATAAGAAATTTTTATACAGTTCATTTGGTCTAGTGAAAAACTAAGCCTGTCTATTTTACATCTTGATGCTATAAATTCACATTCATAGATTACTTTTACAAGAGTGAGACATTCTGTCATCTCCTTGAAGTCTACATTAATAGTATTAATTATGATACCTTTATAGGCCGAGGATGATCTTTATTATGTCCTGTTGTCTTCAAAATACCAGGCAATAGGCTTATTCGAGCAGTCTGTCAAAAATACGATCAACATGACATTTAGCTTTATTATCATCACTGTACACAGAAATCAAAGACAAATCAAACATCCCTTCCAGCTAGAATGTGCAGTACAATATACACAAACAGCCAACAAATTACATAGAAAAACATGTCATTAGAAGGAAAACATCTCAAAGGAGATCTTAATCTTTCAATATTACACATCTGGGATGATATATACTTGTTTGGACACTTGTATGCAACTTGACACTTTAAAGCACAAGTTTCAAGTAAAAGAGCCACGATGCATAAGGCAGAAGTAGGTAAAATCCATGGCTCTGTTGTGAGCAAAATAATATCATTAAAATTTTAAACATACTCAGTTTACTTCAGCACACAGACAAATCAAGCTGTAGTTTCCACTTCAAAATTACAATCATACCAAGAAAGACATGTCAGGAAGCCAAAGCCACTATGGAAAGAAAATTCATATAAAAAATCATCACCGTGCAAAGAAGAAGCACATTTGCCAAAATCTACCATACACCACAAAAGGATCTTCTTTGACTACAGAAAGAAGGCACCAGAAAGCAAAAGATACAAAAAATTACTAATACACCAGACTGAAGAAAGAGCAGAAAAGCTGAAACATTATGAGATAGAAATTACCCAAATATATAAATCTCCATGATTTCATTAAAATAACACCATAAAAGAATCCAAAGGTACAAATGGATAGAATCAAGATTTGAGGCACTCTGCATGGTTTCAAAATATGTTTTTTGGATAAGGAGAAGACAGACGACTGAACTTCTTCACAAATATTATCAAAAGACTATTATAGCATTGATACTCTGTTGTGACCTTGACCTTTGCTACATAATATACCTCCTTGTATGTACATTTTGTTTTCTATTTAGTTTACAGACCATACACAACAAAAGGATCATCTTTAAATAAAGAATGAAGACATTCAAACACAAAAGATATCAAAATTCAATAATACATTTAGACAAAAAGATGACCAGAAAAGTTGAAGCAATATATAATAGAAATTACCCAAATAAATAAATCTCCAGGATTTGGTCAAAACAACATGATAAAAGAATTCTACACACATATACATAATGTCCAGGCACTCTGCCAGTAGATTCAAAATACATTTTTCTGTTAAGTAGAAGATGGACAACTGAAATTCTCCAGAAAACACGCTACAAGAACATCATAAGACTCTGTTATAGTGTATATACTCTTTTTTCTAACCTGCAACTTTGTTGCAAAACATTTTGAATGTACATTTTGTTTGCCATTTAGTTTAGTGACAGGGATCATCATTTTAGCTTTTAATATATAATCTTGAGTTTCCTCTACATATCTATATCCATAAAAATGCCTTCACTATAAATTTCTGAAGAAGCATTGATCTCATATTTGTTTTTATTCTGCAAAAACATGTACCTTGAATTAAGTGGATCGCTGTGGTACACATACTACATTTTGCAATTGACATAGGATGATGCATATTTATGAGAAAACATCAGGTTGGAACCGTGCAGAATTTATCACAATTAAAAGAAATCACTAAATGCTGAAGGAACCATAAGAAAATGGCATACCAAACAATAAAATAACTGTATTGTCTTACAGATGTACATCTCCATACCCATTAATATTTATATTATATTGACAACAAAAGAAACTACACCTCAAATTCACTTGACCGAGGGTTTCCAATGACCACCGAAGTTTTTTTGTCATCCTTTCTGTTCACCATAGAAAAATTTTCTTCATAAGAGCATAATATCCATGTTAACACCTCTGTAAAGCCTGCCATAGCAATCTACATAAGAAAACACAGAAAAGAAACAGTTACAATTTGTCAATAGCATTCGCATTACCTGCACTTATATACAAACCAGGAGATGAATAATACAAAAATAAATGAAACATAAAATTATAGTTTACATGCCGAGTTAGATGCAAAAGCAACATAAAAATGACAACTCATCATGCTCTTCATGATAACAACCAAACCCAAACACATTAGTTCAACTGCAACCAGAAAAATATTTTCAGAAGAATTATAGAATAAAAGTTTCTGCTTGACCATAGTAACATGACTTGAAATTATTACTTGTTTTGAATCTAAAACAAACCAAAAAGATGAACTTAAAAATAATTGCAAATTTTTAAAAAACTTGTCACAAAAAGAACACCAAAAACATGACATGAGATGCAACAGTTTTTCGTCTTTTTTGTCCACATATTGGCTGTTCCGCTTGAACAGAGACACTTGAGGGGCTTCAAATACTTGGATAGTGACCATCTAGTTTGTAGGATTATTAAATTTCTACATATACTTAAGAAAACTCCATGACCATGCTACTTAAGCTACCAATTCGTTCAAGAAAACCCTTAGATCCAGGTCTAGTTTGAACCTATTCCAGATTCTAGTTCAAATACCCTGTGAGGCCATCCAAGGTCCTACAAAATGAACCCAGATTCGACCAGGTTCACTGCAGAGCGAACCCAAGCAGCTTTGGGAACATTTTAGGTGAATTCGTACTTTTTCACATTTTCCACATCTACAAGAAACTAGGCAAATCTATCCAAGTCATGGTTGATGAAGAGGTTTTTGTAATTTTACATTGCCACAAAGGCCACTCTACTATATTTGCTCCACAAATTTATACTCATACACACCTCATGTACGTGCACGGTTTTTTGCTCTGTTACCGGACCTTGCAAGTGACCAATCGGATCCTTGTCCAGTTCAAACCAGATCCGAGTACCGGTCTGGTTCGCCTATAGGTCCGGGCCAAAGGCTGCAAAAGGCAACCCAGTTCGCCTGGGATGAACCTAGGCGGATTTAGGCAAACCCATGGGGAACCCATCCCTATAGCGTCCAATTTGACGCTTTTTCAAAAAAAAACTGCTTTTTTAAATCATTTTAGTCAATTGATTTTATTGGATGCCCAAATGAACACTAATATTGACTTGCAAAACACATTACACCAAAACAAGTCCATTTTGTTCATTGCTTTTGCAAATAGCAAATATCATTCCAAGAGGCTGAACATTTTTTTTGCTTGTTGGATCAACAAAGAGAGTTGAAGATTGATTTTTGAAGGTTCTACATCAATTGCCTTATCATTCCTGCACATTTACAAGTGTTTATTGGCTGCCATAAAGATCATAGAAGGAATTTTTGCAAAGAGGTAAAAGTTTCTTTCAATTTTTTTCCTCCATTTTTGTTTTACAAACAAGAAACAACTTTTTTGCTTTGTTTATTTATGTTCTTTTCCTTTCTTCTAGGAATGTATCAAAGATTCAAAAGAGCTAGGCTTTGTATATCTATGTTTTGTGTTCAATTTTTTGTTTTTGTTTTGAATGTGTTGCTTACAAAATTTCTTGCAAAAGGAATCACAATGGCAACTAGTTCTAGCTCCACTACTCAATGTAAATTCAAAATAAAACTGACTTCTCATCTATGGAAATATGTTCAAGTGATACAACAAGTTCTAGGTGGTGGTGGTTACGTTTGGATTTGCAATGGGTGTGATGTTAGATATTCTAGTTCATATAGTCGAATGAAAGCTCATTTGTGTGGAATATCTGGACAAGACATCAAACCTTCCCTTGGAAAGAATGGTGTAGTTGTAACATCAAAGATAGCGATAGGATATATTATGGAGCAAGAACAAGCAGATGAACGGGCCGGCTGTAAATCAAGTCACCCCTCAATAAAAATAAATAAAAGGAATGCAGCGCATCTAGTCCCAATGTTCTGGTAGAAAACCATCCATTTTTTCCACTCCTCATCCTCAAAGTGAACAACTCATTACAAGCAAAAAACCAAAGGGACCTTTGGAAAGTGCATTTCAAAATGAGAGTCAAGACATTGCAAGATGTATTTATGCAAATGGATTGTCTTTTAATGTTGTTCGCTCTCCATATTGGAAAGAGATGTTGAAAACAGTTAATGAAGCTCCAAAAGGGTACAAGGGCCCAACTTATGAAAAGGTGTGTGGCACCTTATTGGAAAAAGAGGTCAAGAACATTGAAGATGCATTGCAGCCCATAAGGGATTCATGGGTTGAGACAAGTGTACCCATTGTTTCAAATGGGTGAAAAGATGCAAAAAATCGGCTCTTGGTCAATATCATAGCGTTGTTCCCTAAAGGGGCAATGTTTTTAAAAGTTGTTGATTGTGAGGAGCAGGTGAAAGATGGCCAATTTATTGTTGATATTCTCATTGCAGCCATTGAGGAAGTGGGTCCCCGTAATGTTGTCCAAGTAGTAACGGACAATGCAAAGAATTGTAGAGTTGACAATTTGTTGGTTGAGGAATGGTATTCACATATCTTTTGGACACCTTGTGCAGTCCACTCTCTCAATCTTATGCTAGAAAAGATTGGGAATAAAATTGACTGAATCAAAGAGTTGTATGCAAAGGTTGGGGACATCCAAATGCTCATCACCAACCACCACATGTCTCAAGGCATTTTCATAATTGGAGCTATTGAAAGTAAGTGAAGTAGAATAAAATTTTACATTTTCATAATTTGATTGTGTATTCTAATTCTCCTTTAAAGTTTGTTTTTAAATTTTCATTATTTTATTTTGTATTTTTAAGAGGTTGCAAAGACCGGTTTCGCCTCTTAACACAATCATATTGAGACGACTTGTTAAAGTTAGATAAACACTTTCTAGCATGGCAATTAGCTAAAATTGGTCTATATAGCGGCAAAGCAAGCCTGACAAGGCAACAAAAATTAATCAAATGATATTAGATAACACATGGTGGGATCATGTGGAGTATCTCCTTAGCTTCACCAAACCCATTTTGAGCATGACTCGCTATACTAACATAGACAAGCCTTGCATTTGGAGAAATATACAATGGCATTGACTCAATGGTTGAGACGATGAAGAGCATCATAAATGCGAAAGAGCAAACCTTGAAGAGACTTTTCTCAAACAAGTGCATGCAATTGTTGAAAAAAAATGGAACAAAATCACCATTCCATTACATCTTCTTGCCTTCGCATTGACTCCAAAATATTATAGTGTTGAGATTCTTTTTGTGCCAGGAAGTCTTCCCCCATATAGAGAGTTTGAAGTGGCTAAAGGGTACAAGGCAACATTTTGTAGACTCTTCTCTAAAACAGAATTGCGAGATGTAGTCACAAATGAGTTCATTGATTTTGTGCACTCAAATGGGAAAAGTGTTGAGGCTCTTCGTGATAGGTTTAAGAAGGATGCTCATAGTTGGTGATACTTCCATGGCCAATTCTACCAACACCTACAACCCCTCACAATCAAAGTTTTATCACAAGTTTAGTAAATTATAATGTATAACTTTAATTGTTTACTTTGTTTTCATAGGTTGCTAGTTCATCTGCATCAAAGAGGAATTGGAGCACATATTCTTTCATCCACTCAGTAAAGCGGAATAGATTGCACTCCAAAAGAGCAGAGAATTTAGTATACGTGCATTCCAACTTGCATCCCCCTTCACACAAACAACATGATTACAAGGAAGGGGACACAAAGTTGTGGGATATAGAGCCAAAGCATATGGATTTGGATGCTTCCACTTCTCAACATATTGCATATGAGGATCTCAAAAGCCAACACACCTTTAGTGCAAATGGCACTGGCAATGCCATTGGCATTGGTTGTGGTTCATCTAATGTTCCTACATCATCTAATGTCAATGATGATGTTGATGATGATGATTTAGAAAATCCATTTGATGATTAAAAGTGTTGGAACTTGATATTATTATTTTACTATCGAACTTGAAGTTTGAAGTTGAACGATGAATATTAATCATGCATGTTTTAAATGACATTCAATTTTATGGTAGTTTTGTTTTTATAAAGTCTTTATATGATGTTATGTGATATTCTAATTTTAATTATGCTTCTAGGCTACAGATATATATATATATATATATATATGATTCTTACATGTTTTTTGTACGGATGAACCCAAAACGAACCCAACCCCAAAAAAAATTAGCCAAATCCACGAAACCAAACCAGGACCAATACCAAAACCGGTAACATAGGTTTTTTGCAATAGAATGAGCACTTGTTTCCTAAACCTATCATGAACCCTATAGATGTGATGTCGCTCATTGTCATGTTGAGGTACTCTTTGCAGGAAAAATCCTATGTTCACTATTCATGCTTAGATTTTGCAAGCTCAATCTTCCTCTTGTGTGCCACTCCATGGGCCCTTGTTTGACCAGTCTTTTTGGGTCCTTGCAACAAACAAATAAGTATCTGCCATATTCTTGTAGTGTCGAAAATTGTCACCCTTAAAAAATTCATATTATGTTTTGCTTTCCCTTAATTTATTGGACCTAATTAAGCTCCTAATTTCCTAAATTATGCATTCCAAAGCCTATTTTTATCGTTTTTCGAAGGATTGCAGGCATTGAATAAATGCAAAGAATTAATGTTATGATCCCGACAACCTGGCAGATAGGGTCAGGACCAATTTTTAATATGTTATTTTCGGCATTTTTAACATTCAAAATTCAAATTTCAAGTGTCGACTTTTGGGATCTAATTTTCGGGAAATTGGCACGATTACATATAAATACCTATTTTTTTCATCATTTGAAATCCAAGTGAAAAATATATTGGCAAACTTATGATCAAGAGCACTATTGAGCAAGTCGAGAACAACATTCCAGAGCATTATTGCAGCAATTCAAGATCCAACATCATGTCAAAGTTTATGTGTGTTCATGTTCATGTTTTGTGAAGGCTAACCCTTGTTGTAGGTCTCCAAAGCATTCAAGCAAGCAAGATCCAAATCCTTGAGTCCTTCAAGGAAGCCATTGAAGGGTGGCAAGATGCAATACTTTGTAATTTCATCATTCCTTCACTTTCAATTTTCATCCCTATCATTGACATTGCCATTGTGGAAATGGAAACACTTACATGGGGTTTGACTAAGGCAAGCCCCTAAATGGCCCAACATCTTCTCTCCCTTTCAAAGTGCAGGTAACAGGTTTGAAGAGGATTGAAGAAGGATTGAAAACAATTTGTCAATTGTTGCATTCAAAGCCCTAAAAGTTGTCAAGCCATGGAAACTCAACTACAAAATTACCTTACAACATTCAAACAACTTTGCAACCGGCGATTAGAAGCTCAGATCCAACACCAGAGGACCCCAAAATCAATTTCAAAACCCCCATACACCCCTATGCGTCTGAGTCCTCCTCTACATATCAAATCCAACTTTTTATGGCACAATCTCTAGTATTCCCTAGATCTGCCTGCAATTTACTGTTTTCGTCTGTGTTTTCGAAATATTGCATTTACATATTAGGTCATATAGTTCAATTAGGTTAATCATTCCAAATCATTTCTAATCCATTTCTAAGGCTCAAAGGAAGGAGATCCAGGTCTAATTGGGTCACCTTCATGGTTGATAGTCAATCTATTCACCTTGTTGATCTCCCTCTTTAATGAAACCTGGAAAAGGGCCCCTTGCATCCTAGGTTCTTTGCATTTAGGACTTAAAATGCCCTTTTCCCTTTGTTTCAATTCTAAAGGCTGCAAATTTTATTGAAATCAAATTGACTAAAATACGATTTTTTTTATTTTCTTTTATTTATTATAGTCTTTATGAGGAACTGATTTTATTATTTTAATATTGAACAATGAATATCTTACATTAGCATTTCTAACTTGTAGTATCTGACTTGTCAAACTTGCCTATGTCCTCATTCTTACATCTATTGAATAATGAATATCTTACCTTGGAGTTAATGCAAGAAGACAGCTGCAAATATTATCTTATTGACATTTGTCAAACACGAATGTCATGATATACTTATTCATTATTCAATACTAAAATAATAAAATCACGTTCAGATTTTAGTTTGACAAATTGATACTGAAGTATTATTTTTAATTTTTATGGTGGTTTTGTTTATTATATGCATGATATTTGGTATTCTGAACTTAATTCCTGTTTTTACACCGCATTATGATTCTTATGCCTTTTGTAAGGACAAACCCAACCCCAAAAAATTGCAATACCGGCATACCCAAACCAATAAATTAGCCTATTATTCTAAAATTGATAAGCATTGTCAAGATTCTCGATTCATTATAAGTTTTCCTCACCCAAATCTCTATGTAAAAAGCAATAGTGAATACATTGTGATTTGCTGTTGTCCATATCGGAAATATTTCCATCGCCAGTAGCAAGGCCACTATACAAAAAGTGAAATCTGGCTTATGTTCTACTTTTGACATTACTGATCTAGGTCTCATACAATACAGCTTAGGTGTAGAATTCTGGCAACATAACCATTTCATTTTTGTGGCTCAAGTCAAGTGTGTTACGAATCTTTTGGAAAGGTTCCGCGTTAAAAATTGCAATACTTCCACAATATGTATGGAGGTCATACTAAAATTGTTAGCCTATGATGATTCATCACTGAACAATGAATCACGCAACTTTGTGTCTATCCTAATCCACATCCACAAAGCTTTACAAATCTTACTTAAGAATCAAGAAAACTGATACAACACCGAAGGTTTTGGCAAACCAAATTGAACCCAAACATGGCCTACAATCATTACATAATTATTTTTCCTTATTCAACTTCATGGAGGATATTAATTCACCCATCTAACTGAAACAATCTACAATGATGAATGATATAATATATTAACTTTCATGGTCTTCAGTAATGCCTCATGAAAATTCATACCTATTCTCTCCCAAGATCAGTCAAGTACTTGTAGAGACGTATACAATCCCAACTTCTGATAAATTGGTTTGTTGATAATGTACAATGCACATCCTCAAACAAACCTCGCAACATCTACTTGTACCTTCTGTCAATACACATATTTCTGTAAGTTAGAGACAATTTTGTTGAATCTAAAGTGTCCAACTTCTTTTGAGGTGAGGGCCTGACTACTGACTTAAATCTAAACATCTACTAGTTTTTTCAACAATTTGTTCATATTATAAAACAGTCCCTCTTGATGAAAATAATTTGTTTGTTGTTCAGAATTTGGAAGACCTCCTTTTTGCAATGCAAAATACACTTCAAGAAGTTTCAAATCTCCTACATGTTGTTGCTTGTATTCCTTGTGGCTAAAAGGCTCCAATTGCATGATGCTACTTGTAGCAGTTATCATACTCTACAGCAGTTTTAAAAGATTATGATATATCTTATTTATTGTCCCTTGTATGTAACAAGTAAATTGAATTGCTGGAGAATACCCATCCACTTAGAGTGAAGCCAATACCCATCCACTTGAAGTGAAGCCTACTGCAACTTATCTGAGTTTGCAAATATTGCAATGGTGGTTATCCATGTGGAGCACACCTTCCGTACCCAGCAAATAGTGCTTTCATTTTTTATAGCTTGTACTATTGCATATAGTTCTTTATCACAGGCAAGATAGTTAGACTTCTGTTTCCAAGGATAACTCAAAGTGATAATGTACTGGTCTTCTTCCTTGCGTCAATTCTGCTCCCATCTCATAGAGCAATGACGTATCTCCTTGAACTTATATTTCTCAAGTGGCTTTTAATTTAAACAATAAGAAGTGAGATGAGAGGAACTTTAATGTCTGTTTGGCCAATTTGGTCTGTAGAACTATCAAACTATACTTACTTGTTAAGAATATTGCTTCTATGGGTTTCTAACTTTAAAATAAACTCCCCAAGCTTTGTTTAATAGCCTTGACTTAAGTTTTCATGTACTAGGTTATTATTGATAATAGATTATGTTCATTAAACAGTCCATTAGCCATAGTAATAAGTACATCTTACAATCTGGATGCTATTTTACCTGGAAACAAGCCATAGGTATTAAAACCATCCATGAATAACCTCCATATAAACACTATAATTGAGATACTAGTTTATCTTTTCAGCCATACCTCTGACCTTATCAAGTCACTGACATGATTCAGGGGCTGTTGCTTCCCTTGAGTTAAGGACTTTGGCTTGGTCTTGGGGATATTATTAAACCCATAAGCAATAGCCACATCCTGTTCACAAAGAATAACACAACCAAAATTATTCAAATACAAATAACTTAAAGAAAACTTCTGCATAAATTTCTTAAATATGGCTCCAATAAGGTTTTAATTTTCTGTTTATTATCAATTTTGAATTACTAGAACTTAGAAGTACAGCAATAAAGTGCTCAGAGAACTACCTCCATTATATCACACTTATGGAGAACGTCACTTCTTGTTGGTGGTATAGACACCAAGATATTAGAATTTTCACTTATTGCAGGTAACTGCATCTTGTTCAATAAACTTATTACCTGTTTTAGGAAGTAGAAAAAAAACATATTAGTATTTGACCTTCATTAAGTAGTATGTTTCATTATCCCAACCAATATGGATCACAAATTCAGTATAGAAGTTAAAGCCGCTAAATTTTCAGAACAAAGAATATTTTGCTTCTTGAGATCAGAAAAAAAAAAAATTTAAAATTATTGCATTAAAAGACTGTAACAGTTGTATCTAGTGCCATTCAGTTACCTTGTATCAATATGACCTACTGCCTCCATCAACTGGATATATACTGACAGTGATGGAGTATGCATATTCATTAGGTACTAAATCTTCAACAAGAAACAATCCCTGTGGGCTGAGAATATGGGATTTTCCTTTTGGAAACAAAAAACCTTGCTAAAAATCCCTTCAGAAACCATGTACTAAGACATGATTTAGCAATGAACTGGTACATAGTTTTAACAGTATGTGACTCTCTGGTTTTAATATGTCCTTCCCAAATAAACATGCTTATCAAGATCATTTCCCAAAAACATATGAAATGAAGACATAGTTATAATACTTTTAAGATGAATAATATTCTACAGTAATTGGTTGATCTTGTAAATGCCGGTACTGACAGGGCAATTACACAACCTTCAGTACCAAAATGCAGTGGCTTCAGCAGTTTTGCAGCAGACGGGATGATTACACCAGTCTGCTGAAAGAGGTGATTTCATGCCATGTCAAGAAAACAGCTGTAGTATTCAAAATTCTGCATTTTTTCTCTTCAGGATTCAGAGTCGGGGTTTACAATTTTTTAAGTTGATGCTTGAATGGCCTTTTTTTGTCAGTGTTTCAAACTTTCCAAATAGAAATGGCATCTGCAGGTAACAATAGTGATGGCAAGGCCAGTGATCCCACTTGGAGGCATTACACATGGGGTTCAAAGGCAATTCCAAGAATGGTGATGTGCAATTATTGTGGCTTCAGGATAGGAAGAGACATCAATCAAATTAAATATCAGGCCTTGGAAAAATCAAAATCTCTGGCCAAGATGTGCAGTTATATAATATACTAGAACCAGAGATTATACCAAAAATTAAGGATCTCTTTCCTTTGTACGAGGAGTAGAAATCAGAAAAGAAGAGGGCAGTGGAGGCAACAGCAGCTATGATGAATTCTCTGTGCAGGTGCATGCTGATGCAAGAGTATACTATGGTGTAAGAGCAATCTTGCATTAACCAAAAAAAAAATTATTTTCCTTTCTTTGTTTGTTTGCAAGTTTTCAACAGCATTCTAGTCCTCACAGATCCTATTGCATTTCACCACATTTGCACATTTCACTTCATTGTTGAGAATATATGTTTTACACTAATCCTACAATGTTGCAGTCAATGATCAAGAGATTCTGATGACTGCAAAGGCATAATTCACTTACAGACTCATTACTGGGCATAACATGCATGCATCCAATTTCACTGTTCATAGTTTGCACCAACTTTCTGAAATATGTGGCAACAAAGGAACCCATTTCAAGCTATATTGGACCAAAGAGAGTATATGGTATAAACTGCATCAAGATCTATTGATCCATCATCACCACATTCATTTCAATGATTCTCACATGTTTGACTGACTACACATTACATTTGGCATTGAGCTTTACACCTCCTTGCAGCCAACTGAGATTACCCTTAAGGCTAAAAGCTTCAATATAAACATTGTTCATGATCATTGGAAAGCAATCAAGATGGTAGGAAAAAGTTAGTTGTTTTCATTCTGGAACTTGGCACTGGCATTGTATTGTAACATCTTTAGAATTGTGTAATTTGACATGTTTGTAATCAAACAGCAGCAACCTAGCATGTTGGAAGCCCATTGTTGCAGATTGTAATCCTATGTGATTGTGATTGAATAAATGACACATTGTTGGTTTGTTGTTTAAATTGTGTGCTGTTTCAATTCACTGCATGGTTAGATAATCCTTCACTGGAACCTTCGCCCATGAATGCATCACAAGCAAATTAAGTGGGACTTCAATGAATGGTGACCATCATATACTTCAGAAAAAAATTGTTCCTGAGGGTACTAGCATTAAAGAGATTTAGCCAAAGGAGAAATTTGTAAAATATTTTATGGATTTGCAATTTTGTATGATATGTCAAATTATCAATCATCATATTTAAAAGTAATAGAAGACCCACTTTTGAGTTCTCTCAATTCAGTATTTTGCATGTTATTTAAGTTCTATTGCATGAATTTATTCATTTTAAAATATGCCAAGTTTTTGCTAGGTCCCAAGTCTCACCCAAAATTCTGGCCTGTTGAGTTTTACCTAGTTTTGAATTTTTGAACTATGGTTAAGACTGAGAAGAATCGATCAACATATAAATAACTTAATGCCCAAACTTCATTCTCAAAAGATATGATATGTGACAGGATGATGTGCAGAGTTCTCCTTTTTAGTCCAAACTAATAGAAAAACTACTTTTGAGTTCTCTAAATTCAGTATGTAAGTTGTTCTATGAATTTTTTTTTTTTGCAATGCATATTTTTTCAGAGTCTCAAGTCTGAGTGAGAATTTTGGCCTGTTGAGTTTTACCAAGTCCAAGTTTTTGAACTGTGGTTAAGACACAGAAATTTCAGTAGTCAATTATCAAAAAATGTTTTCTGCAACTAGAACTTCAGCCTTCATCACTTTAAAAAAGTGAGTGCACAAACTTTTGTGCTATTTAACTTCAACCCTTCTTATTGATGTCTGGGTCCAAAAAGAGTAATGTCTGGAAAATTCATGAAATTGACTGTGGGTGTATCATAATTGAATTTTACTTTCTATAATATCACCAAATGGAATATTATGTGATATTCAATCAAATGTTACTTCACAATTTTCAACACTTTGCAATTGAAATTCTTCTTGTCACTAATCAGACTTACTAAAATGAATAATAGATTTCTAGAAATTAAATGTATTGCAACAATATAAACCCTCACACACAGTAGCCCACACAATTTATTGTGTTTTCCTTATTCAATAAATTACCCAAGAACAATTCTAAAATTGCAAATCATCACCAACATGTATAGATATAACAGCAACAGTAAATGGCACCGCCCTAGCCACCAACAGTTCAAAAGGGCACTGCAATAGCCAACCCCCAATCTGCAATAATGGCACTGAGTTAGCCACCCACAACCCACACATGATGTTGTAATAGCCGCCAAAAACAAGAAAATTCGGTGCTTATGGAAGCTGACTCAAGCCTAGAAACATGGTGCTGTGAAAGCTGCCCAAAACCTTTAGAAATCGGTGCTATGTGAGCCCACTACAAACAATGATTTTTGCCGTGACTAAACTCCATTTCAATCTGCAACTTTGAAACTCAAACACAATCTCTTGAGAGAACTGCATAATTTTGAATCAGCGGTTTCCATCCTCCAATCTATTTGGGGGGATGAGATAATAAACAAGCATACATCCTTTGGCCAAAAGCCTTGCTTATATAGAGTCTAGACCATTGAATACCTGACTTTTCCCTCCAAAATGTCTTTTCCAACACCACTTAGGAGGATTGAATAAAGTTTTGTTTTAAATACAAAGACCCCAACTATAAGCACCCACTTTATGAAAATACTTTATTACAAAGACCCCACTTACAAAGACAAAAGGCACAACTCGCTTAAAAGTTATAAAGTCATTTCCCTGGTATTATTTCCCTAAGCCAATGGGAAATAAGCCCGTGGGAAATAGGAAATTGGCTTACACAACATTATGGGAACTTATTGGAAAAGGGGACATGACACTTTCATATATAAAATTTGCATGAATTTTTATTTGTTTAGTTAATAAATGAGTATATTCAACTAGAGCATTATCAATTTTAAAGAATATATGGAATAATCAAAAATATTCACCTCATTCACTTTAAGAGGTATGCCAATCGATTGAATAATATATGGTATATCAACCTTCAAGTTCCAAACAGAGAGATCTGGATAAATGAAAGATTTTTCATCTGGAGTTATCACCTCAACTGGCTCCACCTCAAACTTCCTTTCACAGTATATTGAAAACATCGTCACCTGCACAGATATAAATAGAAGACCATGAATACATTCTTCAAAACCCACATGTCACTCAAGAGTGATTCTTTGTTTCCCTTTTCTGAGCACCTCACTCTACTTTCTATGTATTATATTGCTTATTGTTATTAAACCAATAGAAATACAAACAGAAACGGACAATTCAAAGATGTAGTTTCACTAGTAACCAAATCCACTGGCAGAGGAGAAGTTCCTACTGGGATTGCATAAAAAATTTGCAGAGTTGACTTTCCCAACAAAAATTAACAAAGAATAGCACTCTAATTAATAAATAAGTTACCATTGTATTCAGAACAATTTTTGCTTTTGTCAGATCAGTTGCTGTGCATTCAATGAATACATTCTTCGTTTTCAAAGAAATAGCAGAATGAGCACCATTAATTATGGGAGGCAAAGATAATACTGTCCTGCAACATATAATCATATATACAAATAGCAAATATCAGGAGGTAAAACAAAAGCATATCGAAGAAGAGGTCATTAAGAAGAATCAAAATCTAGTTGATGCTAATCAACAGCATATAAGGCTCAATCCATATGAAGATTTTCCAGTGCCAATCATATGACTATCATGTCTTGAAACATATAAGATTACCAAAAGCAATTGAAATTACATCTATTTATATTCATTAAAAAAAGATGACAGAATAATAAAGCTAAAATGTACCTCTTGCTGTCATAAATTACTGGAAATACAGAAGAGCTCTCGATAATATGCAGAAACTTCTTTAATTTCATGTCTGACTGCCAAAAATAACACAATGTTTGATAAGCAAACAAATCAGAAAACAGCAGTTTTTATTTCAGTCTATATTAATACATGTATCATGACTCTGTGCAACGATGGAGTTGATAAACATTCACATCAAAATGCCAGTTTGAGCTTGACTTGTTATCATACATGTTGTATTACAGGGATTCAGCATTCATCACATAAATATATTTTCTCATGTTACAGTAAACCAAACAAGATAAATTGAAAATACGGTACAAAAGAACATGGCAACCATTGTACCACTGAAATTCACATGTAAGACTAGCAGCACTATTATACAAATTATATCTTACCTTGTAGTATTCCATAAGCTCGTTAGCTCTAAATTCCCTCACCTGCAGGACAAATTATCAACAACTCAATAGAATATAAAGGAACTATAAAGAGAAAAGTTTCTCAAGTTGAAAACAACTAAATATCCATCTCTTGTTATTGAGTAAATCTATTAAAGGAAAAACAAAAGAACAGGATATCAGAAATTTTATTAATCATTTCTTGATGAAAATGCCTCTTTACAACACAAAATATAGTGTTTGTATTATGTAACCATCGAGCATGACCTGTTCAATCCTGGGTAGAAAGCACCTTTCTCAGTCTACAATTAAATGACACAATTTATCATTCATTCATGACATGCACAGCACTCGTCTCATCAATATTAATGAGTACCATAAGCCTTTTTTCTATTAAAAGTTTACAAAAACATTTCACAAGGACCTTACACAGCTATGTAACATTAAAACCTGAATGTCACATCCCTGGATATCTCAACACATGAAAAGACAAGATGTCAAAGACATTGAAATTAACATGTCTTTTTATTGTAATCTTGATTTCATAATAGAAACAAAATCTGCACCCCATATACATTAAAACATATACAAAATAAGAATGCTTGTAAAGGTCACATGGATGTTATTGCCAACAGGCTATAGGAGCTCAAGGCCTCTAGAACTATAGAGTGGATCAATTCAATACTACTCTAAGGCCCTACACCTATGTGTCTCGTTCTATTGATCTATTTTGGCTTTTGATATCTTATTGCACTGCCAATGATGTTTTTGTATTGCCATTGACGTGTATAGATCATGTGATTGGATTCACATATGTGCATATGCCTACCTCATTTTGTATTTTGGTGTTATATCATACTTCCCAATGATGTCCAAGTGGATTGTCATTGAGGTGTATGGATTTTGTATATGGATTTACAAGTTGGAATCAGTATTGTTTTAGTTCCATTGTTTTCATTATGATATGTGATATTACTTATGCTCAGTGAATTCAACATTGTGATTATTATTTTGCATCTATATATCTGAATCATGCTAGTGTTAGATGATTTCTAGTAAGATGTATATTTGATATTTTCTCATTGGTGGACATTTATGTTGTGTTTTAGCTATTCTGTATTGGACATGTATGCCTAATGGAGATTGCCAACCTGGGTAAATGTTTTATGTTCTACCCAATCTCATCTCATTCAAAGTCAAGCTACGAGATGTGTATTGCGAGGCCGTATGAGCCTAAATCTGAATCAATTGATAACAGATTCTCAAGTTGTGAGCAAACCGTTATTGTGTCTATGTTGTTTGATTCCTATAATTTATATTATTTAATTATTTTCCGTAAAATCTGCCTGACTTTGGTGATTAAACTCATTTAATAACTTTCCATAATTTATTGTGTGCTGGTAATTGATTTAAAGTTATAATTTGTATGTTTTACACAATGCATTTTAATGTCATGTGCTTTAATGAAATCTATGTTGAATCAGAAAAGCACATTATTAATTTCTGTAAAAAGCGAATGTTCCCTCACGTCAGCATTATTTAATCAAAATATAATGTGTTTTTAAAAGATTGCAGAAGTGATTTTCTATATAAAAATTACTGTTATTTTAATTGTTGGGCTTTTCGAAATTGTTTTAGGGATAAAAGGTAGGGAAAAAGGCCCATTTGGGCATTGGATTTTGGGAAGGCAGCTTTTGGCTTCTTTTTGGTTTTCCCTTCTCTCTTTAATTCTCTTACTCTTGGACATGGGGATTCGGAGGTGCAGTCTCGCATTGTGGCATGATTTTCATGAAGGTTTCACTAGTTCATTATGTGTGGAAGGAGCCTCCTTGGAAAGGAATTTTCCCTCCTTCCTTGTGGTGCTTTTGGTGGAAGGTAAGGGTTTCAATTTTACCTCCTTGTGTTTAAATCCATTATATGATGCCAAGCCACCTTAAGTGCATGCAATGGCTTTCTCTTTTTGCACGAAAGATTATTTGAGAGGGTTGATTGAATTGATGAGAATGGATTAAAGAATCCCCAGTTCATGCATTTGAAGATTTTGCGTTTATGCCCAAGCTATGGCAAAACTTCTTCAAAAAATTTACATGTTTCGAAGAGTATGTTTTCCATGCCCTTGACTTCAAAAGGTTATGTTAGTATTTTTAAACTTTGATGTTTGAGAATTTCACAAAATTTGCATTGAATCATTGAAATATTGGAAAAGGCATGCATGTGCTTCTTGTGAAAAAAGGGATGTTGCATTGTGACTAAAACGTATAGTGTGGGAATATGGGATTATAATGGAAATGGCATGTAAAAGTCAAACAGTATTGTGTGAGCCTTGCTACGAACCCCATCCTTCATGTTATGTGTTTGCGTGCTTTTGTTATGAAGTTGTAGGAGTTGAAGAATCTAGGCCAGAATGGAGTGGACTCTCTCACCCATCCACTCGTATGTTGAGTGAGGTTGAGGCATTGATAGGTTAAAATAAAATATAACTTAAAATTAATGGGTAACCAAACATGTAGATGTTAATGAAAAATAATCTGCAAGACACTTTTCTATGCCTATGAGGATATGTGAAAGGACCATGAAGGATAGACGAAGACGCTCTAGCATTTATGAGACCATGGATCTTGGGACAAACTTGTGTACCAATACCAGTGTCAACAAGGACGTTCATGGGATGGGGCCATGCTCCTCAACCTCCACATGGTTGGTTCCACAATGACACTCCATTGCCCGTACCTAAGACAGCCCTCTCTTCCTTTTTGTACCTTGGATTGTAAGTCTAATGGGTGCTAGTGATCATTTTGCACATGCTTGATTTGGTTGAATGATCTCTTCATGTGTGCCTACTTGGTGTAATATAGTGACGATGTATTTGGCATGTGTTCTCATGGAATGCTAGCTATGCACTCCTCATGTGTGCTTGCTTGATGAGTCTTTGCATGTACTGTGGTGGATGTATACTCGTCCAACTTTGTGTATTGCACTACCTAAGTCAGTTGTCTCCCAATTCAAATGAGTAGGGCCAATGGTTCCAAATGATTGGGTGGCGTTAACCTATAAGCATCCAAAATGGCATGGGTCAACATACACATTTGATGATAACTTGGCGGTCCAACTCACAACTCCTAAATCAATCCCAATTTGCATCTTCCATTTCCATCAAGTGGGGTACCCTAAGGCTAGAAGAGGAGAAAAAAATTATGAGTAAAAGTTGGATCCTCTGAGGATACAATTACAATATTTGCATAAGAAGCTTCAAAGATTCTTCCAAGTTCTTTTATTTCAAGAAACAATTTCTTTACTAAAAGTTTTATTAGTTAGTTATTAAATCACATACCCTTTCGTAAAATTTGTAACTCTATTATTGTTTCTTAGTTTACCTTAGATTCATTGTTGCTTTCTTAGGTAGATTAGATTTATATTATTTTATGTACTCTTCTTACTAGTAGATTAAAAGTTTAATTGAAAAATCCATTTGAAATTGAAAACACAAGAAAGAGCACAAAGTAATTGCAAAGCCATATTGAAGTTGTTATTTGCATGTAGATTAATTAACTCACACTTCAATTTGGAAAAGCACAAAAAACAAATAAGTAAACAAAATCTCTTTGCTTGCATTTAGATTATTGTATTTATAAGCATGATTTCTTACCTAAGCATGATTTCTTACCTCTTGGCCCTAGTCTTGTCATAGATTCATTTGAGATTTATACCCCTCTTTATGAGATTGTATGTTGCTACGATGCTTTGTGATGTTCTCATTATCTCTTTTGGTTGTTCCCTTGTGAACCTTGTCATTTCCTTGCCTCACTTATCCTTGAGAAGGAGAGTTTTGTTGTGGGGATCAGTTCACTTTCTAAGGCATTTGAGGATTCCGTGCTTGGCCAAGGGGGGCCCATGTATGCTTGGGTGCTTGATTTGAATTGTTTTGGCATAGCACACAAAAGGAGGGAGTTATGCCTTGGTAATCAAAAAGCAAGAGCTTGTTCTCCTTGCCTTGTTAAAATTCTGCACAGTTGCAATTTGCTCCTTAGACCCAGAAATCTGAATTGTAGGTTGTGGGAGTCCCGATTTTTCTCTAATTTTTTTGTGTTTCTGGTTTTTTTGTCTTATTAGGTTCTTTCTTTTGTTTACATGGGGTCCACAATGGAGCTAGTTGCTTCTTTATATCCTCCTTGATTTGCAATTACCTAGGGGATTCACCATGAGCTGCATGTGGGGAGATAAATAAGTAAATATATAAAAGAATCTTCCCTAAGCTGGGCGTTGCAAATCCTAGTTGGGACCACATACTCACATACTCTTCCCTCTCTATCGGTCGACCAAATTGTTGGGCCCACACTATTTAAGGCACCACAAGAGCAATTACAATCTTCAAGGTCTCACATTTCTAACTAGCAGCATTCTTTCTGTTACGCAAGTTCCATACTGGGGCCCACATATTTGCCAAATTATGAGTGTTGACCTCCACGCTACCACTAGGACCCACAAAATTTGCAAGCATCATTATAAATTGTAGGTATTTACCCTTGGTTGCTGGCAATGCCTATTATGCTAGACATGATAATTATCAACTGTAGCATGGGCAATTATCCTCCATTCACCTGTTCCAGTCCATGGGTCAAGCCTTTCTGCCTATCAGTAGTCACACTTAACAATCTTCTGCCACGCTCACCTATTCCCATTGATGATCGTGTTGGCAACAATCATTGCTTGGCATTGTCGAGCGTTCCTGATGATATATTGTTCACACTTAAACTAGCAATAGTCTATAAAGTGGTATCTCATTTCTGATGTTAACGACTCCTAATCGTAGTATTGTTGCTAGATCAACAATTTCAATCCTGGCAGAGGCTATTCAAAAAAAAATTGAATATAGGCTTGTACAAAGGGGGAACATAAAGGAATATATAGAAAGGAGAATATATAGTAGTATGGTAATATTTTTTCTCCATATTAAGCAGTGTTCCACGGGCCTGGGGGACGGGGAAACGCGTTTCGGAGACGGGGGGACAAAGGGCCTAAGTTTGGGGACGGCGGGGAGACGGCGGGGGGACGGCGGCGGTGGGGTGGTGGGGTGGTGGTGCTGATATAGTTATAAATATACTTATAATACTTGAAAAACTAGTTTTGAAAGGATGTATAACAGTATAACAGTATAAGAATTACATTTCAAATGAAACTATAGGAAATTACTCAAATTACTAATTAGTAAAATTATAACATAGCAAAATTTGAAATACTAAATCTAAATACGAAGATATCTTGAATGCTAATTGCTAAATAAAATTTGACAAATGAAATTGTTTTTGTAAAATTGAAGGTAACTAGTGGAGAGTACCTAGAAAATCAAATGAATTCAATGGGAGTTTGTGGGCAATGCCCCTAATGGGTTTGAGGGTTAGCGCCCTTAGTGGGGTCAAGGGGCAGTGCCCCTTGCGGGGGTCTGGGGGCAACGCCCCCAGCGGGGTTTAGGCCCCCAGCGGGGTCGAGGGGCAGCCGCAGGGTCCCGGTGGGCCGCTCCCTGTCGCATACAGGGCGGGGTCGAGGGGCGGAGCCCCCCCGCCAAGCCCAAATTAAGACCTCCAAACCACACAAACCTTCATGGTGTACATCATTTTGCATTAACAATAAAACCCAAATTAAGACCATCAAAGCCAGACAAACCTTCATGGAACACATCTCCTAGTCTCCCAGGAAACTCTTGGGCGTCTCCCAAGAAACTCCTGGGCGTCTCCTAGTCTCCCAGGAAACTCCTGGGCGTCTCCCAAGGAGACTTGGAGACTTGGAGACGTCTCCTAAGGAAACTTGGAGACGTCTCCCCGTCTCCCCGTCTCCTTGGGAGACGCGGAAACGTTTCCCCGTCTCCGGCGGAGCTCTGGTGGCGGTGGCGGGACGGCGGGGGACGCCAAGTACCCGTCCCCCCCGTCCCCGGGACGTCCCCGTTTCCGAAACGGGTCTTTTTTGGGGGAAACGCGTCCCCGTGGTACACTGATATTAAGTCTTTCCTCTCAGCTGGTGGTAATATGTAGTGTGGAATGAGAAACTGGATGGGGTAGTTAACTAGCATCAGAGACCCATTTAATCTTATTATTTTTCCTATGAAGAAGCCTATTAGACTTGTGTGCCTTAATTGATTGTGAGTAGGATTAGAGGTTGTTCAGCCCACATGTTGTTGCTCTAAATATTTTCAATTTGCTATTATCATGATTTGGTTGTTGGTTTGTTAAGATTAATCCTTATTGGATTGTTTGAACGTGTATGCCTAAAGGCAAGGTTGTAATCCAAATTTGAGAAATAATGAACGTGTTATGGGTTGTTATTGCTTCTATACTGCATTGTGAATTGTTTTGATTGTATGGCTGCCTGAGTTGGCTACACATTACAGGTTACCCGAATCACACACTGCATCAGTTTGCTTGATTAGTGGATGCATTTTGAACCCTAAAGTTCAGAATGCATTCTGTAAATTGGACCCTAAAGTCCGAATTATCATTCCCCAAGAGTTCAAATCACACTGAAATTTTGTAGCGTTGTGAATTGCATTTTCAACCCTAAAGTCCGAAATGCATGTTGCTAGTCATCTTTCAAAGGCCAAGTCGATCATCCATTGGGGTTGAGCCTATCCTTTACAGTTTGCAGAAAGTGTGTATTGTTACTATAGTCCAAAGCCCAAATTCCCAAGTTGTAGACCCTTTAGCACTCAACGTTCGGCGCACAGCAGGTGGATGGCCTACCGAGGGAGTGCAAATTGTAAATGAGCATCAAACACCAAAGTCTAAGATGCTTGGTGTAAACCCTTCTCCAATGTTTGGACTTTAAGCCTCTTGGTGTTCGGCATTCAGTGAGAATCTCAATGTCTTCTTGCAACTAAGTGTCAATCAGCCTCTTAAGTCTGAACTGCAAATTGCAAGTCAGGCCCAGAAGTCCAAGATCCTACAATCTTGGCCCAAAGTCTGAGTAGTCTATGCTGGTTGTAAATTGCAGTCCAGGGGCCGAAGTTCAAGCTGGTAAGGGAACATGTAGCGTGGACTTTGAACTATAAATTTCTGCTGATTTATCCCTGAAGTCCAAACCAGTGTAGAATGCTCTTCATTTTCCTGCATCCTGCAATCCTAATAGGTGACTCAATAATTGAGGTACAAGGGTTTGTTGTTGGGCATGGGAACCCCAATTATCCTTTGAGTCTTATTGTTTGAGACAATCATGATGTTTAGGTCTGTGGTGTAGCAAGTCTTCCGCTTGTGTCACCATGCTTAGTGCATTGATAAGCATGTCAATTGTGTTCTCATTTTGCCATGGCACTTTGTACAAGTAGGAGTGTAATGTGGCATGCTTGATACATTTGTATCACAAAAAAATTGTTTGTCCAGTTTCTGTCCATTAATGTCTAAGGTGAAAGCATGGGGCATTACAACTAACATTAAAGAAAGTAATGTAAACTATAAAAGTCATGTAATGCCATACCCTTTTTGTACAGTCAAATTTATAACCCAAACTTTCCTTCACTGTTATGATTTAGTTTTCTTATTGAAAATGAGTAAATGTAAGTAATATGATGCAATAAGTATCTGATGTATACTTAATTTTATTATTATCATTATGATGAGGACCAATTCTGTTTCCTACTTGACTTGTGTTTTGCAATGTACGAGGGGCAACAATTGACAAAGAAAAAGAAGGTATCATGCGGGAGGTGGATATCACCTTACAGAAAGAGTGACTCATGGGTGGCCAATTTGTGGGTGCTGTGTTTAGGGTTAAAATGTAACCTGTTAGCAGGAGGACCACAATAAAGTATGTATGTCCTTTAATTATTAAGCTGGCAATAGAGTCAATCTTTCATTTCAAAAAATATATTTGGCACCCAAACAAACATGAATAAGATCCACTCCGTGTCCTTGCAGTTTAGTCCCAACAGGAGGGAAAAAGTTTAGAAATCAATATTGTTAGAATATTATATTCTGATATTGTATAATGGTCAATCTTATCAACAGTAGTTGATAGGTAGCTGGTAGGTAGACATTTAATGTCTACAGTAACTTTACTTCTCTGTATATTGTAATCAGTTCTCCCTGTTAATACAAGCAATTTCTAGCCCAAAATTGTTTCATGGTATCAGAGCTGGTTTGAGCCTGTCTCCCTCACGGGAGGGCTCAGGATTTTGGGAGAGTTAGTCAGAAATTCGTCAAAAATATTTTCTTAAAAAATTTTCCTAAGAAATTTTTTAAGTCTTTTGGAAAATATTTTTCTGTCATTTGCGAATTTGTTCGAATGCCAGGCAAGTTTGTAATTCGCGATTTTCGCGTGGACCTGTGATCTCTTCAAAGCTCGGATTTGAAGTTTTCTAGGACGAAGTTTTTCTGTTCGTGTCTCTTCTCAGAAAAATTCAAGGGCTTTCTATACTAATTCGCATGTCTCTTGTGTCGCCATTTCCTCCTGTTTCCGAACGCGTTTTAGACGCAATTTGAGGCGCGCGAATGTTGTTTTTCTATGCTTCGTGGATTTTCACTAGCTTCAGGCCGCAATTTCTGCAAGTGTCTGGGCGCGATTTTTCATGAAAGCTGGATGCGTTTTCTGTATTTTGTTTGGCGCGATTTCAGACACGTTTTTTTGCTGAGATTTCAAGCTATTTTCTGCAACTTTCGGGTTCATTAATGGCGGCTAAGGTTCTGCAATTTTCGGCTAGGGTTTTAAACCCTCAAATCAAGTCGAAAACTTTTTTGCTTGCAAATTCCTTCTGGGTTTTCTGAGATCTCAACTGGGTCAGTCTTCAAATTTTCTGGGTACTTTGTTTTCTGTGCCTCGAAATTTGTGCCTCAGTTTCAAGTTGAAAATTTTTTCTGACTGCAAATTCCTGATGGGTTTTTCGAGATCTCAAATGGGTTGTCGTCCGATTTTTCTGGGTGCTTCATTTTCCGTGCCTCGATTTTTGTGCAGATATGTTCTAGCGGCTAGGATTCCAAACCCTCTGTTTATTAGCCGACAATCGATGGCTAGCTATTTCTGGGCTTCTGTAATTCGCAATGTTGCATGGGATTCCTTTGTTGGGTTTTTTAAATATTTTTTCCCTTATTAAAAAAAAAATTCTGGCTTATGGGTTTTAATATTTTTTCCCTTAAAAAAACTCTGTGTGGGTTTTCATAATTTTTTCCCTTAAAAAATTCCTGAAGGGTTTATAATTTTCTCCTCAAAAATTAAGGGTCAGTTCTTGTTTACCCTAGTCAGGGTTTTTGTTGTACGAGAGGGTTCTCTAGTCTTTGGTTTTTACCATTTTTCCGAAAAAACAATGATTTGTAATCTTGGGTTTGGCGATTTTTTCCTCAAAAATCGTGGTTTGTTGCAGTCTGTTTTTGTCGCACCTCAAGTTGCTGGGGCGAACATCTGCACAACTGGCTTCTTGCAGTCCGTTCTCGGGCGTCATGCTCCTCTGCAAAAGTTTCGACGGTTTGCCAATTTATCCTCAAAATCATGGCAGCTGTTCTCGATGTGTCTCTAGTTTCAGGGAAGGACAACTCTGTTACCCAACGTCAGGTTGGACTTTTTGTGATGACTTCTGGTCAGCAGTTCTGCAGATTCTGGGAGGGTTAGTGGCAGACTCATCTCAGTGGCAAAGTCAGTGGCAGACTCTTGTCTCTTGTTGCAGAGCTTTCTATAGAAGGGGCAGCCTTCTCTATTCTTTTCTAGACGGTTTTTTTGGTACTCTTGGTCATCAACATTCTGCAGATCCAGGGAGGGTCTTCGTAGCAGCAGAGTGTTATGAAGAATTTGTGACCAATCGACCTGCAGAGTGTTTTTTGTAGGCTAGTTAGTCGATTGACCATTAAGGGAGGGTGTTAGAATATTATATTCTGATATTGTATAATGGTCAATCTTATAAACAGTAGTTGGTAGGTAGCTAGTAGGTAGACATTTAATGTCTACAGTAACTTTACTTCTCTATATATTGTAATCAGTTCTCCCTGTTAATACAAGCAATTTCTAGCCCAAAATTGTTTCAAATATATCTGACCAGTACAATTAGAAAATTGAAATTTCTGAAATAGGTAATACTAAAAAACCCTAATAAAAGGTATCAAGGGACAACTTCCAGTTTTTAGATAGTCCAACAATTTTCCTTGAGGAAAATAAAACACGTTTGTCTAACTGCACCTACATAGAATTGAGAGAACTCAAAATTCTGTCTCCTCCAAAAGAATAGATCCTCTTCAACTTAAATAAATTTCATTCACTCAAAATTGAGTATGCTGCAACATGGCACCTAGCTCTTCATACTAGAGCTTCTTTCAACTTTTATTTCTAGGAGCATCTTTAAGTCCACCTCTTCATTTTTGAAATAGCTCTATTTTTTCTTCATATTACATTCCTTTTCATTCTTAACTGCTTTTTAAGAAGACTGTATGTGCTACTTGTTTGAAAAAAATATATATATATAGAAATTAACATCTAAAGAATCAAGAATTTCTTGTATGAATCACTATAGTAATGGCAAGTCCAAAAGAAATAAAAAATGGAGAGTAAAGGAGACATAATTAATTAAATTCTAGTCTATAACACTAATGTTCGAGAGAAATTCCTCAAAATCAAGGAGGCTGAAAAGATATGAACCTGTTTCAATGGAATAAATTTAATATGGGATGGTGGCAATGCCTGCAAAAAGGAAACGGTACACAAGAACATTAGAATTTACATCCATACTAGTTTTTCAAATCACAGAACAGATTGCAAATATTGTACATGCCTGGTTATTAAATAGGCACAATATCTAGAGCAGAGAAAAAAAGTAAAAGAGATTATGTTTATGTCCACAAGTGAACTGCACACTAATCTAGAAGAATAGAAGATGAGAAATTAGTTTTGAGATATTATTGTGGCTTTATATACATTTCTGATCATCAAATACGTTAAAAAAATTAGTCCACCAAAACAAAGAAATATACGGGCATTATATTCAAGTCCACATGTGACAAAAATCAGTTAACAGGACTTGGAAGTACAATCAATTTCAACAAAAAGCACCAGGTAATAAGAACAACACAAGCAAATGGAAATTAAGCAATAGACAGTGTTATGTAGGTCTTGATGAATACCTAAGAAACCAATTAACTTAACATGTAGGTTAAAAGTTAAAACAATGACCAAATGTTAGCCTCTTCCAGATCAATATATAAAACTGGGCATTAATGGTGCAGGTAAAGGCAATCCAAGTCCTGTAGGTGGTGTGGAATTTTTCAAAAGGCTTGTTGTCAACCAAAACTACATTTCATGCAGAAAGTAGTGTTAACACCAATAACTACGCTGAAGCTATGGCTCTATTCAAAGGACTACAAATTGCAGTCCTAAGAAGGTGATCAAAACTGATTCTTGAAGGAGATTGTCAGATTATTGTAAATGCAATGAAATTGGATAAGCATGGAGATTGAAAGCAATCATAGATGAAGTTAAATGGCTCAATAGCAAATTAGACACAATCCTCTGTATCCTTGTGAGGGACGAATGTAATGTCCCCTATTTGGGATATTCCTAGATTTTGCCCTAGAACCACAATCTCAATCAAAATAAGAAATGTAATACATTTAAGATTATGAATTTACCAATTGAAATGCCCTTTATAAGATATAAATCCTAGTTTAGGTCCTGCAACAATGTTGGTTTCCAACATAATCCATGAGGACAACTACTATCCATAAAAGTTAGAAATTGATAGTATTAATAATCATCCTAACATATTCCTATAGTAATCATATTAGGAATTTGGTAGAAACCTCGCAAACCGCAGTCTCAAGGATAGTTATCCTTGTACTGTGAGAACATGGAAGGTGGGCCGTCCTTTCATCCCTCACTCCACCTTGGAGGCTGGCCGTCCTCCTTGATCAAGCCCGGGAGCACTAATAAGCCTCCCAGCCCATGAGGCCTAACCCCCTATGGGTGGCATGCTTGATAAGAGCATGAAGACTACCTCCCTTCCACCAAGCCAGGGAGCACACATATGCCTCCCAGCCCACGAGGCTTAACCCTATTAAAATAATGTTTATTAATTATTTATTAATGCTCAATAGTGTAAAATATTGTAAAATATCTTGATAAGATCGTCCCTGTTGTACGAGATCTTATCTGAAGTTTCTTTTAGAAACTTCCTGCTTTTCCTGAAGATAAGATCGTCTCCGATCTTATCCTTCTGGCTTTCTGTAAATCCTGTACTGTATTTATTGAGCGTCTTGCTCATTGTTAATATATCAATTAATTTACCAATTACCTGTGTAATATGGTATCAAAGCATGGTTAAAATTTTTTGAAATTTTTTTATCATTCTAAAAATTTCGAGAAGATTTTTAGTGGAAAATTTTTCAAAGATTTTTCGTGTGATCAAACCTCAGTGTAATTCGAAATTTGAAGGTTTTTTGATTAAGTAATTTCGTGAGTATTTTCTCACTGAAAATCGCGACCCTCCTGGTTGGAATTTCGTGGCTTTGTGAGCCTTCAAGTCGCGCGTGTTCGGAGCTCGCGTTTTTTGTTGACTTTGCTTGGCATCTTGTATTCATCATTGGTTGGATTGGGCGCCGGATTTTTTGAAGAAGACACAGTCTTCAACTCGCGTTTTTGCCTGGTGACGAGATTTCAGGCCGCGAACTTCTTCTGGCCGCGTTTTTTTTGTTTCAAGCCCGCGCGACCTTCTTCTGGCGTTTCTGTGTAGGCGTAATCCTTCATCAAATCTGGTCGTGTTTTGACAGAGGGCCACGATTTTTTGTTTTTTGAGGACGCGATTTCCATCCTTTCAGACGCGTTTTTTTCAGACGCCTTTGTGCTTGATTCGTGGTGTCTTCTTGCTCGTGTTCGAGTCACTTCTGGTTGTCATTGGCAACGCCTAGGGTTCTTATCTCTATTTGCCACGAGTTTGTGCGGATTTCAAGCCATTTTCTGCATTTTTTTCAGAATTTTCAAAGCCGTTTTGCACTGTTTTTCTGAAAACGCGACCTGCGGCTAGGGTTTTGCAAAAATCTCTTGTGTTTCAAGTCCGAAATTTTTTTCGGTCACAGATTCCTGATGGGTTTTTCAAGAGCTCAACTGGGTTGGTCTCCAAATTTTCTGGGTGCATCGTTTTCTGTGCCTCGAATTTTGTGCCATTCGTACATTGTACTTCATGCAGTCTGTACCTGAATCTGTCCCTGTTTTCTGCATTGGAATTTGTGCCTCAAGTTTTGTGCATCAGCCTCTTCTCAGTACCTCGTTTTTCGTGCCTCGAAAAGCGTGAAGATGGCCAGTTTAAGCAATTTAATGTTGGAAGGCAGTCAAAGATTTAATGGCAAAAATTACAACACCTGGAAGCAGCGGATGTTAACAATTTTTGAATACTGCTGCCTTGATCAGATGATCCTCGGCAACGCTACTCGTCCTGAAGCGGCGGGTAAAGATCAGGATAAGTTTGATGAGCAGAATCGTGAAGCCGTCATGCTTATTAAGCTTTCGGTTACTGATGATCAGCTCCCTCAGATCCCACTGAGAAAATTAGCTAAGGAGATCTGGGATCACTTGAAGGGTTTACATGAAACTTCCGACAAAAGCCGTGCGTTTTTCTTGAAGAATATGCTGTTTTCTATCATGATGGATGAGAAGACAACTCTGCAAGCGCACTTGAATAAAATCCAGGAGATCAGAGATCAGTTGGAGGCGATTGGTCGGAAAATGGAGGAGGAGGACATGGTTGTGATCACCCTGAAGAGCCTACCGAAGTCCTATGAACACTTCATAGAGACTCTCAACATTACGTCTGCTAATGTTGACCTCAAGTTTCCGAATTTGTGTACTATCCTGTTGCAGCAGGATCGCTGGAGACAACAGTTCGGTAGCAGTGAATCATCCTCCACGGAACAGGCTTTTGCAGCCAAAACCCATCCGAAGCATCAAGGAAAAGGTCAGCCTTCACAGCAGAAAGGCTCCAGTCAGACCAGTCCGAAGAAGAAAAATGTTCAGTGTAACTACTGTCATAAATTTGGCCACATCAAGAAGGATTGCCGTGCTCGTTTGGCTTCTGAGCAAAAGAAGCAGGGAGGGTTTCAGCAGAAAGCGAATGTCGCCGAGCACTCTGAGCAGAAGGAATCTGCCTTTTATGCACTCATGGCAAAAAGGCCTGCAGACCATGTCAAATCCTCTGCTTGGTACATAGATTCTGGTGCCTCACGTCATTTCTCACATAGGCATGATTGGTTCACAGACTTTTCCCCTTGCACTGACTCAGTGATCTTTGGAGGAGGTGAGGAATACACAGTTGTCGGCACAGGCACTGTTCAGTTCAGTCTAGCGGGAGGGATCTCATATTCCTCAACGTGTATTATGTACCTGATATCGAGCTCAATCTTCTCTCAGTCAGTCAGATCATGCGGCATTCTCCCCAGATGGATGTGGTATTCAGCTCGCATAGATGTTCGATTGTTGATCGAGAAACTCGCACAATGGTGGCCGTTGGGATAGAGGATCATGGCCTTTACAGGCTTGTGGACACTGGTGATTCTCCAGAGTTAGCCTTGGCAGCCAGACATTCAGCTGTCACCAGTCTTTGGCACCAGCGGTACGGGCACTTGAACGTGCACTATCTCTCTCAGCTTGCTCGGGAGGGACTTGTAGATGGCTTACCTACATTCAGACTCAGCATCAGGGCGTTTGTGGTGCTTGTTAGGCTGGGAAGCAGCATCGCACACCGTTCAAGGATGGCGACTCTTGGCGGGCTTCTAAGGTACTTCAATTAGTTCATGCTGATATTTGTGGCCCTATGTCTATTTCTTCTGTAACTGGTTGCAAGTACTTTCTACTTTTTGTTGATGACTATAGTAGGAAAATGTGGGTGTACTTTCTTAAACAGAAATCAGAGGTTTTTAATGTATTTCAGAAGTTTAAGGCCTTAGTTGAAAAAGAGTCCGGTTCTAGTATTATAACTCTTAGGTCGATAATGGGGGGGAATTCGTTCTAGTGCATTCTCCAACTTAATGATACTCATGGATAAAACGCCGCTTAACCACACCCTACACTCCTCGAAACGGTGTTGTAGAAGCCACTAATCGCATGCATTGTTGAGATGGCTGGCCCATGTTGCAACACGAGTGTTCCTACCAAGTTTTGGGCAAGGGTCAATACATCAGTCTATCTCCTTAATAGGTCACCCACTCATGCTGTTAAGGGAAGACTCCTGAGGAAGTTTGGTCTGGTCGCAAACCTAGGATCGTCCATTTGAAAGTTTTGGCTCCTTTGTGTATGTTTGGATTCCAGAGGCCAAGCGCACTAAGCTGGACTCCAAAGCCAGAAACTCATGTTCACCGGGTACAGTGACAATCACAAGGCATATAGGTGATTGATATAGACACTGATCGTCTTATCTTCAGTCGAGATGTTGTCTTTGATGAGGAACGAGGTCCATTTCACTCTTCCTCACCTGTTCAGCATTCAGAGGATCAGCCTCTACAGGGTCCTGATATGAGTGTCCGACTTCCATTAGGTCCACCTGATGGGAGGGATGACGAAGACCTAGTCTTTGATGATGCTCAACCTGAGTTTCCTCCAGATGATAATGAACATCCCCCTGTTGAACCTGTTCCAGATCCACAACCAGATCCAGCTCCTCCTGTTGCATCTGATGTTGGCACATCTACTCTCCGACCGAAATGGTGGGCTAAGACTATCAGTGATCTTCGTGCTGATGAGCTCATTGAGGGTAGATCATCCAGAAACAAGAGCAAACCAGTCTACAGTGAATTTTGCTCTCATGGCCAACATTCACAGTGTTTATGAGCCTCAGACATATTCAGAGGCAAAAGGGATACCTGAGTGGGAAAAGGCAATGGAATCAGAATACCAGAGTCTTCAGAAGAATCACACTTGGGTCCTTTCTAATCTTCCTCCAGGGAAGAAGCCCATTAGCTGCAAATGGGTGTACAAGGTGAAGTACAAAGCTGACGGAACCCTTGATAAGTACAAAGCTCGTCTAGTTGCACGAGGGTTCTCACAGAAAGAAGGCATTGACTATGAGGAGACCTTTGCTCCTACAGCCAAAATGAGTACCATACGGCTCGTCCTTGCCTTAGCAGCTCAATTTGGTTGGAAGGTCCATCAGATGGATGTGAAGAGTGCTTTCCTCAATGGTGAGTTGAAGGAGGAAGTATACATGACGCAGCCTCCAGGTTTCAAAGTTGCTGGTCAAGAACAGAAGGTGTGCAGATTGGTCAAAGCACTCTATGGCCTGAAACAGGCTCCTCGGGCTTGGTACATTAAGATTGACACGTACCTCACAGATCATGGCTTTTCAGAGGAGTCCATCTGACTCGAACCTGTATGTCAAGAATACTGGTAATGAGATTCTGCTTGTTGTTGTCTACGTGGATGACTTGATCATTACCGGCAGTTCAGCACATTTGATCACTGAGATCAAACAGGACTTGTGCAAAACTTTTGACATGACAGACTTGGGCCTCCTGCATTATTATTGTTTAGGTGTTGAGGTTTGGCAGAGAGCAAAGATTTTCATCTCCCCAAGCATGCTCAAGTCTTCGGATAAGTTCGAATGCGGATTGCAAACCTGCCTCTACACCCATGGAAAAAGGGCTTAAGTTGTCGCTAAGTCCGATTCACGTGGTAGATGAAACATTGTTCAGGCAACTAGTAGGCAGCCTCATCTATCTTCTGCTACTAGACCTGATTTGAGTTTTGCAGTGAGCTACATATCACGCTTCATGACAGACCCCCAAAGGCTGATCATTGGGTAGCAGCGGCGTGTGCTCGTTATGTGAAGGGCACTCGATTTTGGACTCTTGTACGGAGTCACGATCCTAAACTCGTGGGTTCCCAGATTCAATTGGTTCCGCTGATGACGGAAATCAACATCCGGGTATGTGTTGCTTTGGGATCCTGCGCTCACATGGACTAGTAAGAAGCAGCGGTGGCTCTCTCTCCTCGGCGCAGATGGAAGCAAGAAAGGCAAAGATGTGAGGCAGTTTGTTCGCGGATGCTTGCAGATATGCAAATATCTCAAGCAGGTCCGACTCCCTTGTTCTATAATAATCAGGGAGTTCTCAAACTTGCCAAGAATCCAGTCTTCCATGAGCGAATCAAGCATGTGGAAATTCATTGTCATTTCATTCGGAAGCTGGTTGAAGATGGATTAGTTCAGTTGTTGTATGTTCCGACAGAGGATCAGACAGCAGACATTCTCACCAAGTCGCTCAGTACAGATAAGTTTGTAAAATTCAGGGGGCATCTTGGTGTAGTAGATAGATTGAGCATTAAGGGAGGGTATTAAAATAATGTTTATTAATTATTTATTAATGCTCAATAGTGTAAAATATTGTAAAATATCTTGATAAGATCGTCCCTGTTGTACGAGATCTTATCTGAAGTTTCTTTTAGAAACTTCCTGCTTTTCCTGAAGATAAGATCGTCTCCGATCTTATCCTTCTGGCTTTCTGTAAATCCTGTACTGTATTTATTGAGCGTCTTGCTCATTGTTAATATATCAATTAATTTACCAATTACCTGTGTAATAAACCCCCTATGGGTGGCATACTTGATGGTGGGTCTGTTGGGCCTTCACCTTTCGTGAACTCGAAAGGTTGATCGGCCTTCCTGTTTTGCAATCATTCCTACTAAAATCAAAATAGATTATTATACGAATCTATTATCCATATTCATAATAAAGGAAGCATCATGATTACTGAAAATGATCAATAATTGCTGCAAGTATCATTATTGCATGATTATATATATATTCCTAATTATATTTAAAACTTACAATAATCTTCTTGCTAGAATTAATATTAACTCCAATAGGTTTCCTACAATTTCCAATCCTTATTTCTCTTTTTCCAATCTGCTTGCTTGCTTGATCCCCCATTGATGCTCTCACAAATGAATTGTTCTCGCTTCGATATCTTCGATGGTGGGGGAGAAATCACCTCTTTTCATTACATCCTTACATTGGTAAGGGACACATCCATTCATAATCCAAGCGCTGCCCTTTAAACCTTTTTAATTATAATTGCATGTTTTTTTTTTTTCTTAATTTTAGTTTTGGAATAGCTGCCTTTAGTTTAATTAAAGTCTTTATTATATTATCACTACCTTATAACATTAATAGGGAACGTTGAATTTAATATTTCCCTTAGTTACTTCCATCGATCCTTTTGAAGTGTCCTTGGTCAGCGATTGTCTCATGTTCCTGTGCAGGTTGTGATCAGGGGGCATGACAACGAGAACTAAGTTGCAGACTTGACAACAAAGTAATAGGCCTAAGACTGTCCTTGGGGATGCTGAATCAATCTGACTGCCTGCATTTGCCAATGAATTTCATTGATATACGACCTTGGATTCATCAAAATTCTATCCCTCATATTCAACATCCCCTTTCTTTAGCCTCCTAAATCCCACATTCCCAAAGACCCTAACTCCCTGCTGTAATGGGGCAAAATAAGACCATTCCCTTTCCCACCCCTTAGATTTTCTCTAGCCGACCACATACTCCTTTATGATGACCCATATTAATATATCAATGCAATCATGAATTATAGTTGTAATTTACTTCGAATGAAACATAGAATTATTTTCACATGCACCCAATATTGCATCCTCAGCTTTTGCAGTTGAAGGTGATACGAAAAGTAAAACAGTTAATGTTTACATGGAAATGACCATTATGAGTTGATGAAGCATTTGCAGAGAAAGAACCAAGGCAACCTACTCAAAATGGAAGTGAATTTGGCTGCTGGTGGTAAGAAAATTTATCTTCGTATTCTATGTTTTTCAGAAGTGTATCTTCGAAATCTCTCCTAAAATGGATCTGAAAAATGATATCAGACTCGGGAAAAAAGACAGAACAGGAAAAACAGAGCGGAATGTACTTGGACTGGACTGCCACCTCATTGGCATCTGGATGGCACTGCAACCACACTATTGTCAACCAACAGTAAGCACTTCAGATTCGGAATTTGAATCATACAGTCTCAGTTTAAGGTTTGTGTCTGCAGAAATTATTCTAGGGCTGGAAGAACTCTGCTGTCATGAGAAAACAATATAAAGGGAATTGTAGATGGATGTAAAGCATGTTTGAGTTGTGAGAAAATAGGAGAAATATTGTAGAATTCAATTGTTTATTAGGAGATTGAGATAAGCAGAAGTATAGAACAGAAATGGAGTCCCACTTGATGTAATTGTCTTTCTAAGACAATAAACAGAGGTAGCAAGGGCATTGCCACTACCATTAAAGTTGGTTTTCCTCCACATTTGGGGTTTCCAAGATAAAAATCCAAGTTGTGTAAGTTTGTTGCATTATTTATTTTGTTTTAAATCACAATATTCTCTTCTCTAAAGCACACTTCATTTTGCATAAGGAAGTCGCAAGTAGATTGAATATTCTTCTTAATTCTTGAATTCTAAGTTAAGAGTTTCAGGATCAAAACCTCGCCTGAATTTGGCACCCACAGACACAGATTTCTCCCAAAATCCCTCTCACTAATTTTCCCCATACAGAAAACATATCTCTGAATGTAGGTAGACACAAGCATGACAAAGGAAGAAGCTTCCTCTTGCTAGTGTTCCTCAAACACAGAAAAGAAAAACTTTAGGAAAGATTAATGTTGTCCATCTCCAAGCATTTTCCAACTATGTCAACAAACAGATCAAATACCCTATATGCATATATGGAAACAGCAAATGTTGAAGGCAGTGAAAAGCATAAGATGAAGTGGTAGTGGTGGATATGCAGAAGCTGACGAAGAATATGTTGTGTGATCCCGGGCAATCTATTGGATGCATAAACAATTTTCAATATGGCTCGAAGACCTGGTTGCATAAATATGCCATCCATTGCAGCAAGATCCTATCTGACACACAAAGACCATAAAGCCATTGAAATAGCAATACAGAGATGTAGAGGTAAGGCTAGCTAACACGACCATTTAATTATCGGAAGGCCAAGGGAAATAAGGCAGGAAAACAAAGAGATGGAACCTAGCCTCAGTTCAAAATTATCCCCTGAAGTCACACACTGCCTCCCTCAATGTTGTGCTTTGTCAACTAATGATAAAGAAAAGAAAAAAAATGGAGGATTCAGATCATGATGGAGAGATGACTGGAAAAAAAATTGGGTAAGTCTGTCATAGTTTATTGTAAATTAGCTTTCTTTTCTTTTTCTTAAATGAGGAAAATTATATTAATATTGAGTAAATTACAAAACTTCTCTGGTCACAGCCAACTTAAGGCAGTGAGATGAAACAACAGTACAATGAACCCAGATCAGCAGAAACCGGTAACATAAATCATTTGTAGGTGTTTATAACAAAACGAAAACACATAAAGCTAAACTAACAACATCAAGCAAAATTAGAGAAGATGCATAAGTAACAAAGGTAGATCATATTAATTTCCAGAGTGGTTAGAAAGATCTCCACAGCCACTGCACAACAAAACAAAAACACAAAAAACTGTACCTCTACAATTGCCTCTTTTACTGAAATCAATAAATTATCTCAATTTCATTATTCAATAATGAACTCAACTTATAGAAGTCATTCTATCTAGATGATCTTGGTTCATTGTTACATCATGCATTTTCAGTTATAAAATATTCAAAAATGGCAACTACATGTAATTAATTTCCTATTATTTCTACTTCTTGTGGTTCCTTTCTCAATTAAAAATTGTTAATAAGCAGGTAAGCATACCACACTAAAATTTAAGTGACAGAATACCATAAATAGGGCCAAACTAGATGTTTAAACAGAATTTTACCTCATATGTAAAAGGTCCATGTAACGTGTCCAAATCATGTGTTCCAATTGCAACCAAGGTTCTCTTCCTGTATAAGAGCAAAATAGATAGATGTCTTACCTTCTGTAAATGAACTAAAATCGTAATACAATTTTAACTAACAGCTAGGGCAAGGCATGAAGCACTCACAAATTAAAAATGGCAGCATTACCCTTGCTGCAGCTTAAACATCATATCAAAAACAAGGAGTGTGCATCGTTGCTAAAAGGAATAAGATTGTCTCAAGTCTCATGAAGCTATTCACAAGATCAGAATCAACCAATTCTTAAATTTATATTTTTATAGAAAGAATTATTTTTCCTAATCCAAATATGAGAAACATATTAAAAATTTTAAGGTATTAAATTTCCGACCCAAAGCATTAATCATTTATGGAATGGTTAGGAAGTTGAAACAGGGGACCACAAACTTAGACCGACTGCTAATGACCCATAAGATCAGAAAATGTACTCCTTATAATGCTATACCTGCATTCATCATTACATTAAAAAGGAAAACCAGTGATTAATTGATGCCACTCTGACCATATAACAGCTTGTCTTTTAGTTTTAACTGGGCAAAAACCAAATAGCTGCGAATTCTTACCTTCAACTTGAATAAAAACACTCCGTATTTTATTGTTTATGAAAAAGCATCTGCTAAAACCGTGATTATAGCCAGGGCTTCAGACAAAGACTAATTTTATGCAATCAATTTGGCCAAAAATAGGTTGGTTCATGGTCTTTCATGAGACTTATCTTGCTTTTTCAAGACAACAGCTCATCATCCTTGGAAAGTTGCAAAGTTGTACTCTCAAAATAGGTCCTCTTTGTAGCTTCACTTTTCAGTAGTACCAAACATTTTCTGGAAAAAAATTGTGTCTACTGCATGACATGTAAACTTCTACTTATGAATATACCAGAAGCACAGATGAGAGAGCTAGGACACAGAAGGCCTGTGAAGTTCAAGTTAAGCTGCCAGTTGAGACTCTAAACATATTGACTTATTTCAATGTTCCTTTATTTATAAAAAAAAAATTATCGTTACAAGTGGGGGGTTGCTATGAATTTGGCAATTCAAACTTCTTTGCATAAAACCAATGTCCAGCCATATTCTTTGTGGTAAATCCTATATTAGTTGCATGCAATTTTATAATATGAATCAAAAATCTTCTAATATCCTGCAAATGCTTACCTATCCAATACTACTTTTGGGTCCATGAAAATTAAGCTTGTAGTGAGAATGTGTTAGCAGTCTCCATGGCAATCTAGGTCACACTATGAAACTTAACAAGAATTAACTAACAAGAAAACACCATCTTTTGGAAAATCATTTTGAAACCCCAAATACCTTGAAAAACAAATCAACATTGGAGACTGCCTTAGATTTCTTTGGCATCTCAAACTATGTTGATATTTTGGATTGCCCCAGAATTGAAGAAGATAGGACATCAAAAATTGACAAATCATAGCATCTGGGAGAAGGATACATGCATGTGGACTGATGGACAAACAAAAATTAAATTGCACAGGAAATAGTATGGTTCTGAGCAATCAATGAGAATCATATCATGGAATGTTTGGAGCTTAAACATCCATAACAAAAGATGCTTAACCAAGCATAAAAAGGATATATCAAGGGCTGATATATTCCTAATAAAAGAAACAAAGATCAACTCAAAGGATGCCTCTCAACTTCTGCAAGCGTGGAAACTTTGGAATGGCAGTTTTGTGGCTGCAGATGATTCTTCAGGTGGTCTGTGTATTGTCAGGAACCCCTTCACTACTTTGGCGGACTTAATTTTCTCATAACAGAACTTGCAGATAAGTAGAGTTGTAATTTTTTCTTCTAATTTTTCCTTTTTCTAATAAATGTTTATGGTCCCACAATCTGTATTCAGAAAAAACAGGTGCGGAGTCAGATATCCAACATCCTGATTTCATTGGCAAAGGAATTGATCATTCTTAGAGGAGATTTCAACACCAATTTATCCCCATTAGGCAAAAAAAAAAGGTTGTCTTTCACGACCCACCCAATCCCAAGCGAACTTCCAAGACTTCTTCAAAATTAAAGGAATCTTGTAGATATATAACCCAAAAATAGCACTTTTACATGGACCAGCAGAAGACTGGGATTCAGCCAAATAGTAAGAGATTGAACAGATACCTTCACTCAAGGGGCTAGACCAGACTTCCTATTCTTCATGAATGCTCTATTCTTCCAATGTCAGGATCAGATCATTTTCCAATTCAACTTGTCCTTTTAGAAGATGCCAGGCCACCCCGGAAACCATTCAAATTTGAGAATATGTAGCTTTGAGATCCAGATTTTGTTATCAATATAACAAAGTAGTGATATTCTGAACCTAAGGAGAGAGGCACAAAGATGTTTATTCTGTATAAAAAAACTCAATCACATAAAGACTTGTTTGAAACATTAGAACACCTCCCATTTCAAGAATATATTTAGAGGAAAGGAAAACATGGAATACGAATTAACATCTCTCAGTGAAATTATCATCAGGGATGGAATGGATTGGCAAAGGCTAGTTACATATTTGAAAAAAGTATTACCCGCAAACTAGATTGGTCAGTTTACCTTTGCTGGCCTAAACTATGCTACCTAAGGCAGGAACTTTCGCTTGGGCTACCATTCACGAAAGAATAACAGCAGGCAAATTTTGAAGGCTTGGTTACCAAGGTCCACCAAGATGCATAATGTGTGAAGGTAAAGAAGAAACAATAGATCATTTAGTGATTGGATGTTCCTTTGCGGCTAGATGTTCACAATGGCTCTGTGCCAGGCTCAGTTGGGCCAGTGCTCTCCCAAACGATGTAAAGCAGCTTTTCACTTCTTAGCCGATCATTCAAAAGCAAGCAAAGTATTTGGATAATTAGTCTCTCTGTGGTGGTATGTGAAATCTTGAAGGAAAGAGACAGACATATTTTCTATGATAAGGAGATGCCTATGAGTTTATTCCTTACTAAATTTGAGAACACAACAGAGAAAATAATTAACAATAAACTTTTCTCCCAATCTATGAAAAATAAATCCTTCAACTGTTGGGATAATAAACTAAGAAAAAAATGGCCAGGGCTAAAAGTATCCCCAATTACTGGTGGCAACAGAGTTGAATCTTCCATTAATCCTCAAAACGGACTCAAATAAACTCCACCACCAATTGAATGTTTTAAGCTTAATTTTGCTGGTACATCCAAGGGAAATCCTAGCCTGTCAAGTGTTAGATGCCTGATCAGATATTCTCTAGGAAGACTAGTGCGAGCTGCCCAAAGAAAACTCCCGTAAGGAACCAATAGTGAAGCCAAAGCATAGGCATTGCAACTAGGACTACAAACTTCTGTTCAACTTGACATTAGAAAAGTGCAAATCGAGGGATTCTATGATGATTATTAATGCAATCAAGAAAAGAGGCTCACCAACTTGGAAACTGAATTATATTCTAACACAAATATGGCCCATTACTAGATAACCTAGCAAATTTCAATATAGTCATGTGTATAGTCAAATCAATATGGCCACAGATTTCCTTGCTAACCACGCAGTCGATATGCCAGAAGACCAAATTACTAGCAATTTTCACACTACACTGAAAGCTTATGAACATTTGTTATAAATAATTCAAGTAAGACATGTTCATATTTAACCCAGTCACGTCTTATGCTGATGGTATCTTTACAATGCAATCAATAATGAAATTGGATGAAGGAATGCTAAGCATGCAAAACTTAATATCCTGTGCCCTCTTGAGTACCATTTCATCTCCAGATAATGATAAGAATCAAATTTTCAAATTCTTCTAGATGATATACATAATGCCATATTGTTCTCTGGTTTCTTTAACTTCAGCCATGGCTTCAAAGAAGAGTGCTCAACAGTCTTAATCAGAGGCATCTCCGATTTAACACTAAAATAGGTGTTCAGAACAAACTCGACCATAATCATACATGGCATAAAAATTGTTATGGGCAAGCCATTATGGTCATAGACCATTAATATAGTGTGATCGCAGATATATCTTCTATGTCTATAACAGTTATCTTGGATGCAGGAGAAGTTGAAGAGACAATACAGGCATTGGTGATGGCACTAATCCAACCTCATTAGAGAATGGGACTAAAATATGTTTTGGATTCAACTGTTATCAATGTGGATTCCCCTCCGAGGAGGGACACTTGGATGATACATGTTAATACAATAGCTGGACCTTGGCTCCAATTCAGTATTCCCTCCACAGATTATAGTGAAGATCATCAAAGGAACCAAGCCAGTTATGGCACAAACTTCCTCAAATGTGCTACAAATGTTGCTCCTACAAATGGAATAGACTGGTCCTTCACATTCTTAACAAATAACTGGGAGGATAACAATGATATGGAGAAGTATATGGATTAAAGGTTTTTTGCTTTCATTTTGCAAAGTTTATGTTCAGCTCACTTTCAGTATGGATTCAAACATTTGTTCCTAAATATCTTGTTATTTTCTCTCTGCCTCCAAAGAAGCACATAGAAGTGTTGGAAAGCTAGAATATAATTTTCTTACAAACTGCTAAAAATCCAATATAATATGGCCCTATTTTTTTGGAGCGACTACTTTGAATTTTAAATATAACAAAATTGGCCCCCTAGGCCATTCTCACTACCAAAAAAAAGTTGACGTAATAATTTGTTTTCATTAAACTATAAATTACTGATTTGTATTCTTGTAATTTTGGTTACCTTTTCTGAGATATATTCTATAAGATCTCTTATTTAATAAATCTCTTATTTAAAAAATAGCTATGTATTTAACAAATTAACATATAAAGAAAATAATTTGTTTTGTTTTCTTTAGATTTTTGAATACTATAAAAAAAAAGTTCTTCAAGTAAAAATAAAGTAATTTAAAAAGCCACATAATTTAGTTAACAAAATATCATAAAACTATTAAAATAATTTGTTTTCATAAAACTTTAGCATTATCTAAATAATTAAGATATGGAGTGGAACTTTGGTGCTATTTAAAATTTTCTGAAAATTTTGATCACAGATCTTTTCCAGAAACTATTTTGTATCCACTGTGGACTGTGAATGCCTTAACCCTTTTTGAAATGCATGTGTTGCCTATAAGATCATAGAAAAGCTTTCAATTTAGTTTTCAACAGAGTTGTTGACACCAAAATTGGAGGAATGAAGTAATCAATGGTGAAACAAGTACCTGCAGAGATTCTGATGGAGCCTATCTTGAAGATCAATAAAGCTGTTATACCTAGCTTCATCAAATGTGATATTCCTCAATACAGCACAAACAATAAATGGTCTTATCAACGATGTCTGCCACCAAAAGCAAACTATGAGAAATCAACATTTCCTGCACTCATGAATTTGCATACTCAGCTCCAACTGCTTACCTCTGGCTTGACATGCATTTTCAGCATAGAATTGACTGATATATCCATCACTTTATAGTTAGGAACTTTTTCTTTGCCAATAAATATGCGTAGTGCTTGTGCAAGACCTTCAAGACATAGTAGATCATAGCTGTAAGAATAGAAGAAAATATCCTTGGTTAACATTTTCTTTCAATTAGGCATCGGGCCTATTGATTACAAACAGAAAACAATCTATGGTTGTCAACAACTACAAGTTTATGAAAAGTTTTATCATTGCAGACTACAAGAAGGATCCATTATGATACATAGTTCTAATTTATGGTTTAAGATATTGCCAAAAAGCAACCTAAACAAGACAACAGTTCAATGGTGGTTCTTAAATGAGCAAAACTCAAAGGAAATCCACTATGAATTTGAAATTAAGCGGCATCACTCTTAAACAAGCAAAAGAAACCCATAACGAACTAAGAAATAAAGAGGTACTGGCAGGCTTTGTCAATAACTCTATGGAGACCAAAACAGTAAACACCGAAGCCCAAGTACTTCACTACATGTATTGGAAATTGAGCTCCACGTTATTTTTACATAACATTTAGAGGGAACATAATCACAAAGTCTTTCATTTGGAGGTTTATAAGGACAGCAGAAAATAAAGAATGCAATAATCTGAATATGGAATAAGATTATCTCATTTTAGTGTTGAGTTCCAGCTTCTTCACTTAAACAAGAGGAGACAGTATGGACATAAAATCACATTGTCAAACTCAAAGCCAACAGTGTATCCAAAAGTGTAGGCATAGTCAAAGCTAACAGTATGACTGTATTGTTATCTGTGAGGTGTATGGCACTACCAAATCTAATAAGATTTGCATGCATTGAGAACCTCTTGCAATTGCTAGGGATTGAATAATTGGCATCTTCTCATACCATTCTATTGCTGGATCAAATGTATGGCACTACCATATCTAATAATATTTGCATGCATTGAGAACCTCTTGCAATCACTATGGAATTGGAAAATTGGCACCTTCTCCTAACATACTATTGCTAGATCAGACATAGATATTTTTGGTCTTGTTCAAGCTTAACTGTGCAACTAGAAATATCTACTATGGTTGTACACCCTAAAAGCACAAATATTATAACCTACTTTTACTCGGTGTTTCTAAGGTTCCAGCAACAGGGGTCAAAAGGACTGGATTTTGGGTAAAAGGCAAAAAAATTCCTAGATTTTGGGAACAGCTCATAAAATGTATTTTAAATTTAGATTTAAAAACAGCTAAAAGTAATTGAAAAGAAACGATCCAATAATTCATTTAATAATCATAATGACACAAATAATAATACAATTTTTTAATTTTATTTATATCAATGAAAGATACAAAATTTTAAAGTTCAAGTGAACTGAGAATCACAACTACAGTCTATAAGCTTTTTACATATCTTCTTAGTGAGATGCATAATTCTGGGATAGCTCTTGAACATGATGCTGTAATCCCAATAATAGAATCAGCGAGTCCACAGCTGTTCTAGCATTATACTGACTACTTGATATAGAAATTGAGGACAAGGAAAAGGGGACAGAATGCAGGGTTATCTGCTTATAGCACACATTTTCAGCTGCAAGGAGATAAAAAGGAATATTTCATATGCAAATTTTTCTATAACAATGACCATTTGTGGGCTTCTAGTTTTAATAATAAAATCATTGAACATGCATCCAAAAGTAAGTACAAGTGGCTAAGATGTGTTATGGTCAGAGAGAGCAAACAACCTTGCAATGTGAAAGATGAAATTTTCATTTTAATTTACACTGTTTGACATAGCAAGGTCACTATTGGCTGTTGGACAAACATTAGATGACAACAATCAGACATTGCAGACAACTTCCGGAAGCTCCCATTTTTAGAGAGCTGCAAAACAAGAAAAGATATAAAAATATACTGTTGCACAAGGACATGGCCCCCCTAAAAATCCAGCCATTTCCAGGATAGACATGTCCCCAGATGCAGGGACTCCAGAAAAGCATTCCCCCACCATCCTGCCACCACCACCACCTGTTAGGGGACATCCCAAGACATCTCCCTCAAAGAGGATACATTTCTGGGACACACCCTATTTTGTTAACTAGAAGGAGATGCCAGGATGTCCCCGACAAGTTCAAGGAACTCAGTCGTGTCTCCTAAAGCACCAGAAACGCCCAGGCATCCTGCAGGTGATTCAGCTCAAAAAGTGCATTTTTTAAATTCAGAATTTTTTCCTTGTTTGTGCCAATAACCCTAACCCTAATGGTTTATGGGCCCCATCCACACCCTAAAAAGTCACAAAAAAGTGAGAAAAACTGCGAGAGTTATAGTATTAGGATAAGAAAAGTGAGAGCAACAGCAAGAATGAGAGCATTAGCCAAGCCTTCATTGATTGAGTGGGAATATTAGGAAGAGAGAGAGCAAGAGCAACTGCCAAGTCTTTGTGGAACATTGAAAGATTGTGTAGCCCTCATCATTTAGACTAGATAGATTCTTTATCTTCATTGTTAGTTTTCTGAAAAAATGTGTAGCCCTTGACATTGAAAAATTGTGTAGCCCTCATCATTTAGACTAGATAGATTCTTTATCTTCATTGTTAGTTTTCTGAAAAAATGTGTAGCCCTTGACCACGTTGGGGACTCCACTCCTATGTCAAGTCCCCATCACCTGATGAGGATCCATTTTAAATAAAAGCTGCAAAATAGTGTTTCTCAACACTTCTAAATTTATTCAAATAAATAAATAATACTAAATAATAATATAATATTAAATAACAAACAATAAATTTAAATTATTATAAAATAACATTTAAATTTAAATATTTCTTCTGGCCGACTCAATTTGAGAAGCCGTCTTGAGTAGTATTGAATGGCAAGCCTTTGTTGGTTTTGATCACCACGAATTTTGGATGCAAATCTTGCCAAGCAACCGGTGAGGACATAGTCGCTCATGCATTGGCACCTAGGTACTGGACATAGTCTCAATTCTGGGAAAATTCGTGTTTATCTTCCAATTTTGTGTTCACCGTGACTAATCTACTAGGCGCACCGCTCTCAAGCTGTGATGCAGGGTTCGTACCCACAGGCCTCGAACCCAGTCCGGGTATGAACCTGGTACGGGTTCGCCTGTGGGTACGTGTTGGGTACGCGCGCACACGGGCAAACCCACAGGGCTGGGCGCACACCCTGTGCATACCCAGCGCGAACCCAGCCCAATGGTTCGCAGCCCTGGGAGTACCAACCGCATACCCGGGATACCTGGGAGAACCCACAACCTAGCACTTGAAAAGTGGGCCCAAACTTAAATAAAAAACAAATTTTTTATTATTATTTTGCCTCTTAACCCTAAAACGGCCCAATATGAGGCCTTTCAACACTAAAGCATTTCATTTTTACCTCTCATTTTGCTCTCACCATATTTTCTCTCCATCTTGGCATTTTGAAGGAAGGTGATTGTATTCGAAAGAGATCAATTGTGGAGTGCCAAATAGCTTCTACCAAGGAGATTTAAGTGTTTAAGGTATGCATTTAAACCCTATTCTTTAATCTTTTGATGAATTTTTTCAAGTTTCTTAGTTTTTGATGGATTTTTTCAAGTTTGTGAAGAAGTTTTTCAAGTTTTTTTTTTTTTCATTTTTTTTATAGATTGCAACAATGGCCAGTAGTCAAAGTTCAGTGGGTGGGGAGGGAAGTCAAAAGTTCAAAATTGATAAAGGATCTCCTTTATGGAGACATACCACAAGAATTTCACAAATTCCTAGAGGTGGGGGTTTTGTTTGGAAGTGTAATTTTTGCAATGCACAATATAATAGCTCCTATTACCGAGTGAAACTTCATTTTATGGGCCCTGGTGGTAAAGGAATTAATATGTGTGAGGGCCCAAATAAGAAGGGGTTGTCTGTTGTACAAATAGCAACATTTATAAAAGAACAAGAAGATGCTGACAAATTGGTTGCAAGAGGAAAACAAAGTGGTTATAGTTCCGGAAAGAAAAAACAAGTACAACATTACCCACTCAAACAGTTAGGCCCTCTAGACATCCCTTCTTGTCTATACCCTCTACAGAAGAAGATGAAGAACCACAAATCACCACCCGCAAGAGAGGTCCATTGGAGAAGGCATTTAAAATGGAGGCAAGAGATATTGCTGAAGAAAAATTGCACGTTGCCTCTATGCCAATGGTCTTCCATTCAACTTGGTGAAATCACCATATTGGCGGGACATGGTGTCAGCAATAAATAGTGCACCTCCTAGTTTCACAAGTCCTAAGTATGAAAAGGTGTGTACCACCTTATTGCAAAAAGAGAAGAAATCTATAGAGGCCCAATTGAAAACAATTAGAGATTCTTGGGTTGAAATAGGTGTATCTATTGTTTCCAATGGATGGAAAGATTGCAAAAACCATCCATTGATTAATGTTATTGCAGTGTCCCCCAAGGGGGCGATGTTTTTGAGGGCGGTTGACTGTGAAGGGGAAGTGAAAGATGCAAAGTTCATTTCCAGGATTCTCATTGACTCCATAGAGATGGCGGGTAGTGAAAATGTTGTCCAAGTAATTACGGACAATGCAAAAGTTTGCAGGGCTGCAAGTGCTTTGGTAGAGGCTAGATATGAGCACATCTTTTGGACACCGTGCACCGTACACTCCCTCAATTTGGTGATGCAAGCAATTGGAAACCAAATAGAGTGGGTAAAAGAAATATACCAGGACGCCGAGGAGATCTAGATGTTTGTGACAAATCACCATATGTCACAAGCAATTTTCAGAAGTTTTTCAAGATTGGAATTGTTGAAGGTAAATTTAATTTATTTAGTTTCATTTATGTCATGTTTTACATAATTGAATTAAAAAAAAATTGCATTATTTACATATTTTAAATGTGTTATTAACTTACTATTAACATGTTCTTAGGTTGCTGAGACCCGGTTTGCATCTCACACAATTGTTCTGAGACGACTTGTGAAGGTGAAAGAGGCACTGAGTCAAATGGTTATTAGCAACCAATGGGGTATATGGAAACAATCAAATTCAGAGAGGGCCCAAAAGGTCAAGGCATTGATCTTGGATGACAATTGGTGGGATCGTGTGAATTATTTATTGGAGTTCACCGAACCTATCATGTCTATGCTTCGGTTTGCTGATACAGATGAACCATGCTTGGGGGATGTCTATGATAGCATGGACACGATGTTGGAGAAAATAAAAATAGAAATACAAAAGAGAGAGAATGATCCTGAAGACACCTTTTACAAAAGGGTGGAAGCAATTGTTCTTCATCGTTGGAACAAGATGACAACTCCATTGCACCTCCTTGCATATGCCCTATCTCCGAGGTACTATACCACTGAAGTACTTTCTATCCCAAGGAGAATACCGCCATATAGAGATTCTGAAGTTGCTAATGGGTATAAGAGGGCATTTAGTAGAATCTTCAGTGATCCAGAAGTGCAGACAAGTGTTATGAGAGAATTTGGATTGTTTGTCTCAGGAAAAAATCATACCCCTTCTGTTGTTAGAGACCAATACAAAATGGATGCTATTACATGGTGGTACCTCCATGGTCAAGATTATATGTACCTCCAACCTCTTGCAATCAAGATCCTCTCACAAGTAAGTTTTTTTTTTTTGCCACTTGTATTGTAGAATTTAACACTTAACATTCTTGAATTTATCTTGCATTTTTTATTTTTTATTTTCTTGGTTTTCTCTCCAGGTTGCAAGCTCTTCTACCGCTGAATGGAATTGGAGTACATACTCCTTTATCCACTCAGTGAAGCATAACCAGTTGGCTGCAAAAAGAGCTGAAGACTTGGTGTATATTCATTCCAATTTGCATCTTTTGTTATGTAAGGAACCTCAATACAAGCAGGGGGCAGCGAGGCTTTGGGATGTAGCACTCAAGTCTGCTGACTTGGATGCAACCATTCAGGATCTTGCTAGAGCCACTATGGATGATGTGGATGATATTGATGGCATACCACATGGTGTTGAATCCGCTTTGGGTTCAAATGATGATGATCTTGAAGATGAAGCCACTGATAATCCAAGTCACGATGATTCTTTTGAGAATCCTTTTGATGATTGATGAACACTTGAACAATGAACATTGAATCATGTTTCATGAACTACATTTTGTAATTTAGTAATTGTGATGATTTCCATTGGAATCATGAACATAGACGTATATGATATCATTGATATGCTTTAGCCTTTATTTGAATATTTTTCAACTATCAATTGGCATTTAATATTTATCTTTGGCATTTGGCATTGATCAACGATCAAGTAATCATACTATGAAATGATTTAGTTTTACAATTCTGTATATTTCTCTTATTTTTTTGTATATATAATACATATATATATATATACACACACGTACCCATACGTACCCAAACCCCTAAAAAAATTTTGCCCGTACCCATGTACCGAGTTCTCGTACCTGAACCCGTCCTCGAACCCGAACCGGTAACTTAGCTCTTAGGTCATTGGCAGAGTATACGATCTGATTGCAGCCATTTAGCCGAGCCTGCCAGCTCTAGCTAAAGTGATACTCGAGTATACCTTTTGGCTAGACGGCGTCGTGTGATTGCAAGGAAGACGAATCTGGTCACAACCTCTCCAATGCACATTTCAAGTGAAGAAACAGTGATAAGGTGCTACCAGGAGCATTCTCAGCTTATATCATCAGAGTCGTGCCATCTCTAGGCAATGATACCACCTGGTGGACTCATTGTGGTAGTGTACTCCGTCCAAAGTTTTCACCATAGCAAACACGCATCATCAGAGGACGCATTCGCTAACCGTCAAGAGATTACAGAACTCCTAGCCATCAGTGTTGAGGGAATCTGAGCTACCGCATTGCTAGGAGAACATTCGATGACAGGGGAACAAGCACACTCAGAGATCACACTCGCACCACCACACCCTTGGTTGTTCCTATAAAAGAATTACGATTTTTGGAATTGGAGCAGACATATTCCCATGCGCAATTCATAACAGCATCAGCATTACATGAGAATCACCATAGTGTCGGCATTCATCAAACACCAGACTAGGCACGAGCATGATTCAGGAATATTCACTACCTCGGGCTTGGAATCCAACGGAAGACTCCTAGTTTCGCCTTGCTTGAGTGACACGGCATCACCTGGATAGTCGTTGTATGTGCCATTGTTTGTGCATTCAGGAGTTTCACCAATCCTGTGTGTTTCTGAGCCTTTCTGAAAATTGAATAATTGTAGAATTTTTGTGTCAGCATTTGTCTATCAATGCGATTGGTGTGTTGCAAATTGAGTTTTGTCATCGGCTATTGAACTGAGATTGATACTGCTTCTTAGTGTATTTTACATCTCTCAATTGTGTAATGATTGATTGCAAATCTGATGTTTAATTGGTGAATTGTGCTTTCCTAGTCAAGCATCTTACATCCTAGTCACTACTATCCCACCACTTTTCCACCGTTGTCTCACTGCTGACCCCCTACTGTCCCCAAATCTAGGCCCTTGGTCCCCCCCGTCCTGAGACTCTATAGAACAATAGTAAAACATGCTCTCATCTCTCTCAAATGAACTTAATGTTTTCCTTCATTAGTCTTTCTTGCTTTAAGGTTTCTAGATTTGATTATGTAGATATTTTTTGCATAACGTTTCAGATCACACTCCGTGAGCTCTCTAATTCATCTTGAGATCATTCTTTTCCTTGAGCTCTCTAATTCATCCTGATGATGGATCACGGAGCGTGATCCGAAATGTTATGCAAAAAATATTTACACAATCAAATCCAAAAACCATCAAGCAAGAAACGTTATGGATTGTGGAAAGCTGTTATCTTTAATTCATTATTCTTCCCTGTAGAGAAGCTATGTGGACACTTGACTTTGGAAACACAAAACCACCATTTCCCATCCTTTTTGGACTGGATGAGGCTTTATTTAACCAGTTTATCTGGCTTATACCACAGAAGGAAATCTCAGGAGAAACTTCCTAAAAGATAGAAGCAAATTTTAGGTCCAAATACATTTTATTTTTTAGGTGCTCTGTTGGGTATCTTGTCATACCTACTCAATACACTTTTAACACTTGTCTTTATTTTGGGTAATTGGTTGATTTGTAATTTCATTTGTTGCCTTTCATTTTTTCATCCAATACATCTAATATTGTCCGCTGGAAATATTTATTGTTGCAAGCCTGAATTTCTAAACACACTACTAGAACTGGTTTGGACGTGCTTGCTACTCATTTTAATAAGGCAGGCAGTGGGAAAATTATTTTCTTTGTTCCAGAAACTGACCTGTATTATTCCTTATAATAAGTTAATGCATTACCTAGGGAAGAAGCAGCGTGCCACAGGTACAAAACTGGGGAAAGGGCCTACATTGTTCTTAGTTCCACCATCCCATGTTTTATTTTAATTTTTTTTTGTGAGATTCAAAATTTGAGACTGACAGGGAATGTTCTAACGTCTCCAGGACGTCAGAGGGAATCAGAGGGATGTCAGGAATGGCAGGCCTTTCCCAATTAACAGACTGAAAGGGGCACATCCCGGGAAAAATCCCAAATTGGGTAGACATAGTTTTACATAAACCAGCATCAATGGTGGCCTTGAGATGATAAGAAAACTGTTGTATTACTTAAATGAGTGGCTGTTTTTACTTCTTGTTGCTAGAATTGACAAAGATGTCTTACAACAGAACCTGAGGTAAGTGTATTTTTATTTCATTAACTTCTTAAATTATTCATAAAAAAACTGCAACCTTCAACCGCAAGAAAACAAAGCCCTTTATTTACTCACCGATTAGCAGGTACTTCTATTTTGTAGATAACCTCCTCGTCTTCCGCAGCTTCCTCGTTCAAATGTTTCTCCTTCCTCAAAACAGCTTTCTCGGTCGTCTGAAAGTGTTTGTAATGTGCATTATGAACAATTAAAATCAAATTATCAAACGTGAAGTTCCCACGCTATGAATTTCTTAACAGAATCTATTGTTCTGAGAATAAACTTCAACCCCTAAGAAATAGAAATAAATATGAATATTAAAAATAAACTAGTACAAGAGGCATTTAAAAGCTTCGTTGTATATCATTGATTTAGTTACTCACAACGTCGTCTAGTTCAATTCCAAAGTCAAAGCAAAGTTCCTCGAACTGCTCCTGCGCTGTAAAATCATAGCAATCAGAAACCCTACTTTCAATTTAGGCGAAGCTGCCAAAGATAAAATGAGAGTTCAAGATATTATGAAAGATGATTACTGTAAGATTGTCCCAGAGCCTCGAACAGGCGATCCCGCCCGACGCTAACAGTGGGCATGGCTTCAACGTGGTAATTCAAAAACCCTAACAAATTAAAATCTTGCTAGTTACGCCGAAGGCGTTCCCTCTATGAACGACGCGACCTGTAAAAGCGTATCGACGGCTATCTTGCGTCCGTAAAGACGATTAAACAAATTTCAGCAGTACATCATTTTTCGCCCTTTTTTCGGCTCGCCGTTCTTTTGCTGCTTTCCCTGCCGCTATTGGTTTCCGCTCCTCCAAGCTCTACCCTACTAGTTTCGCTTTAACAATTTGGCGAGCTGCGGCCTGAAAATAAGGTTTCAATGAGGGTTATACCTAGAGTATGTTGAATGAATGAAAGAAAGATTTTAATGACGTCCACAAGACTAAACAGTCTATGGGACCGAGACCAACAACTTAGTTTGTCTCGAAACTCTTCTCCAGATCAGATCCCCTGCTATTAATTTTGACTAGGAGGTTGGCCGTCTCAGTCAATTTATCCTCCTCAAATAATTGCTGCATATTGTCCACATCTGAAATATTTGCGTATTGGTTACGGATATCTTCATACGCCGTGCATTCCATGACGAAGTGCCACTCTATCTCTACCACTCTTTATTGCAAAATAAGCACATTCTTTCTTCCCAAGTTTCTTTAGGTGTCTTCCACCTACCAGTCTCACATCTAAGATGGTGGGACCCCGTCCTCAATTGAGCAACAAACAGCCTTGCTTTACCTTTAATAGTTGCCCCTAAATAGGCTTTTTCACCATGTTCCGTGGCTGGGTTAAACTCTTTAATGTAATATGCTTTTTTTTGCCCGATCTGATTTGACCACATGGCAGTCCTGAATTTCTCCTTCACATAGATTTTTATTTCACTATTGGTGCCAGGACATTCATGTAATTCGATGTCCCACTTGTTCAACCATTTGATGTTTTGTTTCATCCAAGTTTTATTTCTTCGAACTAGAATCTCCTCCATAACCGTTTTGGGCCATCGGTGGTTATCCATGTTTTCTATCATTTTTAGATAACTTAATAACCGGGTTATCGCTGCAACTTCCAAAGGAAAAGCCCCCGCTTCAGCTAAAAGAATTTCATAAGTTAATAAAAACAAAAATTACGGCCAATATCTTCGGTTTTAACATTACGGCATTCTTTACCCTATGTAGTTAAGTATATATTAGCATAATTAATATATAATTATAAATAATATAAATATACTATTTATTATTATTATATATTATATTCTTTAACAAAACTATTAAATATATATAAAAAATTATTATAATTAATAATTATAGTATTCTTGGGGTTGACCTCACAGTGTGACGGAAAGTCACAAGTCCTGTTGAGAGGGCAATCTCATGTTCGAGACTCACCCATTGCTTGTAGGTACGAAGGATGTTGCACAATGAATGAGGGTTGGTCACGGATCAATGGTCTCGCTTGGCAGAGGATGCAAAATAGTTCAGGCCACGATAGACCCCACGGCAGATTCTTGGAGCTAAAGCTTAGTGAATTTGTTGGCACGCTATCGAGATGAGGTTGTACCCATTGGGCAGAAGGTTCAGATCGGTGAACGATGGGCAGATGAGGCCACAAAGCAGGCAATGTTGGTGCAAGGCAGGGGGAAGATAAAGGAGATGGCACCCGGAGTGGAGGGATAAGGGAGGACATCCAGTTGGAGGAAGGAGAGGATGCGGAGGGATAAGGATGCAGGAGAGATAAGGTGGCTAGACGGAGGAGTAGTGATAGAAAGGTAGAGAAAAAGAGGAGGCAGAGGGATAACGACGCTGGAGAGATAAGGTGGCTAGTGCAAGTGCGCTCAGCGCAATGGAGAGATAAGGAGTCAGAGGGATAAGGAGATCACCAGCACAGTGGAGAGATAAGGAGTTGGAGGGATAAGGAAACCATGATTACTCAACACAGTGGAGAGGAAAGGAGATGGAGGGATAAGGAGATCATTTCGGAGAGATAAGGTGGTTGCGCTGGAGCCTGGAGTGATAAGGAAGAGCAAAGGTGACATGCCAGCAAGAAGGGTTGTGGAGGAGGCTCGAGGAGGAAGCAGAGATGCGGGAGGATGGACAGAAAAAAGGGCTTGAGACAATGGTTTGGGGTTCGATCCAGGAACTTGGCGCACAGTCAGCTCACTCATTGACGACTGCTATTGACGGTTGTTGTTGAACCTTGACACATAGTGTCTCGGTGAGGACAATGGAGAGATAAGGAGAGATGATGGGGATGAGGTCCCCCAAAAAAATGTGACCTCACTGGTTCATAGCTCCAGTCAAAAGCGCTTACGAATCAAAACAAAATAATAATAATTATAGTATTTTTATATTTTACATATAATATAAAATATAATTAATATATTATATATATTTTATATAATATAGAGTAAATTATATATAATATAATTATATTTATTATTATAATATATAAGTTATATTGCCCCCACAAGTTAGAAGAGTTGGTTTGAGTCTTGGGTTTGCTCCCCGAGGTCTTAGGTTCGATTCTCTTTGGCCCGAAAATCACCCCACCTCAGACGCAGGGGGTTGTGTTGGTTATCCTGAAGCCGTAGGGATTAGTCTCACCCCGTAAAGGGAACTTGATGGGCTTGAGTCACGGGGATACCCTTCGAGACCAATACATATATAAGTTATATTATTATATATTATATTCTATAATAAAAATTATTAAATATAAATATGAAATTATTATAATTAATAATTAATATTGTAGACACAAAAAATTCATCTCATAATTAATATCTTCATTGTTATAATTAAATAATGTTAATTATTTGATTATTTTCTAAAAGTCATTTATCCTATATTAATTAAATAACTTTAATTATTTAATTAATTAATTTTTTACCTTTATTCAATCTTATTTAATTACGTCACTAATTAAGTTATTCTCTTTCTAAAATTAAATAAATTCTTATTTAATTTACTCTTAATTAAATAATCACTTAAAATTATTTAATTATTCTTTAACCGTTTCTCCAGTCAAATTATTTAATTCATAAAAAGAATTATCTTTGGCATATTCTTCTATAATTAGATAATCGCTTAGTTATCTAATTAGTCATTTACCACTTAAGTCGAGATTTAATTAAATCAGTTAGTTATCTCCTGATTTAATATCTGATTTTTTTTATGAACAAACTTTTTGATTTAATCAGTCGGTTATCTAGTTTTATTATTCTACGCGCAAACTTTTATTAATTAAATAACTTTATTTATTTAATTAATTCATTTGTGCGTTCGAACAAACAGTTTCCTCTATGCTAATCTTTATCCTTTACATGCAATCATTATTCTTCTGAGTTTCAAACAGTCTCAACTAAAGATTAAATTATTATTTAATCTTAATCCCCACCTTTTATGCTTTATCACTCATGTTATCACTGACACTAATCTCAATGCATGTCACATCTTTCAATCTTAATCGTCTATATATCTTTCAATCTGAGCTTGTCATTTGAAAACCATGTTTTCTATAAATTGGCTTGACCCTTATCATTATTACTCCTCACGAAATCTTATGACTTTTGGAAGCACTCAACTTTCTTAATCTTCGATGTTTTGCTAATAACACTATCACGAGGCTATACTTGCACACTTAGAAAAATCTGAGTGCAATTATCATACAACGGCAAAATGGAGGACAATCGAGGTTATGCATGGAATTACGTAGATATTCAATGAGATCTTTTTGTTTTTTATGTTTTAAGCTTTCCATTGTTCTTTGTTGTTAGCGTAGGTTTAGATTTGAATCTATTGCATTGTAATGCTTAATATTGCCTGTTTTCCTGTGTTACAAATATATTTTTATATAGAATAAATTAAATTAATATATAAAATATATAGTTTAATTGACCTTTGGAGAGATTAGGAAAAAGAAAGAGAGATAGAGGGGGGGACAATTCTATATAGAGAGAAGTATATATAGTAGCACTTGCACCTAAAAGTGGTTCAAGGATTACGTCGATAGAAAACTATATATGTATGCTAATATGTTAAAGTATGTGTTTGTGTGCTACAAATTCTAGTTGCATGTGGCTAGATTAAACAATTAATAACAAGTGCTAAATAATGTCCAAATGAAATAAATTTAGACAAATCTATAATTTTTCTTTAAAGAAATTAAGTATTATTTGATTATGAGATATTTGCATACAGATTTAAATTATAAAGCAATGCAAATGAAAAAAGAAGTTGTCATCAAATTGACAAAAAATATTGCAAATGGAAATAAAATATTCCCATCTAGTTGTCAAATCAATATTTATCTGGCTTTTATGTGATAAGTGAGATTTTGGAGGCTTTTACCTAATATCTTAGAGTATTTTACCATTAAATGGTAGTTGAAACTTATTTTTCAGTGACTCAATAGTGGTTTGCAAGCGTGAGACTAGTTTTAGGCTCAAATCTCACACTATATGTAGCTTATCGACTAATAAAGAAAGAAACTCAAAAGATAGAGAATGAGAGAAAGAGACAAATTTAGATAGATAGATATAAAGAGAGAGAGAGAGAGACATACATGGAGACAGAGATTGAACAAGAGAGGAATGGACAAAGAGAGATAGAGCATGAGAGAGAAATATAAGAGATACAAAGGAAAAGAGAAAGAGAAAAGATAAACTAACTTTTAATTGGTTATTTTATGTCAACAATCCAAGGATGGCATGTGTCCTTGGGGAGTTATGCTCAAGGTAGCATGTCATTTTATTAAGGATCTGATAATTCACCTAAAAGAGCTGTTCAATGTACCCATTGCACACTTAAGGAGACAAACATGTAGAGAGAGAAAGCACAAAGAGAAAGGAAGAGAAAAGTGTTAGGATAGGCGACATTAAAATTGCTATCCTAAGTTGATTTATGTGTCTCCACATTCTTTGGAAAGTGTTCTTGAGCACATGAGGGAAAAAATATTTATTATTTATTTTCTTATGACAAATTGTAATTGTATTCAAAAAGGTGGACCCACCATAATAGCAAATACAAAGCATATTGAAGAAATATTCTACTTAGGCATCCTACTTTCTACGTTGGTACCACTTAAGTGTGCATGCCCTTGCATGTTATTTACATGTTTGCATGCTCTTACATGGTTGGGTGCCCAAGTTTGCATGAAGGTGCATAAGCTTGCATGTAGTCGTCAAAGTCGTTGAAGATTTATGGAGTACTCGTGTCTTACTCAATTTGATTGGCTATGGGTTAGGCGCCCATGTGAAGGCCGCGTGATTATTGAATATTTTATTTCATGTTTATGGGTTGTCCACTAAGGGGGGGCATGGGTTTTTCCAAGTTGTTTTGCTTGATGTTTTGGGATACCATTTGTGGTATTCTCTACCACAAACTTCTATATATTGGAGCCTTTAGATGGTGGTTTTGTATGAGTTCTTTGCAGGTTGTCATAACGACAAGTGTTGTCGGATTGTAGAGAGGATCATTGTATTGATATACTTCATTGAAGATTAATACAAACATTGGATCTCTTTGAGTGTGGATTTTTTCCCCGCAAGGGTTTCTCCATGTATATCTTGTGTCACTTGTGTTGATGACTTGAGGTATTGCTAATTTTTATTTTATTGTTGCATTTTGCAATCACTTAATCATTTTATGGTAATATTGTTAACATAATTTCAAATTTGCAACCACATATTTAAGGTCATGTTGTTGCAAGTTATACCTTGATTTCCAACATTTTGTATCAAAGCTAACAGTTTTGTTAAGAGAGGGACGTCTTTCTTTTGAGTGTTGAAGGTGTTTTGGTTGTAGTGGGAGCTTGTGCACTTTGGGTTTTACAAATTTGTGAAGAAGATTGAAAACCATGGCCTCTAACTCTTGTCTAGATATTGAGAAATTCAATGGCACTGGTTATGAGATGTGGAAGTTGAAGATGGAGTATCTCCTTGAAGAGAGAGATCAATGGTTGGCAGTTTCGAAGCAAACGAAACTAGAGAAAATGTCTGATGAAGATTGGAAGAAAATGGATAAGAAAGCACAAGGAACCATTTGGTTGTGGCTTGTGGATTTCATCCTCTTGAATGTTTTAGAAGAAGCCGCTGCATACAATTTATGAAAGAGGATAGGTGATGTCTATCAAACTAAAAGTTTAACTAGTAAGTTGTATCTCAAAAGAGGTTTGTATTCTCAAAAAATGAACAATGGTGATTCGATTGCAGAACATTTAAATGCTTTTAATATGATTTTAATTCAGCTCGCATCAGTAGATGTTAAGTTAGAAGAAGATAAATGTATTTTGTTTCATTGTTCTTGTAGACACAAAAAATATACCGATTGACATTGCACACCTGATCCTGATTTTACTAACACCAGTTCATCCTGAATCATCTCTCTGCTAATCATTTAATTAAATAACCCTTATTTGATTAAATTTATCAATTTTCCTCTCTTAATTAAATAAATCATTTATTTGATTAAGTCATTATCCCTCGTTAATTAAATCAATCAATCTAATCTAATTAACCCTGGCTCTTTAATTAAATAAATCAATTTTATTAATTTCTAAAGTCTATCTCATTAAATTAAATAAATTAAAACCTCATTTAATTTAATCTAACCAATCATCCTCTTTAGTTAAATAAAACAAAATATTTATTTATCTCTAAAATCACATTCTTCTCATCTTTTAAATCAACCCATAAATCTAAGTCAAAATTGTCACATCATCTAATCCTTCATTAAATTAATTAACCCTTGATTAATTTAATTATAATTCATGTCCCATCCTCTAGCTTTTGCCACTTGCACATGAAAATAGATTTAATTCATTTATTAAATCCCTATTTTCTCTCAACATGGCATAATAGGGGAATATTCCTTCAAATTTGAATTTCTTCCAGTGGACTTGGTCCTTCCAACAAGACATTTATTTAATCTTATAAGTCCTTTTGCATTGATCCACGTGGCCATTACTCCATTTGACTCTTCATCCACCTTGTCATTTCACCATTTTCAAATTTCAAATATATGCATTTATGGGCACATTCATCAAAATGTGCACATCCTTCTTCCATTCATCTCCTGGCAAGTGGCATCTTGCCATTGGTTGAAAGTTAGTCTCACATTGCTCCATTTTGGGCATTTCTCCAACTTGTCATTCTATAAATAAGAGGCTTCTCTCCTCATTTGATCATCCACAATTTGAAAAAATTTACTCTACTCATTTGCATCCTCAAGCATTAGCGTTTTCATCAATTTCATCAAGCCATAATTAGGTTATTTCAGGTTTTCTCCATGGAGTTCATTTGAAGCAATCACCAAGTGGATCAATCATCACCAAATCATCAAAAGCTTGCATAGGATTTTGGAAAGGGCCAATTTCCACATCAAATTGGCACCAACTCCCCCATAAGATCAAGAGTTTGCATGTTTTTAATAGGATTTAATCTATCTCTTTGCTTTTTCATTGTGTTCTTGTTTCTATTCCTATTTTGAGCATTGTTAATGGATTTTATGGGGAAATTTGATCTTGGCTTGCATTTGAATCTTCTAATGTGTTTTTTTGTTGTGTTTTGTAGGTACTAGGATCTTGGTTCACACATTTGGCGATAGGAGGGCAAACCAGAAGTTTAAATCAAGTTTTTTCATCAAATTTTATGTTTTTTTTTTCTCTAGTTTTGTGTCTACAGGGAACTCCACTGCTAGTAGACTAGCATTGCAGTACAAAACCACTAGCATCCCAGCATTGCCATATAGCACCACTGCAAACTTCAAACTACGACGCTCCAGTGTTCCCGCCCAGAATTCAAAATCTCAAACTGCACTGCTGGTTCTATTTGCACACGCTGGAATTTTTTTAATTCCAAACTCCACCTCTAGGCCAAATAGTGACGCTATCACACTCTCTGTCCTCACTACAGAACGCTACTGACTGGCAAGCGGCACCATATAGCACCGCTGGATTCTTCAAATAGTGATGCATGTGTAAACTCTGCCGCTGGAAGTAAAAAGTGAAGTTCAATTTTTTATGAAATGTGCCTTTTTCAATTTCGATCATTTGGGTTATTACTTGCTTTCCTGACCTCTGTTTTGCAGATCTAATTGGCTTTTTTGTAGGTTGGATTGATCAAAGGTGAAGGAGAAAAGAGGCATGATGACATCACTATCTCATAATACCAAGTATTTTTGAACACTTTAGTGTTTGTTCAACACTCTTAGAGAATTCACAGTTTCTCTTATAAATTTGTTATCTTTCATATGCTTAGGTCCTACTAGATTTATTTTGGGCTCTAAAAAGAGCATTTCAATTTCTTGTTACAAAGGGCTAAAAAGAACTTTAGGACAAACTCACTAGATTTGGTTTGAGGATTAACAATTGAACAAGGCAAATTTTCACATTTCCTTTAGTGCTTAAAAAGAAGTCATTATTGCTTTGTGGGTTTAAAATGAACAAGTGCTACTTTGTTTTGTAATTACTTACTCAAAGTAATACCATTGAAAAGGACGTATGCACTTCTCTCGCGCCCCATGACGACCTTGAGAATCAAAAGGCCTTTTTGGTGATCTTAAGTTGGGTAGAGTAATTGCCTCCATATTTCATTTAGGGACTAAAATTGAACACATCTTGCGAGTGCGAGTGGAGGGTATTGTGTACATTCTCTCTGTTTGTGTTGCAACAAAGAGTGATCGAGTTACAAATATTACTTGCTCGCTATTGTTTATCTTAGAGGGCCTACCTTGTGGGAAAAAGTAATCACCCAAGGGAATGACCCAATCGGTAACACGCTAAAATCAAGAGTATTTCTAGCTGGTATATAAGTGTGGATATTAGAACAAAGGTCAATATCACGCGGTTGGTTCTGACGAGAAGGGAAGCAATGGTCTCTTGCTGCATGGATCAATCCCTACGAACAGAAAGTCCAAATTAAAACCCTTGTTTAGAAGAGGCCAAAATCCCTATCTATTTGTTGGTGCAAGAACGGTCATTCTGAAGTCGCCCCACACTTTTACAGTTTTTAGTAGAAATATAAAGTATGCCATGGGAGTTTCATGGGTGTTGATGCTTAGCTGCCCTATATAAGTGAGTGTCGTGGAGGGGAGCCAGTGGGGTCAAGCATCTAGCCATTCACTAAAAATAAGCATAGCTGGACTTGTCCAAGTGGGGATTCAACAAATATAGTTTTTCATATCCATAGTGTTGTACTTGTTCTTGGTTACAAAACACTTTGCTTGTTCATAAACATTGGGAAACAAACATTTAACATTGTCATCAAAACTTCAAACCCTTTAGGAAGCAAATATAATTGACCAAATTCGAGTGTTATTGCTTGCCCTTAGGATTTTATCCTTAGAGGTTTCTAAACACTTGGATTTATATCTCAATTTGCTTACTAAAGTCAACAATAGGGAAATTTTTCCTTAAATTCCTTGATTTCCACATAATACACTTTGTGGGATAATAATAAGTTGAGACATTAGACATTTTAGTTTGAAGAAACATAATCAAGAAGTGTCTGTGGTAAAAAGAAGTCACTAAGAAAAGCTAAAAACAATTGAACCCCACACATGTGTCTCCAATGATTTCACGCAAGATCAAAATCCGGAAACCAAAATCAAAGTCTCTTAGTCCAAAAGAACATCAAAAGCGTCTCTCAATGCTCTACAAATTCAAACAAAGATTGTTTTTCAAAACAAGAAAGCTTCAAAACAATCCCAATTTGTATGAGTTCTTTTATCAACAAAATCCAAATCTTTTTCAGGAATTTGAATACCTTGTCTAGAGTAAAGTGTGTTCTTCAAAACCAAGTCTTGTAAACAAGAGTCCTTTTGGGTTCACATAGGATCAAAATCAAAACTTTCACCCATCTTTTGAACATCAAACCAGAATCATCTCACCAACAACTCTTGAAAATCTTGAAATCATCCTTCATGCTAGACTTTTTGGCACATCAAAATCATTGAATTAAAATCCTTGAAATCCTTGAATCAAAACATCAAAACATCTTTGGTTAGGTATATGTAGATGCATCCTTCTTCATGTGCTTAGTCAAAATCATCAAATCATCTTGTTTAGCTAGGTGTATATAGATGCATCCTTCTCCATATGCTTAGTTGAATTATCATCTTGTTTGGTTAGGTGTGGGTGGATGCATCCTTCTCTCTACACTTAGTCAATTTTTCATCTTATGAGCAAATCTATCCCATAGATAACATCCAACATCTTGGGATCTATTTGTTTATTATCCAAAATCAATCCAAATCAAGGAAAATCAAAATCCAAACAAATCAAAGAATCCAAACAAATCAAAATATCCAAGAAAGTCCCAAAATTCTAGCATCCCCTCAAGATCTTGTAAGAGTTTAATCATCCATATCACCCATCTTTCACACACTTCATCATTTCATCTTTTGATCCTTAAAACATCCTAAATTTTCTCTTTTCCACCTAAAGTTAGATCAATCCAAATAATTAGAGAATCATCTCCCACATTCTCAAAAATTGATCCTTATTTTATGGTTCAAACTAGATCTCAACACAAGAGGAACATGGAAGCCAACAAAGAAACATCCACTTCAAGTGACCTAAGTCAAACAAATTCTGAAATGAATCTCGTTGGATCAAGCAATCCTCTAACTAACTTTCCTTCGTCATCACAAAATCCTCAAGAGGAAGTTCAAGTGGAGGATCTTACCAATAATCCCTTTGGAATGACACAAGATGAGATTGTTGAAATGGTCCAAAATCTTGAGAATCGTAGAATTATCAACATCATGATGAAACTCAATCCCTCACTATACATGCTTGAATTAGAAAGACAAGGGGCTAAAATCCCTTTTGATTTCGATGTGAGCACCATTGTGGAACCACCTTTTGGGGTGATGCCTCCAATTTCATCCATACCCTCCATTTCATCTACACCTACAATTTAAAATATCACTCAAACCATCCCCCAAATTACATCATCTATTGCTCCAACTCAACCCATTGTTAACAAGGGAAGCACATTTCTCAATGCACTACAAACACATCCCCTCGTAAACAATCAAGATTTGGACACAAACACCATCTTGGGGAAAACCACACCCCAAAATCCATCACATCCATACATTTCCCTCACTTTTCATGATCCTAATGACCCATCATCGTCATTTCGCGCAACACCTCAAACTTCTCTCCCCATAACCTCGCAAGGAGAGGGAGACTTATTTGGACCAGGGGCATCTTTGACACTACATCTCCATCATTCCCCCAAGAGAGTATGCCACTCACATTTCCACCACTCCCCCCTTTCCATCAATATCCACATCACCACTTGGTTTAGGACTTCACCATTTACCAAATGGCAATCAACAAAATCCAATCAACCCTCCAATCGTTAATCAAAATATCATACAGAATCCTTTAATCTTGTCATCGACATCATAACAACAAATGGCAAACATCTCGATAATGCAAACCACCACCATCACATCATTAACCATCCCCCAAACATCTCAAAACATGGTCTCATAAGGACCAAGCATATCGATCACACCATCCACCACTCAAAACCCACTCATCAATACGATGGTGCCTCTCATCACCACAACAAGCACCATTCCAAATCCACCTCCACCACCACCATCACCAAACTCGAATACATCAAATCAATATAGCATTGCATTACAAGTTGCCTATTAAAAGACACTTCAACAAATCCAAAACTGACAAGCTACACAACAAGCCGCTCAAGTAGTGCAAGCCACTCAAGCTGCTCAATCTGCACACCAAGTGTAAAAAGCATAGTAGGCTACACAAGCCCAAGCCTTATTGCAACAACAACAACAAGAAGTTGCTTAGGTTGCACAAGCTCCATAAGGTACAGAAGCAGCAAAAGCTCAAGCTTAAGCCCAATACCAAGCCCAACAAGCACAAGCACAATATCTCACACAACAAGAAGCAGCCCAACACCAAGCATATCAGTAAACGCTAAAGCAATACCAATAACAACAAGAAGTAGCCCAACAACAATCATTTTTGGTGCAATAACAACAACAATCTCAACAATAAGCACTATTAGTGCAATAGCAACAAGACCAACAACAAGCATTGTTGATACAGCAACAAGTGCAAGCATACTTGGGGCAACTGAATGTGCAAGCACCATCCATCAACACAACAACCAATTCACCCATCCCGCCAACAAATGAACCACCATAGAACACCTTCATCCCGCCCCCTAATCCACAAAATGATGTAGCAACGCAAATTAAGTTACTCTCACAACAAGTACTTGATCTTCAATCAAGGATAACCATAAAGACACCCAACAACTTGTGTCCTTATCTATTCGATAGAAGCCTTTTAATGAAACTGTTCCCAAAGGGATGTGAGATCCCCAAATTTGATAAATACCTTGGGATAGGAAACCCTGAAGATCACATCAAGGAATTCCAAGTTCATTGCATGGAAGTTGTATATGACGATACCTATCTGATGTGGCTATTTCCTAGAAGTTTGGTTGGCCACGCCATGAAGTGGTTCTCTCGCCTCCCTCTAGGCATCAAGAAGTTCCAAGAGATAGTGGATGCATTCATTAAAAATTACACATTTAATATCGGTATGGATGTCAGTCTTGAGGAACTATTGGATTTGAAACAAGGTAAGAACGAATCATTTGCTTCTTTCTTACAATCATGGTGATCCAAGGCCAATCAAAGCAAATGGGTCATGCTAGAAGAACAATAAGTCTGCACTATCATTTCAAATCTCAACGGAGCCTTGGCATTCCACCTTAAAGTGCAAGGTATCACTACATATGACCAGTTGATCTCCAAGGTGCTCAACATCGAACAAGCCCTTATCTCATGAGGATCACCCACATATCCTGAACAACAAAACAATGGCCCATCCACTAGTTACAATGACAAACCAAGCACATGGGAAAGAAACAAAAATGTTACCAATAATGGTGTTGTCGATGCCAAAGTTGTCATCAGTGCCCCTCGGCAAAACACATCCACACCCCAACAACAACCCCAAAACCACCATCAAAACAACCATCAAGCTAACACAGTGACACAACAGTTGAATAATCAAGTGATCAACAACGTAAACGATCAAAGCAGACCACCCCAGCAAAACAAAAACTCCCCCAAGCAGAAGTACACTGCCCTTGGGGAACCACTTGAGGTCATCATGAAGAAATTAATAAATGAAAACCTCATCAAGGCTCCCACCTATGAGAATTACCAGGAACCAGGTGTGAAACCACCTTGGTACAACAAAAACCAGCTCTATGACTTTCACAAAATCAAAGGGAACACCACTAACAGTTGCATGAGGTTGAAAAACCTAATCCAAGACCTCATTGATCAAAAATTCATAAATGTGGAGCAACCAACAGGGAACCAAAACCTCAAGATATACACGAATTTGATGCCTAACCATAATAAAGGGAACAACAACAATGACAAAGGAAAAGAAAGCTTCAAAAGCATAAATCATGTGTAGGATCATGTCGTCGCATCCCTGGGTGACTATTGTTCCACTATCACCATCAAAGGAGTCCATGTTGATTGTGGAGTCACCATATGAAGCAGGAAAATTACCATTGCGAGGTCATCTTAGCCAAATAGAGCACCCACGTCCAACTCAAGATTTGTTCCCAGTGGCTACAATGTCCTTGATTAGCTTAAATGAACCCCAACACAAATCTCCATCATAGAATTGCTAAAAATTTCATCCACCCACAAGAAAATCCTTGAGGAATCATTAACTTCATCCACTATCCCTGTGGATCTTGATGCAGAACAATTCCAAGCTATGGTCAGAAACATCATTACCCTGAATCTCCTTATGTTCTCTGATCAAGACTTTCCCACTCAACCATCTTACAATCGTGCACTCCATTTGGAGGTCCTGGTGCATAAAAACAAAGTCAAGCAAGTCTTGGTGGATGGAGGTGCAGGCTTGAACATTTGTTCCCTTAAGCTCATTAAGAATCTGAAAATCTCATAGGACTCCATCGAAAAAGGCAAAGGCATAACTATCAAAGCCTATGATGATCAAGAAAGGGTGTCTCAAGGCACTATTCAACTCCCTATTCAAGTAGGGCTAGCAATTATGGAAACTACATGTCAAGTCTTGGACTTCGACTTGCCTTACAACATCCTCTTGGGGCATCCATGGATTCATCCAATGCAAGCAGTAGCATCAACCTTCCATCAATGTCTCAAATTCACATATGAAGGCCACGAGGTCACCATCCATGGGGATCCCGAACCATTCTCTGACTGCAAGAACCTAGAGGCAAAATATTATAAAATCCCCCAAGTGCCTAAAAATGAAGGTCCATCAACTCCATACATTGATCCAACCACTCTCGCTTCCACTTCTGTGACAGAGACACCCTCCATTCCTACCATCCCCGCCATGTCTGATATCAAGGTCATCATCCAAGACAACGACTATGAAAATTATAAAATTAAGAAAGGTGCTTTCATGTTAGGAGAGTTACCACAATCTCCTAGGTCCCATGGGCAACCCCAACCAGCTAAATCATCATTCCAAACTAATAGAGTTGACCCCTCTAGATTCAAAAGTTGGGGAGATCTCAGTTGGGAAGTAATAGAGGAGGACCCATCTCATATCTTGTACCGAGACAACAAACTGACAGTTGACCTACCCATGGATGACAATAATAAAGGCTTGCAATGGGCTATGACAAAAACCAAAGGATTGGACAAAATGACAACGAAATTTTAATACCCATCATTCTTGAGACGCGAATGAGAAATCTTGGCCTCGAATGTCCCCCTTTGAGTATAACCATACGTGGACGAGGTCCCCCAGTTAAAGCAATCAAGACTCCCCACTAGCCAACACTAGCTGAAGTTCGCTTACTTGTGTCTACCGGCCGAGTCATAGACAATTTTACATTTGATATAACTGATGTCTGTAGTAGTAGCGATGATGAGGAAAATGCCATAATTGACCTACCAATGCTTTTTGAGAATTCCTCACTCCTTATGATCAGCACCCTGTCTTATGAGTTTGAGAACCAATTCCATGAGATAAAGCTAGTATACCCTCAACTCTTAGATCACGACCAACAAGGACCACCAATTCTTGACACATTTGAAAACGAGGAGGCATTCTCAGAATTTGTGGGACTGCGAGACATGATACTATGTGGTGATCATAAAGCTGGATTTTAAATCATTCTGGACACACAGGCTTACTACGGGGAGACAATTGAGTCCTTCAGTCACAAAAGTGAAAATTTAAGAATAATCTCAAGGTCCTTGAGTGAAAACCACATTGTGGAACTATTTGATCCTAAAATAGTAAAAAGAAAGTACATATCCAATAGTGAAAACCTCTATGAGGTGCCTGCGGATAAAGGATTCAATCTTCCCCTCAGTGCTCTACACCGAGAAATATCAACAGTTCTAGCAAAAAAGTGCAACCCAGTCAACCTAGGAACATAAGAAACTCCACACATCACTTTCCATGTCGTATCACTCATGATAGAGGAACAAGAACTCCTAGTTGCTTTCCTAAGGGAAAGGAAGGTCAACTTTGCATTGGAGCTATGCTGACATGCCCAGACTCGATCCAGATATTGTGGTTCATCACCTAGCAGTTTATCCTGAAGCTAAACCTTTCAGACAAAAACTGAGGAAGATGCATCCCCGAATAGCCTTGCTAGTGAAAATGGAATTGAAAAAGCTACTTGATGCAGGATTCATAAGACCAATTGACTATCCCGAGTGGGTATCAAACCTAGTTTTTGTTTCAAAACCCGATGGGGGCATCTGAATCTACACAAATTTCAGAGACCTAAACAAAGCATGTTTGAAGGATGACCTCCCATTGCCTAACATTCACATGATTGTAGACATGACGATGGGACATGAGATGCTTTCTTTGATGGACGATTTCTCTGGGTACAACCAAATAATGATTTCCAAAGAAGACCAACACAAAACAACTTTCACTTGTCCATGGGGGACCTACTACTGGAACATGATGCCATTCAGCCTAAAGAATGCTAGGGCCACCTACCAAAGATCCATGACGTTAATCTTTCATGACATGATCCACAAAACTATCGAAGATTACGTTGATGACATATTAGCAAAACCTAGAAAGAGGAGAGATCACATAGCAACCTTGAGTGCTATTTTGGACTGGCTGGAGGAATACAAGGTTCACCTAAATCCAAAGAAGTGTGTCTTTGACGTACAATTAGGAAAGCTAATGGGATACATAGTGTCAATGAGGGGTATTGAAATAGATCCTGCAAAGGTAAAAGCAATCCTCGAGATGGAGGCACCCAAAACATTGAAACAGTTGAGAGGCCTCTAAGGCAAGCTTCAGTCCATTTGCAGATTCATAGCACAACTGGCAGATAACAAAAACCCATATTCTCACCTACTTCACAAGGGAGTAGCATACAAATGGGATGACAAGTGTGAGGAAGCCTTCAACAAAATCAAAGAATATCTACTCACACCTCTGGTCCTCATGCTACAGATCCAAAGAAAGCCACTAATCCTTTATGTATCAGCAACAGCAGTAGGCCTCAATGCTCTCCTAGCTCAGCACGATGAAAATGGGAAAGAGAGGGCCATCTATTACATCAGTCGCACAATTGTCGGGCATGAGTTCAACTACTCATTCATTGAAAAATCTTGTCTAGCAGTAATGTTTGCCTCACAGAAATTCAGACATTACATGTTGGCACACAAAATCAAACTCATCGCCAAAATCGACCCCCTCAAGTACCTATTATCAAAGGGAATGCTCACAAGAAGGATGGCCAAGTGGGTCATGATTCTATTTGAATACGACATTGAATACATAGAACAAAAAGCAATCAAAGGCCAGGTGATCGTAGATCAGCTTGCGAAAGCACCCATGTATTCAGAGAATCCACTTGTATCAGAATTTATGGATGAATCCATCTTCAATCTCAGCATAGCTGACCACTGAAAATTGTACTTTGATGGTTCTTACACACAACATGGGTTAGGAGCCACTGTCTTCTTCATCACCCCACTGGGGGACTGTATACCTAGATCCTACAAATTAGTATTCCCTTGCACTAACAACATTGCAGAATATGAGGCTTTAACCATAGGTCTCATAATAGCAGTGCAGTGGCACATCATGGCCCTCAAAGTATATGGAGACTCTCAGCTAATAATAAATCAAGTGAATGACGAGTACCAAACAAAGGATGATAAGCTAACTCCATACAAAAATTTGGTAGAAAGCCTTAAAGAATCAATCATCGATATCACATTTGAGCAAATACCAAGGGCAAACAACAGAGCAGTGGATGCCATGGAAATAATTGGATCCCTACTGGATATCCCTTGTGACGTCCCAAAACATGAATTCCTGGTAGAACAGCTTCTCGTGCCTGCATTCAAGGTACCAGAGTCAAAATTCGTGTGCGAAATCGTTGGTCCCAGTGATCCTTGGTACCACGACATTTATACATATCTAAGAATAGGAGTCCTTCTAGCTGACATAACGTCAAACCTCAAGAAATTCTTTGTAAAAAAAGCATCTAGGTTTGTCATCCTAGGAAATGCCTTGTACCGTAGGAGCATAGAGGGAAGCTTATTATGCTACCTAAACACTGAAGAAGCCTTGACTGCTTTAACTGAGGTACATAATGGGATTTGTGGTTCGCACTCGAGTGGAATGACCTTGGCCAAGAAATCGCTGAGGACGGGGTATTATTGGCCTACTATGGAAAGACAAGCACATAAGTATGTCAGAAGGTGTTTACAATGCCAGAAGCATGGGGACCTCATCCATTCTCCAGCTCAAGAGCTCCATCTGATTATCACACCATGGCCCTTTTCACAGTGGGGGCTTGATCTCGTTGGGAAAATCACTCCCACCTCATATAGTGGCCACAAGTTTATCATTACCACCACTAAGTACTTCACCAAGTGGGTGGAAGTTATACCAATGACCTACATAACTGGGAAGTAGATATCAAAATTCATCTTGAACTATCTCATATGCCACTACGGTGTTCCACAAGCCATTATCTCAAATAATGGGAAACCATTCAAAAATCAGGAGGTTCGCGACTTATGCAACAAATTCAAAATCCAACACCACTTCTCCACACCATACTATCCCCAAGGTAATGGCCAAGTAGAAGCCACCAATAAAACAATCCTAAAGATCGTCAAAAAGACATTCAATGACGCAGGTCATGATTGGAATGTACAGCTAAATCCTACCCTCTGGGCTTATCGAACCAGCATCGCACACTAACAGGTGCCACCCCCTTCTCCTTGGTCTATGGATCAGAAGCTATATTACCCATCAAGATCGAGCTTCTTTCACTAAGGATATCACTGCAAAACCTCATCATGGATGAAGAGTACCGAGTATCAAGACTAAATGAGTTGAAGCTACTCGATGAGTAGCGTATGGAAGCATTAAATCATTTCCAGGTCTATCAGAACTGACTCAAGAGGAGCTATAACAAGAAGATCAGAAGGAGGACCTTTGAAGTCGGAGAACTTGTGCTAAAGGAGAACCAAAAAAATGTCCCAAACCTAAACAACAAAGGAAAATTTGAACCTAATTGGTTGGGACCATTCATCATCACAACGAGCTATAAGTCAGGGGCATATCAGTTATCAACACCTGAAGGGGAACCTCTATAGGAGCCCATGAACAACTCCTATCTTAAAAATTTTTATGCCTAAATCTTTCAAGGTATAGAAGCAAAAAATCAAAAAATGTCTTGAAAAAATGGTTACCTTGATGAAAACATGGCAAACAAGTGTCTTGGTGACAACAAAAAAATAAAAAACAAAAACAAAAATCAAAAAAATGATCAAAATAGTAAAGAGAAAAAAAATTGTCCTCTAGTGAAAACCACTTCGGTGGTGCTTTGGGCAAGTACCTTGGTGAAAACCTGGCAAACAGGTGCCTGGTGTAAATAAGCACTTTTCATCCATAAGGATCTTCAGGGCTTGTTTTGGATCATTTGTCCATGACACCTCCATCATCCATCACATTCCATATCTTCATCCATCATCCGTCGCATCTGCATCATAGCTTGGTCTTGTGTTCGTGTCATGATCCCTCCTAGTACTACTCGGCCCATTTTAAAGGTCAGTTTGTCCTGCCTCTATCAGAGTAGTCTATTGCATCACGCTGGGGGCATGTTCTCATCGGATGGGATTCATGTATATTTTTTAAGTTCCTAAATCAAAAAATCCAAAAACATCAGAAAAACAATATCCAAAACATATCAAAATCCAAAAAAATAGGTCAAAAGTCACAAAAATTCAAAATAGAGTCGTCTTGTCAAATTACGAGTCTCGAGCCTTGAACGTAGGTAAGGTTGATCTTTGATCATCCACGAGACACTTAGCTCTCCTTAGGAGTCTGTCATAATAAAACAATCCATTTGTTCATATCTCATCAATAATCAAGTCAAAGTTAGTTGAACTACGCGGGTCTCTGATGTATAATGTAGGCAAGGCTAATTTGTTGATTATCCCCTAAGGCCCCTAGGATAGGTCCTTAGGTTAGTCTTTTGGTCAAAATATCAAAAAACCCCAAAACATTTGGAAATTTGGAAAATAAAAACATTTGAAAAATCTCAAAAATACCCAAAAACAACCTCAAAACATTTCAGAAAACATCAACAACATCCAAATATTTGAAAAAATCCATTTGTCCCATCTCGCTTTGACCAACAGTCACTCATAATAAATCAAGCATCATCCCAACCTTTGGTGAAACAGTTGGAAACACGTCTAGCGGATCAAAAGTGAAAACCAAAATGTCAAAGTCTTAAGTCTAAGTTAGTACGTAAACAAGTTAGTCAACTCTTTGTGTCAATAGCCTATCATCCAATCAATCCCATATCAATCATTTGACATCATCATGTCCTAGGATGCATCCTTCCTACAATGGACATCAACATCAGGCATCACCATAGTTTAGTCTTGGCTAGCGGCATTGAAGAACATTAGCTTGTCTGTTTACTTTATCTTTGTCTTTTGATTTATCTTATTGCGCTCATTCTAAGGACCTCTCGATGATGTCCAAACAAAAGGATTTAGAGAGATAGGAATAGGGCAACGATCATTATCCTTTTATCTGTTGTGTTTGTTGGATAGTCTTGTAATATGACTTGGTCATGCGTGATTTGCTTCGGTGTAGGGAGGGTGTTTTAGGTATCTTGTTGACCACATGGGAAGGCTTTCTTTCCTATGTTCTGGCCTGAGATGTATGAAATATCTAAACTGCATTTTGAATAAGGTTTCTTATGCCAGGTGTGAATAGGAGTACTCCTATGTAATTTTTAAATCAAATTCCATCACACTGGGCACAACGCCATCCTGGTTCTTAATACCTTGATGCATCATGCCTACGTGTGTTATCAAACATAAGGTAATTGGTCCTTTGAAAATCACAATTCCTCGGCAAGTAATCATCATCATTATCATCTCCTCTGTCTTGTTAGAATCTCGTGTTTTCTTCTATCTCTTGCTTTTCACGCTAACACGGTACCATGGTAGTTAATCAAAAAAACACTATCATCGTTTCATTTATCCTGCATCCAACAACCGTCAGCATACTACATATCATATCATATGGAAATATTAAATCATATCACATGCATTGCATTTCCATCATTTGCATAATATAGATTTGTTATTTTAAACATTTCACACATACATCCATATAAAACATCATTTGCATCCATCACACCATATCATAATTATTGTCATAACATTCATGACCACATGTATAAGTAACATCATTATAAGCATCATATAAAATACATCACCATATAATGCATGAGAAAAGATAAGGAAAAAACATAGCATTTTATCTGCTATAAGCATAATATAGATTTGTTAGTCGCATAATCATTGCATCTTGCATCATCGCATCATAAAAGATAAGGAAAAAGATAGCATCTCATTAGCATCATCACATAGAACATAAGGCACATCGTAACATCATAGCATCATTGCATCACATAGCATATAGAAAGTAAAAAGCATCCATATAGCATAAAGTAACGATAGGACATATCATATTACATCAAAATCGCCATCTCATATCATATATATCATCAAAATATACATTGTCATGGTACAAGAATCAGATCGATGTACATGTATGTTAATAAGTACAAAATGGCTCATGAGGCTATCAAAAACGAGCCCATGGGGCGCAAAAAGAATCCTATCTTTATCAAAATGGAGGCTAGCCTTGCTGGTTGCTGCCCTCACCGCCTGCTCTCTCACCGTGCTCCTCTATTGGCCTGTGCCCTGTCCTTTGTGAGAAATCTGGGACTTGAGCTACCCTCAGCATAGCCTGGTAATAGTATATCCTATAATAGTTGGCCTCCTGGACGACCTCCCTGTATGCTCAGAGTGATATTGTGCTCCAAGAGGAGGATGTAGCCATGCTCTCTAGTTGTTGTTTGCCCATCTCAACTGCTGCCTGTCTCTGTAGGACCGCCTGGTCTCACTCTACTCTGGCCTGATCCCTCTTAGTCATAAGTGCCTGCACCTAGGCCTACAACTGCAAATTTTTCCCATCTTTAGGATTTGGCTAGAGAGGTGGTTGCACGGCCGACTGATCCTGATCCCCATCTCTAGGCAGTGTCGAGACCCTATCCTGTTGTGCCTAATCCTGCTCATCTTGGTCCTGTGGGGGGGCATCCTGTCTCTGCTCTCCCACCTATGGATCTCGACGTGGTTGATCTTAAGGTCCTTGATCCTGAACCTAATGAACCGGTGGTGGCCCCCCACCTCCATGATCCTGATCTCCACCCCCTCGGCCCCGTTCTGCTCCCCTGCCTCTTGCTCTGCATTGAGCAGATGTTGTCCCCAGAACTCTCAAACGAAGCAGCGCCCTGAACCAATCTTTATAGGCCTATGTGATCCCTAGATCTACCTGCCCCTGGTATTGATTGATAGACCTATCCTGTGGCTCGCCGAACTGTCTTTGGACCCTATTCGACAGGTACATCTCGAGCATCATATGCTCTCGCCCCTGCATAAGTTTGTCCTAGCGGGCAAAGAAAAGTTGTTGCGCGTTGTCAAACCATGTCAACTACCCAAGGTACAACCACCATCTGAATACTCGCATATCGTCAAGGACCCTCCTCCAATGAGGAATCTCATGCTATCTTGTATGAGTAAATGAAAGACCTCCTCTGTATCGCCAGACCACTGGATCATCTGGCTCCATCGGAACTGAAACAACTCTCGAACGGAGCACGGGGATGTGCTCCCATGCCTAGAATTGTAGAAGTGTAACCCCTACCCCAAGTGCTCTGTCGTATAGATAGGAAAACTCATGAAGATCCTTGTACAGTGAGGCTAGCAGAACTAGCCCCCATGCAAATAGTGTTGTACCCAATATGATGGTTGCAATAACTAAGTGGTAGGGTAATACGAGAGGCTTGTGGCACTCCAACTCAATATGACCCTCGTAGAATATAATTTGATTAGTGTCTAGGACGACATAGGAGGCCTCCCTCCTAGCATCCATGTCGTAAATAACCTGCTCGTCGTGGATAGGCAATCTCAAGATTCGCCACATGTCCTCCAGTGTGACTATGGCCTTGCCCGTCATAAGGTGGAATGAGGAGGTCTCACTGTACCACCTCTCAGCAAGTGTCATCATCATGCCCAAGTGTGTCCGCACGGATGATGCATAGGCAATATACCAAAGTCCCATCTCTCCTAGGCGCTCCTGCTCTCAGTCAGACAAATCATTCAAAAGGCCAAAAATCTCTCAGGACCTGTGCTCACATGAGTAGATCTCTCTCACCTCCTCCTACATCAGGAAAGTCACCATGATTAAAATTCATTGAAAAAATTATGATTCTGACTTGTCTCGGCATCCTGAAAGCAACCTCAGTGTTGCTTCCTGTGAAGGCAGTGCAGTTTGCAAACTCCAAACTATGCCGCTGGAAGCTTTAAACTCTTAAACCGCACTACAACGTCGTAGTTTGATATGGCGTTGTAGTTTGTGAAGAAACCCTAGTTCTAAAGGGCACTCTGTCATCACTACTCGTGACAATGGCACCATTTGATGCTGAGCGACGTTTAAAAATTTTAGCGGTCCAATATGGCACTGCTCCTAAAATCTAAGTTTCCTAATGCAATAAATGAGCATGAAAATCGAAAAATAGGCTTGGGTCAAGTTGACTCACTAGTGGTCTAGTGTCGCGAAGCCTCTAGTGTGTCCCTACCCTATCTGAAATGTGCATGGGGAGCTGTCGTTGCACCATCTCGCAAGGTTGTCAGAGCTCAAAATGTGCAAAATCTCTTAAGGCTGAATGTGAAAATGAATTGGAAGTGGTCCCTCGAGGCTTATTTAAGCCTGAAAATTAGGGTTTTTTGACCCCGTTTAGTGGTTCTATTAGGGTTTTGGACCCTCGATCCCGTTTTTGTTCATCTGAGGGCCGTTTTTCACCGTGTTTTGCATTTTATCTCCTTTTTTTGGCCTTCTGGAGCCTTTCTAGACTTGTCGGGCACCTTGTCCTCTTTTTTTGCAAGATCACCCAAAAATCAAAATTTCTGTTTGATCTCTCGAGGGGGCAGTATATTGGCATGCTTTCTCTCGCTGGGGCAACAGTGGGGCAAATTTTGAAATTAGAAATTTTTTTACTTTTTAATCGAGACAGTTTATTCTTTGAAACAATGCAACAAGTGCATCGCTTCAAAGAGGGACAAAATATAGACACGAAAAATATACCGATTGACATTGCACACCTAATCCCGATTTTACTAACACCGTTCATCCGAATCATCTCTCGGTAATCATTTAATTAAATAACCCTTATTTGATTAAATTCATCAATTTTCCTCTGTTTTCTCCATGGAGTTCATTTGAAGCAATCACCAAGTGGATCAATCATCACCAAATCATCAAAATCTTGCATAGGAGTTGGGAAAGGGCCAATTTCCATATCAAATTGGCACCAACTCCCCCATAAGATCAAGATTTTGCATATTTTTTAATAGGATTTAATCTATCTCTTTGCTTTTTCATTGTGTTCCTATTTCTATTCCTATTTTGAGCATTGTTAATGGATTTTATGGGGAACTTTAATCCTGGCTTGCATTTGAATCTTCTAATGTGTTTGTTTGTTGTGTTTTGCAAGTACTAGGATCTTGGTTCACATAGCTCTTTACCCGAATCTTGGGAAAATCCAATTGTTGCCATAAGTGGTGGTGATACAAAACTGAAGATGGATAGTCTCATTGCAATACTCCTTTCGGAAGAGATGAGGAGAAATTCCATGAATACAAGCTCCCAAGATGTCTTGCATGTGCGAGGAAGGTCCAAAGAAAAAGGAGGGCCTAAAAGGGACAAGTAGAGAAACAAGTCTAAAGGACATTCTAAAACCTGCAGGAAGAGAAAAGTAAAGTGTTGGAATTGTGGTAAAAGAGGGCATGTGAAAAAGGGGTGTAGGAACAAGAAAAAGAGTTTGGATGTTTCCATGGAAAAGTCCTCTGAAGATGGTGATTTTGATGCTTTGTTTATTTCCGCTAACACTATTTGTAATGATGCTTGGCTTATTGATTCAGGTGCCTCCTACCATATAACTCCTCACAAGGGGTGATTTACTTCATATCCAGCTTATGATGGGGAGAAGTTTTCCTTGGTGATGAAAACACGAAGAAGATTGTTGGTAAGGGAAAGGTAAAATTGTGTTTCAGTGATGGGAGGGTTAAAACCCTTTGTCATGTTTTACATATTCCAAGACTTGAGAGAAATTTAATTTCAGTATCCAAGTTTAATGATTCTAGAATGCATGTGACATTTGACAAGTCTGGTTGTAAGTTGGTAAGAGGGAGTTTGGTGATTGCTAAAGGATCTCGGATAGGGACTTTATTTAGGCTTAATGCATCTACTTTTGGTAATTTTGCAAATGTAATTGGCACTGAAAATGCATGTATGTTGTGGCACCATAGATTGGGTTACATAAGTGAAAAAGGTCTTAAGAATATTTTGAATAAAAAGTTGGTTGGCGGTCTTTTTGATTATTCTATTGGTAGAAATTATTTTTGTGAACATTGTGTTTTTGGTAAACAAAATAGATCATCATTTCCTAATGGAACTAATAAAGCTAGCTAAGAGATTATTACGTATCGTTAATTCATATGTGTTTGGACTAGTGGAAGTTGACTCTTTTGGAAAATATTTTTATTATGTTACTTTCATTGATGATGTGTCAAGATACACCTAGATTTATTTTATACATGCAAAATATGATTTTTTCACTAAGTTTAAGGAATTTAAATCCTTAGTTGAGAAGCAAACAGATTATAAGATAAGGGTGTTGAGATCTGAAAAATGGGGGTGAATATTGTTCCAGGAAATTTGACGAGTTCTATAAGCATCCAGGTATTGTTCGGAAAAAGACTACACCTTATACACCTCAACAAAATGGGGTAGCAAAAAGAATAAACTGGACCTTAATGGAAAGAGCTAGGAGCATGTTGAGTGGTGCTAATCTTGATAGATGCTTTTAGGCATGAGCTATAAGTACTGCATGTTATTCGGTTAATAGTTCTCCTTGTTCAGCTCTTGTCAATACAACTTGTTACGAAGTGTGGATAGTTAGAAAGCCTTTTGTTTCACATTTAAGGATCTTTGGTTGTGAGAATTTTTTTCATGTGCCTCAAGAGAAGCATTCTAAGTTGGATCCAAAAGTACATAAATACATCTTTGTTGGTTACGGTGAGAATGTAAAACGTTATAAGTTTTGGAATCCACTAACCCATAAAATGATTTTCTCTAAAGATGTGATTTTTAGTGAGTTTAGAGCCTACTCAGGTGAAGAACAACCAAAGGAGAAAGATAAGACAAAAATAGTGCACTTTGAGAAAAAGGTTGAGAAGTAGGAAGATGCACATGTGGAAGAACAACTAGATGGATTTGAGGGTGGAGATGAAGAAGAGGGTTTAGAGAGTTAAAAAAGTTCAGATGATGTGCAAGATGAGCATGAAAAAGAAGAAGAGTAGCAAGAACCCCTTACTCCTAGTTTGAGAAGATCCACAAGGAAATGGAATCTAGTTGACAGGTATAGCCCACCTAATTTATGTTGTGTGTTTGCTTTGTTGAGTATTGACGATGAACCTAGATCCTATAGGGAGGCTCTTTCTTCAAAAGAAAGTGATTCTTGGATGCAAACCATGTAGGAGGAGGTGATGGCTCTGGATAGTTGTGATACCTGGGATCTCATGAGTTTTCCCAAAGGAAGGAAGCCCATTGGTTGCAAGTCGGTGTTTAAAAATAAATTTGGAGTAGATGGTCGATTAGAGCGATATAATACCAAATTAGTGGCTAAGGGCTACTCCCAGAGAGACGGAGTTGATTTCGGTGAAATTTTCTCTCCTGTTGTTAAGTTAACTTCAATTAGATTCCTATTATCTATTGTTGGTGCTTATGATTTTTAAATAGAGCAAATAGATGTTAAAATTTCTTTCTTGCGTGGGGATCTTGAGGAAGAAATTTATATGCGACAACCTGATGGTTTTATTGTGAAAGGAAAAGAACACTTGGTTTGTAGGTTAACGAGATCTCTATATGGTTTGTAATGGTCAACCAGGATGTGGTACTAGAAGTTTGATGCCTTTACATTGAATTTGGGTTTTGTTAGAAGTGAGGAGGATCATTTTTTTTACATTAAGGTTATTGATGATAAGATTCTAATCATTGTCTTGTATGTTGATGGCATGTTTATGGGTAACAACAAGGTGATGATTAAGGAGCTTAAGACTCAGCTTTCTGGCATATTTGATATGAAGGATTTGGGGGTTGGAAAATATATTCTTGGGATAGAGATTAACAGGGATCCAATTCACAGAAAGCTTTGGTTAAGTCAAAGTAAGTATGTTGATACTATTTTGTAGAGGTTTAATATGCATGATTGTAAGCTAGTAAATATTTCATTTCTAGTTGGTACTAAGTTGAGTTTAGACATGTGTCCTAATTTTGATGATGATGTTGAGGAAATGTCTAATGTTCCTTATTCTAGTGTCGTAAGTAGTTTAATGTATGCAATGGTTTTCACTAGACTGGATATAGCCCAAGCAATTGGAGTTTTGAGCATGTTTATGTCTAACCGTAGTAAAGATCATTAGAATTTTGTTAAGATGGTGTTTAGATATTTGCATAGTACTTTTGATTACTTTTTGGTTTATCATGGTACTGATGATGTGGATAACTCATTAGACATACAAGGTTTTGTTGATGTAGATTGGGCAGATGACTTGGATAGTTGAAGGTCCACTAGTGGCTATGTTTTTACTTTGTTTGGAGGTGCAGTAAGTTGGATGAGTAAGAGACAACCTACAATTGCATTATCCACCATCGAAGCAAAGTATATGGTAGATATACATGCTTCTAAGGAGGTAGTTTGGTTACAAAGACTTTGTAATGGCATTGTTTTTTATTGTAGGACAGTGAGGATTGGATGTGATAGTCATAGTGCCATATGTTTAGCTAAAAATCATATGTATCATGCTCATACTAAACATGTTGATGTTCAATATCACTTTGTGTGCGAAATTGTAGATAATGGTAAAGTTTTGATTGAGAAGGTTGGCACTTTAGATAATGTTGCAGATTCTTTAATGAAGCCAGTGACCATGGATAAGTTCTCTCAGTGCAGGAAGGTCATGGGACTTGATCATTGTACTTGATTACATGTTTTATTTGTATCTCATGGATGTAATTGTAATGTATAATGTCAAGTGGGAGAATGTTAGGATAGGTGACATTAAAATTGCTATCCTAAGTTGATTTATGTGTCTCCACATTCTTTGGAAAGTGTTATTGAGGACATGAGGGACAAAATATTTATTATTTATTTTCTTATGATAAATTGCAATTGCCTTCAAAGAGGTGGACCCACCACAATAGTGGTTACAAAGCATCTCGAAGGCATATTCTACTTAGGTGTCCAACTTTTTGGGTTGGGACCACTTGAGTGTGCATGTCCCTACATGTTATTTACATGTTTTGCATGCTCTTGCATGGTTGGGTGCCCAAGTTTGCATGAAGGTGCATGAGCTTGCATGTAGTCATCGGAGCTATCAGAGACTTATGGAGCACTTAGGTTTGACTCAATTTGATTGGCTATAGGTTAGGCTCCCATGTGATGGCCATGTGATTATTGAATATTTTATTCCATGTTTATGGGTTATCCACTAAGGGGGGTGTGGATTTTTCCATGTAGTTTTCTTGTTTTGGGATGCCATTTGTGGTATTCTCTCCCACAAACTTCTATATATTGGAGCCTTTGGATGGTAGTTTTGTAAGAGATTTTGCAGGTTTTTCAGGACGACAAGGTGTCGCCAGATTGTAGAGAGGATTGTTGTACTGATGTACTTCATTGAAGATTGATACAAACATTGGATCTCTTTGAGTGTGGAATTTTTCTTGCAAGGGTTTCTCCACATATATCTTGTGTCAGTTGTGTTGATGACATGGTATTGTTGATTTCGATTTCATTATTGCATTTTTCAATCACTTAATCATTTTATGGTAATCTTGTTAACATAATTTCATATTTGCAACCACATATTTAAGTTCATATTGCTGCAAGCTATACCTTGATTTCCAACAAAAAGGGATATGGAGATAGAGAAGATATAGATAGGTGGGGAGAGAAAAAAGAGAAAAAGAGCAAGAGAGAGGAAGAAAAATGAGACAAAGGAGGAGAAATAGACGAAGATAGATAAAGAGAGAGGAACAAAGATTGAAATAAAAGGATAGAGAGAGGGGTAGGGAGAAAAAAAGGGAGAAGAGAGAGAAACAAAGATAAAGATGGAGATAGAGAAAGAAAGAGAGATAAATAGGAATAGAGAGATAAAGAGGGAGATAAAGAGATATAGAGAGAGACATATAGATAGAGACAAGTAGAGATATATAGGAATGAATAGGGACAAAGAAAGAGGTAGAGATAGTGAGGGAGATAGAGAAAAATAGATAAAGGAAAAGATAAAGAGAGAAGAGGAGAGAGACATAAATAGAGATACAGTCACATATAGAGGGAAGAAAAGATATATATATAGAGAGAGAGAGAGAGGGAGATAATGAGATAGAGGTAGAGAGATAGAGATCTATAAAGATGAATAGATAGAGATATAGGGAGGGTGATTGATATATCTTTCCCTATTGCTCTCTATCTCTCACTATCTATGTCACTCTATCTCCCCCCTCTATCTATTGAGTTATCTATCCTTCTCCCCCTCCCTCTCTCTCATTCATTCCATCTCACCCTCCATCTCTTCTACTCTATATCTTTGTCTCTATTTATCTCTTTATCTCTTGATCACTCCTCTCTCTATGTCTTTCTATCCATATCTTTCTCCACCTCTATCATTATCTCTCTATCTCTCACTATCCCCCTCTATCTCCCTATATCACCCCCTTTTTATGCCTCTCCCTCTCCCTCTATATATATTGAGCTATCTCTCTCTCTCCCTCTCGACGTATCACTCTCTATCACTCCCCCTCTTCTTTCTCTCCATCTTCTACCTATATCTCTCCCTCTCCCCCCTTTTCTCTGTCTTCCTCTTCAACCTATCTCTCTCCCTTTTCCCCCTCTTCTCTATCTCCTCTAACTATCTCCCTCCCTTTCTCTCCCTCTCTCTCTATTGCCCTGTCTCTCTCTATCTCCCCCTCTCTATCTCTCCTCGTCTCTCCCTTTCTCTCTCCCTCTCTCCATATCTAGTTACCTATCTCTAATTCTCTCTTTTTTTAACTCTTTATCTCTCCCTCTCCTCCTCTCTCTATATCTCCTTATATCTCTATCCCTCCATCACTTTATCTCACCATCTATATCTCTCTATCTCTCCCTCTCCCTTTTCCTCTATATCTCTCTATCTCGTCCTCTTTATCTCTCCCTGTCTATCTCCCTAACTCTCATCTCTCCCTCTAACTATATCTCTATATCTATTTATCTCCCCCTTCCCCTCTCACTCTATCTTCTTCTCTACCTCTATATTCCTCTCTCCCACTTTATCTCTAGGAATTTCTGCCTCTCCTTATCCATCCATTTATCTCCCACTCTCTCTCCCTCTTTATATATTTATCTCTTCCATCTCTATCTATCCCTCACTCCTCTCTCTCTTTATCTCTCCCCCTCCTTTTCTCCTCTCCATATCCCTCTCCTCCATCTCCATCTCTTTCTCTATCTTCCTCTCTATCTCTATCTCCTTACCCTTCTCTCTCTCACTCTTCCCTCTCCATCTCTCCCTCTTTATATCACTGTCTCCCTCCCTCTCTCCCTCTCTCCTTATTCCAAAAATAACATGAGCCTATTGGTAATGGAGCTTGATTATCTTCCTAATTCAGAGGTATTATTTCAATCATGTTTGGATCCTTGTAAGTGGATGCATAGTTGATTTGAAGCTATTACTTCTCCATTGAGACATTTGTTGCATAAATAACATCATTTTCTAATGGCCTACCAATTGACATCGTACTACATAAATGTATACAAAAAAGACCAAAATTTATCCTAATTGACCTTCCACACTTCTTCGGTGTGCCCATTGCACACTAAGATGCAATTGCTAGTCTAAAGACATAGGAGTTTGTACTTATTACTTTTTAGATTTCGAGGAGGTGTCTTTCAGGTGGAATTGGAAGTATCTTCCTATGCATTAAGAGATTTTGTTGTCCATCTTATTAATTTATCCATAATTTTTGGAGGGAAATTTTTTTATTTTAATCATTTTTAATCTTTTTATTTGGAGAAATGTAAATAAAAAATAAGAGTGCTAATGGTTTCAAAAGCATGATAAAGAACAACAATATTGTTGGAGGCAATTTATTTTGTCATCTTTATATTTCTTTGTTAATTTATTTTTCATTTGTACATTTCATAAATAAAATTTAACTTTTAATTTATTTGATTTTATCATTTTTTTATATTTCACATTTGAATGTAATTTTAACTTTTAAGTGTATGCAATTCAACTTGGTTTCAACTTTTATTATATATGTTGACTCAATTTTAACTTTGATGTTGTCATAGAAAAATATTTGTTTGAGATAAAAGATTATATTAAAAACAAGAACAAATGTGATGCATAAGAAACTCCATAATCCATGGCCACTAGGGAAACAAGCATCAAAGTAAAATATTCCCGCATTAATACAATCCTCTAATCCCCAACCACTATGCAATGATTCAAACTCATTTTTTTCTCTAGGATTATCGTGATAGATATTCTCTCATAGAATCCCCTAGTTTCCTCTCTTTAGCATGGCAAGAACAGTCACTCCTTACTATTTCATGGTGTTGTTGCTAGTATTTCAAATTCTCATTCTCTTGTATAACTTAGCATTGATTGATTATTATTAACTCACAAATAGAACATTTGTATCTTATTAAAATGTTTTTGTTACATTTACATACATATGCCTTATGACTATAAATATTTTTGTAAGGATTTCCATGTCATTATCACCAATTTGTGAATAATTTTTTTAATTATTCTCCTCAAGTACTCCCTTTCATTATTTTTTATGCATCATTTGCAGGTGCTTCCTTCTAAGATCTTTATTCTTGCAAATCAACTTGAGGGGAATTAGTGAAGAACCTAGCAAAGTTTCAATTTAGAGAAGTGCTTAGAAGGCTAATAAAACCTCTTTATATTTTTTAGGTTAAATATAGACAACAAACTTCTTCTAAATCCTAGGTTCACCCATGGACTTCTTGCCAATCTGAGGCATAATACTAGGCACACCCCTATACTTCTTAATTTTTGGTGCACTAGTTCCAAGACGTAAAGTCTGGAGTGAAATATTCAATAAATTTTTTTTACATATTCCTAGTAGTATGTAGATGTCAATTTTAGGGTGGCATGTCCTTGAAACAATGTGTATCTCTTTGCAATTATGCTTTTGTGTGGTTTCCAATGTAATTGAGTTCATTTGACACTTGCTTTTCTATTTTAATCCATGTTATGTTCATTTTTGTGATGGGTATCCCTACTGAGTTTTGATCAAGGGAAAATTATAAATAAACCTAAAAATTTGAAGTTCACATGTCACCTTATGAACTTTTACTCCATATTATGTTCATTTTTGTGATGGATGTCCATGTTGAGTTTTTATTAGGATCAAATTCTAAATATACTTAGAAAATTTTAAGTCACCATGATAAATTTTGGTTTAGAGCCCTTACAAATAATCCTAAGCTTGATTCTATTTATTCTAAATCTTTCCAAGTGCATTTTTGTCCATTTCTATGGCATTTTGTGTTTCCTAGGTTGACATTTATGTGTTCCTATTTTTCACCATGTGTGTGTGTGTGTAACATTAGTTAAAGGTCAAGCTTAACTTTTATTCTTAGGTGTTAGCATGATAAAACACTCAATTTACATAATTATAATTACATTTACTTTTTTAAAAACCTAAAATAACCTATTTATGCCTTTTCATTTTGGTGAACTTGTAACTTGCATGTTCTGTGCACTTTTGATGTACTTTTCATGATTCATATTCATTCATTCCTTGTGTGATCTATTTATACATTAAAACTTCTATCACTTTCCTTTTCTACTTTCATTACAAGCCTCTTGATATGTTTCTTCCTAATCACCTTTTCCTATTTACCTCTCTCCTTAATCACACTTTGGATTGTACTTCCTACGTACCACATATTATTTCCTATATATGTCTCTTTATACCTGTTCACTTACATCTACAATTGTTCCTTACCCTTTCCACTAGTCTATGTACCTCTCGTGACAAGTCCTTTTATTTTATATGAGTTAAAATGATTGGAATGCATTGGATTTGAACAAGTATTTGATTGTTGTACATTTTTTTGTTTGTTTATTAGTTTTGGTTGTTAATTTTGTTGACAATTTTAGGCCTTTTTTTTATGATTTGTTAATTTGTATGTAATAATCATTTACTTGTCTATTTGTGAACAATACGTGTTAATTTTGTGATCATTTTATTAGTTTTGTTATAATTAAAAATTGTATTAACATACATTGACAATTTTATTAATTTAGGAACAACTGGCATTTACCATGGGAAGGAATAAGCGAGGAACATCCAAGCAAATTGAAGCAGACAAAAAAAAACAAAGGAAGTGCATGAAAAGACTACATCAAATGAGAAAATGTGAAGGAGAAGATACATTGTTGATAACAATTGATATTAATATAGAAACAAGTCCCAAAATTCCTATTTCAAAATAAGAAATGATGAATCAAATTTATCAAATACAAAGCAAGAACACATCCCAATCATCAAACCTGCTAAAATTATTTGTAAAATACCAAAGTATCTAATTGATATAGATGAAAATATTTTAGAACTAATACCCAATAAAATTCTTGAATGCACATGTAGAAGAATTGCTAATAAAATATGGAAAATCTTTTTTTTAAAATTTAAGTGAAATTGGAAGGTGCTAATTGTTTGTTGAAATGATAAAAATCTTAATTTTAGAGACATTACAAAGATCTTTGGTTTAAGATCATCCAATACCGATGGTGAAAGAAATATTATAAGAAATATAATTAGTGCCTACTAATCAATAGGTTCAACCTCACGTACTATATATAGCAATATTACCCAATGTGTTCTTACATCGAGTATAGTAAGAAATGATATAAAAAAATACCATTTTATTAGAAAAACAAGATCTCTAAAGATGAGTAGAATAACACTATTGAAATCCTTGGGAGACATGAAACAATTGAGGATCCTGGTAATAATATGCTATGGGAAAATTCTCAAGTAGACTCTCATGCAAAGGTAAGGTTGGTGTTGATGTCTCAAGAGCATTAATTGAACAGTTTTGGAAAGATGACACAAGAGTTTCAACCAATCAAAGAGATGTTGTGAGAAGGAGAATTGGATCTCAAAATTGTACCATGTCCTAAATACTTTTTGGTTATGACTCAAACACAATTTTATCAAAAGTTTATTTAAATTTATCCTCAAATTAGAACTAGTCAAAGGTATTTTGAAATGACCATACATTTTTATGTTAAGATAAATCATGCATGCACTACTTCTTGTTGTAGGATGCATATTAAATTTTCTATGCATTATAATTTTTATCATCATATATGTGTTACTTTACACACTAACAATGTTTTGCATGAATGTATGATACAAATCCTACCTAAATCATCGATATTTCAAGTCTCATTTCAAAGAGAAAATGGCCAAAAATTTTACAAGAAGTCATGTTTGAAAGGATCACATTACTTGTAGTGGTTTGCAACATTTGAAAAAATGTATACATGTAGAGAACACATGAATTTAGAAAAAAAATAGTTAATTTTGGAAAATACAAGTCAATAACATACGAGGTAAAAGATGGCAAAGATTTTATGGTCACATCCACAATGAAGTTATCATCGTATTGTTTCTCACCAATGTTGTAATGACCTCCGAAAGGAGGTTAATAAGAAAGTTATTTACTTAGAACCTGTTGAAGGAAGAATTTATCAACGATGTCATTCAAGCAATCTCTACACTCAACAAAGCTCCCAAATCCAAACACATTTGTGATATTTTGGTGGTGCAAGAGGCCAAGAAGAATAAGAAACTCATTGAAGGTGTTGGGCTCTATCGAGAGTGTTTTTTCAAAAATAACCCGCAACCTTTTCTTGACTTTGCTATTGCAAATCGAGGTATGTTCACTGATGCAAATATGAACAAGTTTCTGAGCCAAGCACTAGAATGATAACATTATATGCACACAAGTCTAAGTAATGGGTGATAATTCTTTGTATCTATGGTTTTCTCAAATCAATAGAAGGGATTTACCCCCATGGTAGCAATTTTCTTTAAAAAAGGATGGCAAAGAGTTAAAGAGAAGTGAGTTAGTGAGAATAGATATATTTGTAGCTCAATAACAGGATATTTTCATAACAAATACAAGCCTGGAAATTTTCTATGAGACTTTTTATATGCAAATTTAGACCATAATACATGTTTTTATTATGTTACATTGGATCTACATCACTTATTTAGATAATTTGCTGGATAGGTCCTACTAATATTAATAGATAAGGTATTGCTTTATGTACTAAGTGGATTACTAGAAATTGTGATAGAAATGAATCTTGAAAATTTGTTATTAAATTATATTACTTATGGCTCATCATATGCCAATCTACTCATAATGGCCTTGGATGCCATGCCCTTGTATTTTTTCTTGTTCATGTTAAAATCAACGACACCTTTATGTTTTTTTTGAAGTTATGGGAAACTATTAAATACCATTTGTTATGAAATGAGGATAAACTTGTAAATAGATTATTCATCAACCAACAATGTATAAGGTGGTTTCCCATCAACATGTTTTAATATAAGTAATGAGGTATAAATAACCTCATGTATATAAACAGCCAAATACCCTTTTTATTTCTCCCAATTGCTTTTACCCTTCCAATTGTTTATCTTTGGGATTAATAATTGCTTAATTTTTGTAAAAGGATGTATAATATTTATTTCCTAAAATCAATTGAAATAAGTTGACTCGCTCTAACATAATTGTATAGTTTTTAGTATTGTACAAGTCATTATGCACAGTCGAGTGGGTTTAAAGTAGACTTCAAGGCAAGATGAGGACAAGCGTCAGAAGTCTAGGCGCTAGAATTTTAGGAAGTGCATAGTGGATCAAGCCTTTTAATGCTTTCTATTTGCTTTCTGTTTAAAGACTTTATGGCTCACTCTGAGCCTTTTAAATGCTTTATGTTATGGACCTAAGTCTGTTAGTTAGTTGAATTTTGTTAAAGACTTTTTCAATGGTGATCTTCACCATTTGAAATCTATGATTTTGTTAAGTAGTTTTGTATAAATATGTAACCACCAGAAATAATACAGACTGGATATCGTTATGCTGTCATAATGTGCTTTTGAACTATGTCTTTGTGTTACACTTTTCCTGATATGAATAAAACAAGCTTTGCCAGTCTTATTCTGAGTTATTAGTACTATGTGATGGAATTATCTTGGATGGATTAATTTTTAAGATGCATACCATTTTACTTCCTTCATATTTATATTAATTTGGAAGTTATGTAGTTAAGTTTGTTTTATGTTAATAGTTAGATGTTAGTTAATGGTTTTCGTCATTTAAACTTTATAGTTTTATTGTAAGCATTTATTTTCAAGTAATTTACATGCTTTCTAGTTTAATCATTTTATGCTTTCTAGCTTAATCATTTCATGCTTTATAGTTTAGACAACTTTTCTAGTTTAATGGCCTTTTAGTTTAAGTTTTGTTTTCAACTGTTCCAAACATTCAAAAAATCTGAAAGAGTTAGTCAAGATGTTTCCTATTGCATATAGCCTTCGAAAACTACCCAATTGATACATTTGATGCATATTTCAATTAAAGCGATAGGACCTAATGATAGCCTATCATTTTTTGGCGCCATTGTTGACTTCTTTAGCCGTCATGTTGTCTTCCCACGTTCGGCGTCAATGTAGTCCCCAACCCGTCCGTCCGGCCAGCCGAAGTTCTTGAGAATTGGTAAGCAGGAGAATGGGTCGAAGATTCGCCCCGAGTTTCTCACATGGCGTCTTCATGCACATTCACTTATCCTATTGCTATCGATGCAGATGATGAGACGCCTATGAAAAATATTTCACCATCCTTCTTGCCAACTTTTAGAGGTTTATCTTCTGGACCCTGACCAATTTCTATTTGAGTTTAAAGTTTTGTGTCAGACATATTACTACAAGAATGATAACCAGAAACTGAAGCTCTTTCCCTCCACCCTGAAAGACACAACAATGTGTTGATTCATGGGATTAGCTTCAGGGTCGATAACCTCTTGGGATGATATGGATTCTGCCTTTTTGGATAAATACCAGATTTACTATAGATTCAGCAATAGGAAAGAAGAATTGTTCAAACTAAGGCAAAACGAAGATGAAAGCCTAGAAGATTACCTAGTGTTAGCGAATGGAATGGCTCTTGACACATATACTTAAATAATGGATCCAGGCCCAAGTTTAGCACTAATTGAAATCCGTTGACAGCTCTGAAAAGATCACAATCATTTTGGGAATTTTCTCTAAATTTTTGTCAAGGTACAACTCCCTCATTAAATCTTCAATGAATTGTTCTATTCTAATGTAATGGGTGTGCTTTTAACCAGAAAGAAGGAAAGGTGATGAACACTAGTCGATAAATATGAAGCTAGCGCAAACGACATAAACCAAAACCACAAACTATCAATGCAAAGATTGAAATTTCATGATCATCTAACTCCAAAGATAAATCAGACTGTAATAAATGAAGACATACAACTTATCTTTCAAAGAAGATACAACTAAATTGTACTCATAATTCCTAGATCAGCATACCAAATCATTAAATTCATAACACATATTATAAATCATCACAGTTTGTAATAAATGTTTATTCATTCTCGATAACACCCCCAGGTGTATACAAAAAAAGGCCCCTTTCATCCTTTACAATTTCAAATTTATAACACAGCTAATGCCATTAAATGGGCACCAAAAGCGTTACTAAACAAGCAACTTCTTGTATTCCTAACGTTTCTTGGGGAATTCGTCAGAATAATTGAATTTAGCAGAGGAATAAATATTGATAAAGAAAATTGATCATGATCCCACCAACAGCTGCCAAAGGACCAATCATACCACCGACTATCAATGCAATGTATAGGGATATCAAGTGGTGGCGCATGTGTGTTGCTTGATGGGAAATTGTAATTCAAAGCAATGCAAGCCAACCATAAATGGGAATCAAATTAACATCTTATCAAGCTCAGGAGAATGCACCCATGTCTAGCCAAAATCTATAAATTCAACCAATGTCACCTTTCTTCCACAATCAATTGCATCCAATATGGCGAGTTCTCAAAGTGATGGAAATTTCGCCAATGACTACATCGTTCAGGAGGAAATCGAGTGCAATCCACTATTTAGGCACACCTCAAACCAACTGAAAGAAGTCTTCATAGTGCAGAGCGAGGTGGAGGAAGAAGTGCTCCAAAGCATCCTTGGTGAGGCATTCTTGGGCCAAGCTCATGTGCATAACACACTATGCTAGAGTGCTTTATCTATACATTTGTCAGGACTTATGGTCGTCGTAACTAGAGCGTGAGAGCATTGGAGTACCTGGTGAAACCCGAGTTTCATCATGGCATTAAGGTGGAAATTAACGGGCTCAACCACTATCCTTGAAATGGATTAATAACTGACACTATCTGCATTGCATTGGCTCTTTAGGATGAGACTCTAGAGGAGGTTGTGGCTCTTCTGCGCACTAGAGTGGTAAGGAATGATATGGGGCTTTTTGTACAATTCCTCTAGTCACACGAGAATCTGTTGTCGCCAGCTTAAGTTGAACGCTTGTAGGTTGTCACTGAGAGAATTCATGTCCTGATGTTTGCTTTGTGTACCTAAGAAGAAATGCCCCTTTGTCCTTTTTGTCCACGACCTGAATTTTGTAGTCGAACCAGGCAGTTTTTGGTAATGCCAGTGCAATGTAAAAACATTTATATATAAATAAAATATGTCTTTTGATATCATTGTATCTTTACATGCATGGCTTCATTGGTTTCTTGTTCATATCATACTTGAAAATTTTGGTTTCTTTTCTGTATAATGCATTAGTTAAATGAATAGGCTAACTGCTATTAATTTGATCACCAAAAATCTTCTAGGTGGCAAAATGGGTGGTTCGCACAACTTGATAAAACCCCGCCTAGGTTTGAGACAGCCTAAAGAATGCCACCCGAGGCATGACTTGCGAGTGAAGTTTCTATGGTTATGACATATGACAACTCATCAATTGGGTCATACATCCACCCCTAGGAAAGACAAGTTCAAAAATAGTAAGAAAACACCGCCTAGTGAGAAACAAACAACACACGTGGTAGAATGAGAGGTTCGACGAACAAAGGAAAACCCCGCTCGGCTTTGAGGAGAATAACAAAAGGCCACCCAGACATAACTTTGAGTATTAGACTTAGGTGGAAGGAAAATATAGCAATAAGAAGAGAAGTTAGGGGAATTTTTATGGGTAACAATGGCTCTGATCGAGGACAAGGACTACAAAGGACAAAGCAAGGAATCCATAATCTCGAGCATGGCCCAGTCCTTTCCATTGGGCGTGGAGTCAATGAGAAGGACACCAAACAAAAATCCAAAAATGAACACATCAAAATGCATATTTACAAGGTAGGACTAACCTACCAAAGAAAGAAAAGGAAGAGCATGATCACGCAAACCCATTAACCGGCTAGGAGAAAAACAATCCTTTTATGAAGAGACCCACCTTCATATACATTCTTCAAAACACATTTAGGAACCTTGACATCCCATTGCAAATGCAAACATGGATGTATCCATAATGGTCTCCCGAAAAGCTATTTCTCATCAAAAACTTCCTCTTGTTGCCATTTGGTCAGGGCCAAGTCCTTCTTTGCTAACCAACTTTCACAATCAAAAACTACCAATTCAAGCACACCCAACTCCGACATGGCATCTTGAGTTCCAAATTTTCCTTTGACCTTACATTCCCCAAAATTTTCCCAAGTCCCTGAAAATTACCACAGGAAACAATACTATCCTTATCCTCATCATACCTTCTCTCAGTTTGATCACTTTCATGAAGGGTAATTACTTTTGTAGACTGATGCAGAGCAGGGACCGGTTTATTTTCCACTTTTGACTGGACATCGACTTCATCTTCCCCCAACAAGAGACTAACTTCCTCCTCATCTTTCATTTGTTTATAATCTATCTGAACCCTCGATAAATGACATTTATCCTCATACATGAATTGATCGACAATCCGATTTGTGAAAAGGAGGTTATCACATATTTCAAATTCATCAAAACTAAAAAGAGGGTTAGAATAAGTCGACCATTTTTCGTTTTCCCAAAAATCACCATTCCTGGAATCATCATTTCCTTCCAAATTTAAACATATGTCATTATTCTTCATTTATTCAAAGAATAAAATTCCATATTCTGGAGTAAGAAGAGAATTCAATGCCAAATCATTCAAATTAGTCTTAGAAGGGGAGAGCTTATCAAAAGGAGGGGGTGAAGCAAACGATGACCTTTCCTGCAACTCATCATCTTCATCATCACTGGATGAACTGTAATCACTTTCAACTTCAAAAGAAGTATATAAGTTGAAAGTCAGATTATTACTATGTTGACCTTGTCCCTCATTAGGCTGTTTCATGTGATCAAAAATTGTTAAATTAATGTTTTCGGCATTCGAGCGAGATAACTTTGTCTCTTTGTGACTTCCAACCAAGAACTTAGGAGATGGCTTGCAATTGGCTTCCAACATCACATTTGAGCCTAATTTCCATTTACCCACGGTGATAAAATCATCCTCAGCCTTCACTACTTCTAGTTGAGATTGATCGATTCCATGCACTTTGTCTCTTTTAAGGATTAATTGTATGTCTGGTGCTAGAGCAAAAATGAATATATAATGCTAGACCTCTGCACTACGTCTTTCTAGAGTAGGAATCTTTTGAAGAGATTGATTAAACTGATAAATGAAATCCCTTATTGTTTCCACTCTATTTTTTCTGATCTGAAAGAAGAGACGTAGGGAAGCTACAATATTAATTGGAATTCCATAGCATTGGAGAAATTTTGTTTTGAGAACCTACCATCTAGTAATGCTCCCCTTTTTGAGCCCCTTGTACCATTCAGTCACTTTCTCGATCAGACTTTCAATGAAAATTCTTACGAAAACATCTTCTTCTTGAATTCCTAAAATTGCACTTACAACAGTTATAGTCAAAACATGTTCTTCAAGGTCTTGTTCATTTTGACCAAAAAATTTAGGGAACCTTTTCCGAGATCCTCGGGGTAAATCATGATATTGTGATAGGGCAAGTGGTCTAACTTGATTACACCAGAGATTTGAAGCCATAAACAAAGTCGCCAACTCACACAAGAGTAAAGGTTAAGAAGATAAAATTACTATGGTGGACGAGTTGGAGGTGGATTCTAAGGCTGAGGTACCGGTGGGTCCCTTTGTTGATTTAATGGCTGGTGCAGGAGCACCTTAAGGTCTTTTGGAAGATCTTAGTGATTTTTGGCTTGTAGGTGGTTCTAGCCAACCACCAAGGGAATAAGGAATATGTTATAAAGCCCTAAGTGTGTTTTTGATGTGTGTGTTATGGCAAACTTAGGTTGGTTTAGAGCTTTGAGGTTTGGAAAAGTCTTAGTGTAGAGATTGGGAAAAACTATACAATGTTGTCTTAGGAATTTGGCCTAAAAGTTGAAAAATAGCATTAATGTTGTTCTAAGTCCGACCCAAGGGTCCTAGAACGTGGGAGAAAGGTATATAAGGTCATCCAAACCCTAATACCTGGGTTGGAAGTTCATTTTCACGAATTGAGACTTGGAGAGCATATTGTGTGATTGGAATTCAACAACTTTTGGGTGAATATTTGTGTTTGAGCCTTCATCCAATCAATGATGGATTGAAAGGTATTGTCTGATGGTTTGAGGATTTCCATTGTGTCATTTATTTACTGTGTGAGGCATTATATTGGCCATTTAGTTCAATTGTTTTCTATTTTGCAAATTTTTGGAGTTTTGGCCTTATAACCGGTTCAAGCCAGTTTTTGGAAATCATGATCCCTACTTGAATTCCCATGGAAAGGCTACCATGGCCACTTGGAATCAAGTAGGGGACTGTTTGTTATAGTGTAAATAGTGTGTGTGGAGTCTTGGTTTGCAGGGGAAGAGTTGAATTCATCAAACACTAGGCGAGTGCAAGTGCATTTTGGCTAGTGGCTTAGAGAGGACAGCGGTAAAGAAAGCTGATAAATGGATTGGTTTGTGCCAATCAAGAGTAGGAGAGTGTGGGAACATGTATTCCAGACATGTGTGTGCGAGGAGGAGTGTTGAGGAGGTCGTTGAAGCCCTTAAAGTTAGAAAAAGGAGCCAAACCCTAGAAACCCTTGAAAATAGGGGGTATGAGGACAATCCTATGTACGGACACTTGCAGAACCTTACACATAGTAAATATTGAAGCCTAGGGTACTACTAGGAAGGATATCTAAAAATATTTGGGGATTGTTAAGGCTGTTTTTGAGAAAAGCCAAAAAATGGGGTTCTAGGAGGCCTAAAAGGGGCAAAAAGGCTACAAGGCCTAAAAACTAGAAAATCTTGAAAGCGAAGGGAAAAAGGTGAAAGTATCCAATGAAATGGATCAGCGAGGAGTAAAAACACCTAAAGAACAACAAGACCACCTTACCTTAGCCCTGTAGTGGTTAGGACACACTTGGGTCAGTGTGGAGCTCATGGAAGCCTAGTGGTGAATTGAGAGTGTTGGTGAAGATTTTGAAATTGGTGGAGAGACCTACAAGGAGTTAGGGGTTTAGGAGAAATCCCTAAGTAGGGTAGAGTGGAATACCCTAAGAATACCAAAGAATAGGTCTTGGGAAGAGCAAGAGTTCTCTTGAGGTATAGGGCTCTCCATCAATGGCCAATTAGGCTAACGATTATGATGACAGGGAGGGTCGTCGTAGTATTCAAATATCAACCTTGGGGGCCGCTCAATCATAGGTGCAAGTGGGTGCTGGGCCAACTCTTCTTCTTCTTCTTCTAAGACAATATTTTCTTGGATATTGTCTATCATGTTCCTCCTATATCTCCAGGCAAGTGTATTCAATTGGGATACACTATCTTCTTGTTTAGCTTCAACCTAATCTAAATCTGGCTACAAAACAGGGAATACATCATGGTGAGGAAGTACCATCTTGTCACATGATGTGAAAAGAATGTTAGAATTTAATCAATTCAAGATATCTTTACAAATCCCTAGTGGAGTTGCCAAAAATTTGTTAGCGAATGGAATGGCTCTTGACACATATACTTAAATAATGACTCCAAGCCCAAATTTAACACCAATGAAATCTACTAACAACTCTGAAAAGATCACAATCATTTTGGGAATTTTCTCTGAATTTTTGTCGAGGTACAACTCCCTGATTAAATATTCAATGAATTATTCTATTCTAATGTAAGGGATGTGCTTTTAACCAGAAAGCAGGAAAGGTGACGAACACTAGTCCATAAATATGAAACTAGTGCAAACGACATAAACCAAAACCACAAACTATCAATGCACAGATTGAAATTTCATGATCATCCAACTCAAGAGATAAATCAGATTGTAATAAATGAATACATACAATATATCTTTCAAAGAAGATACAACTACATCGTACGCATAATTCCCAGAACAACATACCAAATCATTAAATTCATAACACACGGGTTATAAATCATCACAGTCTACAATAAATGTTTATTCCTTCTCAATAACAGCCCTAGGTGTATCCAAAAAAAGGCCCCTTTCATCCTTTACAATTTCAAATTTATAACATAGCTAATGCCATTGGATGGGCACCGAAGCTGTTACTAAACAACCAACTTCTTGTATTCCTATCGTTTCTTGGGGAATTGGTCAGAATAATTGAATTTAGTAGAGGAATAAATATCAGAAAAGAAAATTGATCATGATCCCACCAACAGTTGCTAAAGGAACAATCATACCATCAACTATCAATGCAACATATAGGGATATCAAGCAGTGGCACATGTGTGCTGCTTGATGGGAAATCACAGTTCAGAGCAACGCAAGCCAACCATAAATGGGAATCAAATTAATAGTTTATCAAGCTTAGGAGAATACACCCATGTCTAGCCAAAACTCTATAAATTCAACCAGTGTCACCTTTCTTCTACAATCAGTTGCATCCAATATGGCAAGTTCTTAGAGTGATGGCAATTATGCCAATGACTACATCATTTTGGAGGAAATCGAGTGCAATCCACTATTTAGGCACACCTCAGACCAACTGAAAGAAGTATTCATAGTGCAGAGCAAGGTGGAGGAAGAAGTGCTATGGAGCATCCTTGGCAAGGCATTCTTGATCCAGGCTCATGTTCATAACATAGCTATACTGGAGCGCTTTATCTATATAGTCATCAGGACTTTCGGCCATCGTGAGTGGGACATGAGAGCACTGGAGTGCCTGGTGAAACTCGAGTTTCATCATCATGTTAAGGTGGCAATTAACAGGCTCAACCACTATCCTCAAAATGGATTAATGGCTGATGCCATCTTCATTACGTCGACTCTTCAAGATGAGAATCTAGAGGAGGTCGTGGCTCTTCTACGCACAGGAGTGGTAAGGAATGATATGGGGCTTTTTGTACAATTCCTCTAGTCACACGAGAATTTGTTGTCCCCAGCTCAAGTCGAATACCTATAGGTTGTCACTGAGAGCATTCGTGTCCTGATGTTTGCTCTGTGTACCTAAGAAGAAATACCCCTTTGTCCTTTTTGTCCACGACCTGAATTTTGTAGTCGAACCAGGCAGTTTTGGTAATGCCAATGCAATGTAAAAACATTTATATATAAATAAAATATCTCTTTTGATATCATTGTATCTTTACATGCATGGTTTCATTGGTTTCTTGTTCATATCATGCTTGAAAATGCTACTTTCTTTTCTGTATAATGCATTAGTTAAATGAATAGGCTAACTGCTATTAAGTTGATCACCAAAAATCTTCTAGGCGGCAAAATGGGTTGTTCACACAACTTGATAAAACCCTACCTAGGTTTGAGACAACCTAAAGAATGTCGCCCGAGGCATGACTTGCGGGTGAAGTTTCTATGGTTATGACATATGACAACTCATCAACTGGGTTATTAATATTCATACATCCACCCCTAGGTAAGACAAGCTCGAAAACAATAAGAAAACATCGCCTAGCGAGAAACAAACAACACAAGCGGTAGAATAAGAGGTTCAATGAACAAACGAAAACCCCGCCCAAGTTCGAGGAGAATAACAAAAGGCCGCCTGAACATAAGTTTGAGTATCAAACTTAGGCATCAAGAAAAGATAGAAACAAGAAGAGAAGTTATGGGGAATTTTTATGGGTAACACTTGGATAGGTTCATTTTCTTATCTAAATGATGTGGCAAAGAAGCCATAAGTCTGGAGATTCTGAATACCATATTTCTCAAAGGACTTGATGAAGATGCTAGGAGAAGCCTAAATTTAATGGGAAAAGGAGATGTGTCCCAACTTACACTCAAGGATATTTGTGAGTTATGCCAAAATTTCTCCCGTACTCAAGTAGGTATCCATAAGTCTACTCTTTTTAGAGGTTCTAATGAAATGGGAAAACTGCATGAGGAGATAGCAAATCTCAAAACTAACATTCTCATTCAACTAAACAACACACTAGATGGATTACAAGCCAAATCACGTAATCCTGAGACCTTGTCCATCTATTGCCCTAGGTGTAAAAATAAACATCTATTAAGAGAATGTCCCTTAGATAAAGTTGGCGTTTATCAAGTTCGTGAGAAGATTCTTGCTAGTGATCAATGTAAGATCTTAAATGCAATTAAAAATTCCAAGAAAAGGACAACTCATGTTGAAGAAGATATCAATCTTGTGAATCAAAGACCTGGAGGAAATTTCTCTTATGGTTAGAACACAAATCCCACCTGGTGACCCCCAAATAATTGGAATAATAATCAATGGGAAACACCTTAGCCTCCAACACCGCCTAACTAAGGAACCTACCCTTGGGGACCACCTGAATGGGAAAATCAGTCCTGGGGAAACCCCCAATGGCTAAACCAAGCTCAACAACAATGGTATCCTCAGAATCCTACTCAATGGAATCAACCTCAAAACCAATTTTATACTGGGCCAAGAAGGATGCCTAATCAATAGCAAAATATTTTACCATCTCCTCATAATCCTTGACAAAATGAGCAGGTCAACCAACAACAACTTCCAACGCAACCTATTTCTAATCCAAAGAATAATCGTCAAAATACCCTAGTGTATTCTATGGAACAGGAAAATGTGATTGGACTTAATGCTATCCATTGTGGAAATATGTAGTTAAGGTTAGGAAAAACACTCCAACAACCTACCATAGTTGAGATTCTAGATGAGCCCATTAAGGAATCTACTAAGGAGGCTAAGACAACTTCCATGTCTTTAGAGAAAAACCTAGTAAGTACCCAAGACAAGACCCTTCCGCCATCTCCAGCTATAACTTTTGAGTTACCTCAGGAGGAGGGTGGCGAGTCTCCAACTGGTCCTTTAAAGAAGGATTCCTTCTCTAAAGAGAAATCTAAAGCACCTTTTCTGGAGCATCTAAAACCAACCACCTTGAAAAACCCTCCAAAAATGTCCTTGTCCATAGAAACTACAATGATACAAGAGATTAAACAATTACAAATTGAGGTTCCTTTGTTACTAGCAATTAAAGAGTTTCCTGAACTAAACCAATTGATTAAATAGTTGTGCATTAAAACACTAGGACATAAATCAAAGCAAATCAATATTGTTCACATAAACGATTATCTAACTAACTTTTTGGCTGGAAAAACCACAACTCCAAAATATGATGACCTAGGCAGTCCACTTATAACAATGACAATCAATGAGGTAGCAATACCTAACACCATTGTGGACTTAGGATCAACCATTAATGTAATGACTGTCGATGTGATAGAAAACTTGGGACTTACTAATTTACATCCCACAACTATAGTGTTGTAAATGGAAAATCAATCCATAGCTACTCCTAAGGGTTTCATAGAAAATATTCTTGTTAAGGTTGACAGTTGGGAATATCCAGTGGACTTTTAAATAATTCAGTCCCTCACACCAAAAGATAGTTATCTGATAATCCTAAGAAGACCATGGCTAGCTACTATTGCAGCCAAGATTGATTGCAGAGAGGGGAGAATGATCATTTCACATGGTCCCAATAGCAAACATTTATTCTTGTATCCTCCTGCCAAGCCTGCTAAACATAACAAAGTATGGGTTGATGAATCAGATGGTCCTAACGAACAAGAGAATCTAGCCTCACTTGCTATGGTGGTCATTAAACAACACGGTGATGAGTTGGAAGATGAACTGGAAAATGATATGGAAAATCTTACCATGGACTCAAGTGATGAAAAGATGTTAGAGATAGAAGAGATTTTGGGGGAAGCCAATCAACGTGGATCACATTGAATTCAATAACATCAACTTCATGGGATTACCTTGTCCTCTAGTTAATATCATTCCAAAAACGGATCATTTCTTTGAAGATATTGCCAGACTCCATAGAACTATGCCACATAATTGTCCTCTCAACACTTTGAAAAGAGAAGTTTATACTGTCACTTCCAACCATCCAGGTGTCAAAACCATCATGTTGCTCCTAGGGAAAACTTTGAATATCAATAGCTGGTTGACAAAGCCAAAAGAGCATAAATTGTTTGATATCTTGGTGAATAGATCTAAAGCTTTTGCTTAGGACTATACAAACATGAGAGGAATACACCCAAGTGTTTGTACCCATCACATCTATACTGAGGATGTTCGACCTGTTCATCAACCACAACAAAGACTCAATCCTGCCTTTAAAGACATTGTTAAAACTGAAATTTAGAAACTCTTGCAATTGGGATTTATCTATCCCATTTCTGACAGCAAATGGGTTTCACCTCTAGTTATGGTTCCAAAGAAGAATGGGAAGTGGAGAGTGTGTGTTGACTATAGGGAACTTAACAAAGCAACCCATAGAGATTACTTTCCCCTACCATTTGTAGACCATGTCTTGGATAATTTAGCTAGGGGAAAGTATTTCTCATTTATGGATGGATTTAGTGGATATAACCAAATACAGGTAGTAGCAGAAGAACATGATAAAAAAAAATTACTTGCCCATGGGGAACATTTGCATATCAAGTTCTTCGTTTTGGGCTATGCAACACTCCTACAACATTTCAGAGAGCTATCCTGGCCATATTTACTGAGTTGGTGAATGACTGAGTGGAAGTTTACATGGATGACTTCACTGTATATGGGTCAACTTTTGATGGAATTAAAAATTTGGACAAAGTGTTGAAGTGATGTGAAGACCATTGGCTATCCTTGAGTCATGAAAAATGCTTAATAATGAAAGAACAAGGAATAGTGTTGGGACACCACATTTCAACAAAAGGGATAAAAGTTGATCCTAAGAAAATCGATGTGATACAACAACTTGTGACCCCAAAAACCCAAACTAATGTTAGAAGTTTCTTAGGACATGTTGGATACTATCAGAGATTCATAGAAAACTTTAGCAAGATTGAAACTCCTATGTTTTCCCTTCTCCAAAAGAATGTAGAGTTTATCTAGACACTTGACTGTTAATCATCATTTGAAATCATTAAGGAGAAACTCATCTTTGCTCCTATCCTTTGTGGAACTAAGTGGAACTTCTCGTTCCATATTTATGTTGATGCTTCTAATGATGTTATTGGAGTAGTTTTAGGACACGAGGATGAGAATGGGGGAAAATATACCATCTATTTCATAAGCAAAAACTTGACTCCCACTGAAAAAAAATACACCACCATAGAGAAGGAATTTCTAGTTGTAGTACATGCAATTAAGAAATTTTGACATTACGTTACAGGGTACAAAGTAACGATGTACACAGACTATTCGGCTATCAAATACCTAATGAAGAAACCTGTAGTGAATGGAAGGATAATCAAGTGGTTATTAGTTCTCCAAGAATTCAACGTGACCATTATTGATAAACCTGGGAAGTTCAATGTATTTGCAGATTTCCTATCCTATATCAAACAAGATGACGGTGATTGTGCTCCTATGCAAGATGAATTCCTAGATAAAATTTTGTTTTCCATCTCCATTAAAACCCCTTGGTTTGTTGATATCGCCAACTACTTGGCCACCTCATAATTGCCACTTGATTTCACATCAAAAGAAAAGAAATGCCTCATTCAAGAAAGCGTTCCATTCAAATGGATTAATGGGATATTATTTTGATGCGATCCTAATATGGTTTTACAACGTTGTGTGAGGGTAGATGAAACCTATAACACCCTTAGAGATTGTCATGATGACCCTTCTGGAGGCCATTATTCTGCCAAGAGGACGTCCTATAAGATTTTGGGTGTAGGATATTACTAGCCCTCTATGCATAAATATGTTAAGAAATATGTTCACCGTTGTGATGAATTCCAAAGGGTGGGGAGACCTATTGCATCCAATGAAATTCCTCTGCAACCCCAGGTAGTCCTTGAACCATTTGAAAAATGGGGGTTAGATTTTATTGATCCTATAGACCTTCCTTCACAAGGAAAAGAGTACATTTTGGTCTGTACCGACTATTTGACTAGATGGGCAGAAGTTCAAGCTCTACGAGTTGCTAGGAAAGAACAAGTAGCTGACTTCTTGTACAATAATTTTTTTCTCATATTTGGAGCCCCTAGGACAATCATCACAGATCAGGGACCCTAGTTTATGTCTAAGGTTTTTTAGCCTTCACTAATTGTTTCTAGGTAAGCCATATGAAGTCATCACCCTATCATCCTCAAGCAAATGGTCAAGTAGAAGTCACTAACAGGGAGCTAGAGAAAATTTTAGCAAAAATAGTTTCATCAGGAAGGAAACACTGGGCTAGGAAATTACCTGAAGTCATTTGGGCTTATAACACAACTTGGAAATCAACCACTGGTTTAAGTCCATAAGAGTTAGTTTTTGGGAAGAAACCTCTTCTACCTATTGAATTTGAACTCCAAAATTTGAGAACAACAATGGAGTTAGGTTTAGATCTCAAACGAGCTTAGGTTGAAAGAGTCTCACAGCTCAGTGAGTTGGATGAACTTCGTTTGGATGTTTTCCACCAAACTGAGCTAGTACAACAACAACAGAAGGTCTGGCATGACAAGCATATAAAGGAAAGAGAGTTCCATAATGGAGGTTGGGCATTGTTATTTGGTTCCTGATATAAAGATCACCAAGGGAAACTCAAGACTCATTGGCTTAGTCCATATGAAATTTTTGAAGTATTTCCAAATGGAGCAGTGCAACTCAAACCCATTGATGGTGACACTCGAACACTTTTGGTCAATGGTCATCGATTACACATCTACCATAAACCTATCAATAAAGAAGAATGTACAAAAATGGTAGAAATGCAAGGAGAAATCCAATGCATTAACTCTGCTATGATAAAGCCAATATAATTTTTATTTTGCTGTCATAAGTCTTAAAAAAAAGAAGAAAAAAAGCATGCATATGTATTTACTTTTCTTCTGAGTATTTCTTTTTAAATTTTCATTTTTTTGACTTAGCTAAATTTCGTTTCCATCTTGTAGGACTTCATTCTAATCAAACAAAAATTCTGATGCATCTTGCTGCGATGCTCCAAAACTTGTTGGTTCAGTTGTTGTGATGCTCTGGAACTTGTTGGCTCGGTTGTTGCAATGCTTTAAAACTTGCATGCCTAACTGATGCCATTTCTTGCTTCGTTCCTGCAGTCTAGCATATCTTTCAACAATGCTCAAGAAAGTCTAAGTCCAAGGTCCTTCATTTTGCTTCTTTCTTTCAGCGACATCTTTCTACGATGCTCCAGAAATTTTCTTGCTACATTATGGCTACATCTTTTAGCGATGCTCCATAATTTTGTTGTTTCTTCCTTCTAGTGTCATCTTTCGATGATGCCCCATATATCTTTGGTTGTTGCTTTTGGCTGTATCTTTTGGCGATGCTCTAGAAATCTTTGGTCGCTACTCTAACTGCATCTTTCGGAGATGCTCCAGAATTTTTGTTGTTGCATTTCAATGACATCTCTCAGCGATGCTCCAAAAATTTTCCACTTCACTTTTTCATTCTGGATGCATCTCTCAACATGCTTTGGAAATTTCTATTCTTCACCTCGGCTGCATCTCCTAGCGATGCTCTGAATTTTTGTACATTCTTTTCTTGTCTGAATGCTTTCATTTTTCCAACATCATACACATGCCCATTATAAAATGTTGTCATCACCTTGGAATCCACGCCCTACATTATCATCTCTTATCATAACAAATTAAAACTATTATAACTACTTTTATGTCATAATAATTCCACCATTGATTAGTTGTCCCATTTACATTCATAATAAATTCATCGCCACCCTCACCAATTTATACAATTATACTGTTATGCCAGCAAAGGTAAGTGATTTTTGAATTGATGATGGGACATAAGGTACCCACAATTTTTGCTTTAAGTAGGTAATTATTTTGAATAAAGATAAATAATTTGGCACAAACCATTCCCTTTCCAAATTTAGTAATATGTGATTGTACGCTTGCTTGAAGTACGAAAATAGCGAAGCCCAAATGAGGTGATTAAAAAGTTACATTTTCTTCACTCTGCAATTCAATTTTGTTTAAACAATTTTATTTGAGTGTCATAGTATTTCAACAGAAACTAAGCAGGGCTATAAGGGAAACACAGTATGGGAGGAGCAAAATAAAAATCTGACCTAGCTTCAATAGATAAATTGTTGACATTAAACAGTATTTCAAAATTGTTCTAGAGAGTGGTCGGTGGTTTGAGTTCATAAAGAAATTTGAGGGGCACGATGAGCAATTAGTGAAAGAATTTGTGGAGAATTTTGCAAATGCTCAATTTGTAGTACATGGCAAGTGATTCCAGGTAAGTCCTAAGATCATTTCCCATCTATTTGGTATTGAAAATAAAGGTATTAATTTACCAAAAACTACCAATATCTCTTATCAAAAAATGGTAGAACTTTTTCATAGAGAAGGGAAACCTCAGCCTTTGTTAACTGTAAGTACTAGAGAAAAAAACAAAGGATTTTAGAGAATGTCCATCCCAAAGCCCTGGAGAACAATAGTGGCTTGGATTATTAAGTATTTCACTTATGAAGGACAATGTGCAGTAATTGTAGGTCCACCTTTTCACCTACTTACCCATTTGCACCATGGTGCTGAAAACCCTACACTTAGGTTAATTTTCCTGCATTTCTTTGTGATTATGTTACTAGCATGATAGGAAAATTCAAAATTGGTTCAATACCACTTAAACACCATGGCCTCATCAACTTAATATGTAAATATCATTTCCAAAAGAAAACGAAAAAGAAGTGGCAAAAATTCCTCCAAAAATTTGAAATTTCAGAGCCTATAAGACACCTTGAAGAAGGTGAATCATCTGGGTGGGTGACTCAACATTTGGAAGAGCATTCCCCTAAGCCTCTAGAAACTTCTAAACCCCAACATACCACAATAGCTCCTGACAACGAAGCGCCGGAAATTTTACCTAATATTTTAGAAACTTTAGGCCATCAAGAAATTGTGGAAATCATAAATTCAGGAGATGAGGAAGAACCTCCTTGCAAGAGGAAAAAGAGATTTAGAGTAACATTACAAAAAACTCCTCCTTTAAGAAGAAGTAAGAGGTTCTATGCTAAAATTAGTGGTGTCATAGCTAGTGACCAATTGAATACCCTTGAAAAGATAAGTCATGGCCAACAATCACATGATATTAGAGCTCAATTGCTAGAAACTGAGGTTTAGCCTTTTGAGGAGGCAACAATCGAAATTGAAAAACAACCCACTAAATCCCCTAGGGCCGAGAGGGTGAATATGCCATTACAGTCAGGACAAGAAGAAGTAGGGGAACAATCTCCACATAATTTGAGTGTTTGAAGATGAAATTGTAGAACATTTGTCTCCTTTAGTTACCAATGTTACTGAACAAGGTTCATTTGAGGTGCCTAATGAAGAAAACATAACCAATGATGATGCAAAAATTCCTAGCTTTCCTTTTGCTATCAATAAAGAGGTTGATCAGAAAGAAACAAAGGTAGAGCAATTAAAAGCAAAAATTGCTCAATTGAAATGTTAGTTGCAAAAAAATGAAGATCAATTTAATCAACAATAGGAAGAGATAGATGTATACATTGCAGTTTTGAAGAAGAGAGATCAAGAAATTACAAATTTTAAAATTCAAATGGAGCAAAAAGATAAAACTATTGAACAATTGCAATTTCAGGTGCAACAGTGGAATGAGGAAAGTAAAAGGTATGTGACAAGTTTGTCTGAAAATGATAAACAAATCAAAAGTTTAATTGATAATTTTGTGGAATTATTTATAGCTTTTGAAAAAGAAAAAGACAAACAAAAATCTAAGCTTAATGCATCCTTAAGTAAGATTGTTGAGTTGGAGCAAGATTTGCAGGAGGTTAATGTTAAACCAACAATGGATTCAAAATAGATATAGACTGAACCAACCGAAATGGAATGGTTCCAAATTCATATACCTCCATTGTTGGTTACATGGATGGAAAGGTGCTATTTTCTGAAACAAGCAGGGATAGAAAATGCTAGATTGAAAAAGGAAGTGGTTTTATTAAAGGAGTCATATGACAAGTTGTATCAAGCTACAATAGATTCTTGTCAAATTGGTGAATTATTGTTAGCCTGTAGAAGACCATCTAGACTGTATTCCATGTTTTAAATGAGCAACTCTTAAGATGGAAACTATTAAGAATCTCCTACAATATTTTACATGATCCAGATGATAAAGAGTTTGTAAAACATTTACAAAATCACCACTTATTCAACAAAAAAATTTGTGTGAATTCTTTATCCACTATTTTTTTTAAGAAAGATATACAAATTTCTATGTTAATTTCTTTGTTGGTGAAGTTCATCTTAGGGCATTCTTGTCTACCCTGCAAAACTAGATTCAATGGCAAGAGAGGACAAGAGAATATTTACAAGCAAAAAAGACTGTTGGACTTCAAATGCAGTACCCTAATAGGAAACCTTCTGCTTTTAAGGGTCAATTCCGAAGCATCAAGATAAATGAAACTATGAGGAATAAGTATAATAATAATCTTTGGATCTGCTTTGAGCATTTTATAGTTAAGGGGCCAGAATTGATAGGAAAACCATTGAATGCTTGTGAAGAGAGGTATACTCCTCTTCCAATGCACCTTAAAAGAAGAGAGGTGATTTCACTTACAAATGTTATATGGTATTACAAAAGAGTAGAGGCATTGGCATATATTCTACAACAACTTAAGACTGATTAGATGGGAATGAGGTATAAACCTCCATTACTTCTTTCACCACCCCCTACAGTGCATATTACTACAAATCAGAATCCTGATAATTTACAGTCATGGAAAGTAAGGGTTAGATTCAATGAGGGTTTTCTTAGAGTTCTAGATGATTGGGATAGAGAGGTAGAAGATCTGTATGACCTCAGTGCAAAGTATGAGGAGTTGAATAGGAACAGGGGAAATTGAAGAGCAAGAGAACCTGCTCAAGCCTAGGAGTGGGATAAGTGATGATGTATAAATAACCTCATGTATAGAAACATCCAAATACCCTTCTTTATTTATCCCAATTGCTTTTGTACCCTGCCAGTTATTTATCTTTAGAATTAATAATTGCTTACTTTTTGTAAAAAGATGTATAAACTTTATTTCCTAAAATCAATTGAAATACGCTGACTCATGCTAACATAATGGTATAGTTTTTAGTATTGTACAAGTCATTATGCACAGTTAAGTGGATTTAAAGCAAACTTCAAAGCAAGTTGAAGACAAGTGTCGAAAGTCTAGGTGCCATAATTTTAGGAAGTACATAGTGGATCAAGTCTTTTAATGCTTTTTATTTGCTTTATGTTTAAAGACTTTATGGCTCACTCTGAGCCTTTTAAATGCTTTATGCTATGGACCTAAGTCTGTTAGTTAGTTGAATTCTATTAGACTTTTTCGATGGTGATCTTCACCATCTGAAATCTAGGATTTTGTTAAGTAGTTTTGTATAAATATGAAACCACCAGAAACAATGCAGACTAGATATCGTTCATTATGTGCTTTTGAACTATGCCTTTGTGTTACACTTTTCCTGATATGAATAAAACAAGCTTTTCCAGTCTTATTATGAGTTGTTAGTATTGTGTGATGGAATTATCTTAGATGGATTAATTTTTAAGATACAAAAGTTCATGTGATCTAAGTTAAGCGTAGTATTACCTGTATACACATAAAAACAGTCATCACCTTTAATTAATTAAATACTAGCTATTTGATTAATATTCCAACTACGTATAAATAAATTCTTTATTTATTTATATTGTTCACCCTTCTCTAATTCTCCAAATCTAAAAACATATTCTTCTAAATTAATTAAATAAACAAGGTTCCTTAAACTTGTTTTATTTAATTAATCTTCACTAAATCCAATTAGGAATTACAGCACATTTCTACAACTTTTTGTGCCACCTCACCAAGGTCACATGAAAATAAATAACTCTAATTTTTTATTAGAATTATCTTCAACTCATTTAAAAAAAACACATGGCTCATTTCCTCCCACACTTCCACCAATTTTGGAAGCACATGGTCTTCTCTTCTCACACTTGAATCTTCCATCCAAATGGCATGTTGCCCATTGGTCAAGAGATTCTCCCATACAAATGGCATGTTGTGTTCGGTCAAGGGGACAACATCTTGATTCTCTTCATTTTCACCATCCATTTTTCTTATTCGAATCTAGATTGTTGATTATTGCCACCTCACTATATGCTTGGAAAAGGCTATAAATACAACCCTTGGGCCTTGTATTTTGCATCCACATTTGAAGTAAAGTTATCATGCATGTTTATCATTGGAGCTTGGAGCATTTTGGAGTCTTATAGCTAGTTTTTACATCATGTTTTGCTTTGCATTTACATCTTAGCTTTAAATATTGCATCATAGTTGCATTTTATGTCTCATCTTGCATTATAGTTGCATTTTAGATTAGTTCATTTTAAGTTTGCATTTGAGCATATGTAGAATCATGCATAGAATCATATAGATCACTACCATAGTATCCACCTCCACTTGTTCATTTATCATCAACATCATCCTTCAATCATCATAGCCTTCATCATCATTGTTTGCATATAGTTTCATGTAGGCATTTAGTTGTCTTCCATGTTGAATACTAATCTCGTTTCTTAAGTGTCATTATAATAGCATTTGTGCACATAGAAATTTGAGGGCCAAAAGGTTAAAAGAATCATTAAGAATAGAGGACAATGAGACGTTCTTGAAAGATTTAGTTTGTTGCAAATTAGAATGACTTGTTTGCTTTGAATCTTTAATGTAAATCATTTCATTAAGGTTTGTGTTGATACTAACTTTTCACATTTCACACACACACATTAACCGAGAGTTGGCCACTCGAGGGAATTGTAGAATAGATAGATAATTATTTTCATTTTCACTTATGTTATTTTTATTCTATATATGATAAGTGTGAATGAATGTTATTTGTATGTGTCGAGCTCTGTTAAGTTATTCCTGTAGGTTGTATTTTTGAGTTTATAATCTTTAGTTCTGTTTATCTAAAATTCTAGAGCAACCACTCTGGTTATCAGTTGTATGTTGTTAAATTTGTTTTCTATTAACAGTTAGATGTTAGTTAATATTGTTGTCATTTAAACTTTATAGTTTTATTGTAAGCATTTTTTTCAAGTAATTTACATGCTTTCTAGTTTAATCATTTTATGCTTTCTAGCTTAATCATTTCATGCTTTCTAATTTAGACAACTTTACACTTTCTAGTTTAATGGCCTTTTAGTTTAAGATTTTTTTTCAACTGTTCTGAACATTCAAAAAATCTGAAAGAGTTAGTCAAGATGCTTCATATTCCATATAGCCTTCGAACACTACCCAGTTGATACATTTGATGCATATTTCAATTAAAGTGATAGGACCTAACGACAACCTGTCAATAAGTTTTTAATGACTATTTTATTGGATGCACCCTCTCAATTTATTAAAAAAAGAGGAATAAGGAATCTATAAGATATTTATGCCAAGGTTAATTCCAATTAGCTCTATTAATTTCAAGACAAAAATAAGTTCAATTTAAGCCATGTACAAACCAAGGAATCTGCCAAATGATAATTGATGTTGCATCTTTTCAACATTTACAAAAAAAGTATGTTTCAGTAAACTTGGAAAAAGGATTGAAAATAGTAGTTTGATATTTATTTTGCATAATTAAACCTCTAAGAACCAATTTGAATGGATTTAGCCACATATTTACATGATTCAAAAGCTAAATAGTATCAGTGGTCCCTTCAATATCTTGATTTTATCTAAGCTAGGAATTTTTTCAAGTTATGTGGAAAGTAGTTGTTAAGCTATAAGTTTCCCATTTTTCTTTACTAGGGCCTTCTTATTAGCACCCATTTGATTATTGGGGTATCTAATCCAAGATGTCCATTATGTGGGCGAAAGGTGTTGGGATAACAAAGGTAAACTAATACATCTATACATAGAGCTTTTGAATGAAGCTTCGTCCGATCTCCGATCCCCTATCGGCTTGAACGAAGCTTCGTCCGAGGTCATATGCCTGCTCACAAGAGTTCTATATACAGGGCCGAAGTAGAAGCCCCCTACCCCTATATATAGATTGAATGGAAGATTCTTTTCTCATGGCCCTGGCCCTGGCCCTATATTGCGGATACAAATAGGAGCTCCGAATGAATCCAATCCCTGTGTCCATCGGGAGATCATCTCATCGATCAACTGGTAATGGCATGGCATTTCATTGATCAACCGGTGCAACAGAGATAGGTATAAAAGGGGCAATTCATAGGAGGTTCTCTCAGAAGGCCGCCCTATCTCTACTTAATCTACTATCGGGGTGGGGGGTGGGGGGGGCCCTTGATTTATCAATCGAGTCCCGTCCCTCAATTGAGTGCCCCATATCCATATAGGAGCCCCCCTATCTATATTTGGGACCTTGCGCCGACAGTTACAGCTCTTTCGGGAGGTCGAGGAGCCCTATATATCGTATCTGGAGTTAGCAAACACTCCCCGAGAGGGGGGAGGCCCTATCTATATATGGGGCAGGCACTCCCCCGCCCAGATAAACTATAGATGTAGATGTAGATCTAGGCTCTCCCCATATAGATATAAGGGATCAGAGTTCCCATCTAGAATCTATGGCAAGCATCCGGCTTAGAACTTCAACCTCAACTTAACATTAATGCTTCCAAACATAGGAAGAGAGTAATGGGGATGGATGATGGATGTGGTGCTCTATATGGATATGGCTTAGCCTCCTCTCTGGATTAATAGTCTATAGTCGGGGTGAGCGATAGATCTATAATCTGAACTAAACTCTGCTCTATATAGCCTATCGCTGACTCCCCCATATGCAGATAGGATAGGCGCTCCCTCTCTCGATCGAAACCATCTGGGGATCCGCCCTTATCTGGAGGGCCTTTAGGTTAGGGCATTTATGCTCTCGCCCGACGACCTACTTACTTACCCACTTACTCACTTACAGTAGCTCACTTTTCATGAAAAACCATTCAACTAAATGTGTTTAATTATAAACTATCAGTTATAGATTTAGGAATTAAATTGACAACATAAGAAATCAACATGCCCCATAAAACCATCACATTACATAATATTTATGTGGAGAAACCATTGCCAAAAAAATCTCCACCAAGAAGAGAGGCATAGTATGTATTATATTCTTCAAACACGATTATAATGCAACACACTTCCTTCACTTCTTCGTTTTTTTAATTTTGAAAAAACCTCTTTGCTTGTGAGCTATCAACAAAAGCATTCACAAAGGCGTATCTTATCACCATCCCAAGGATCCAATTTGTAGGAAACATGGAAGAAATATACCATTCAAAGTTTCACAAATAAGAGGTACACATCATGGTAAGACATGGTGCCCAAAAATCTCTTGCAAAAACCAAATATACCAATCCTTAAAAATTCCATTGGAATGTGTAAATTCACTCATTTTGGTACTCTAAAGGACATCTTTTCTCTCCTTTCTAAGCACCCAACTTGGTGAAGCTAATAGTGACTTGCATGGAACACCAAAAGACACCCTTTTCCTCCTTTCTAGGTGCCCAATTCAAGGAGATAATTTAAATTTTTCACAAGTTATTAATCATTTTTATAGGTGACCCCTTCATCCCCTATGAATGCATTTACAAATTATTGGTTGGATATTATTATAAATTATTTTCCACTAACACCTTAGAATCCTAGAGACACCTTGACGAGGATGTTGAAATACTTAAGCAACATAGGATTTACAAAGTTGATGACACCTTAATCATAACAAAGGGAAACCCTTCTACATCTCTTCTAGTTCTATGTTCTTGTTAAATATGCATGGTAATGGATCCATTAATTTTATATCTTTTGAGGCCTAATTTGTTTACTTGGCACAATGTCCTGGGTGATGAAACTAAGTTTTCCATATAGTTCTCCCAACTATAGCATGCTTCCAAATTGGATTTTTTATATACATATGGAAAGGTAAATTCTATATTATTATTATTATTATGTGGATACTAATTTGTTATTCAATTCAATTAATTGGTGAATTATAATGTGTTCATGCAAATTTAAGTACAAGCTAATAAAGTGGCATTATATGTGCAATATTTCCAAACCCTACTTGATCACTAGAGGAGTTCCCCTGGTATTATGGATGGGGTTCCACCTTCTTCATTAGTCCATGATATATCCCCTACTAGGACCATTAGCGTGATAACTTTGAGGGATTCTTGGTGTTACTTTCATGATTTCAAAAGAGGTACTTCTCCTTTACCACGACTGATTAGGTAGTCTTAAGGCTAGACTCCTCTACAATATTTTCCATTTGCCTAGTAGGGTGTGTGGTTTTCACTTCCTCATCACTCTCTTGTATCCTTTCAATTACACGTGTGGGTGATTTTGAGTAATGGGAAATTCCCTTGTTTACCTCTTGCTATATCCTATTAAGGACTATGTAGAGCCAATTGCAAGCTTATCTTAAGGAATGAGAAGACGCTCCTAAATTGTGGTAAGAATTCACTAGGTGGAGGGTGGGATAGCCATAATGGGATAGTACAATGCAAAAATTTCTCTTGCTACTTAATTATAGTGTATTTTTTGCATGCTTCTTTTGAACTACTAACTTGATGTTTGTTTCCCTTTTGGGGCTACCTCATTTTTTGGTGGTTGTTTCTATTTTTTGGGTCTACATGTTTCTTTTATTTCCTATATTTTCTATTCTAGTTTTGGGATGTGATCCCATGCAAACCACATTTTTTGAGAACTCGACATTTTAACCAACAATTTTAATATATAGTATTTTCATCAAAAAATTCAATAACTTAAAATTAGTTGTTATATGCAATTTTAAAATTTGTTGCAACTTTTTTTGTATGTCCAAACTTGTTATGTACTTAATAGTGTTAGAATTGGCTATGGCTGCCAAGATCTTGAGACCAAATGGAAAGCACAAAAAGAGAGAATAGAATGTGACAAGAATAAACTGTATTCTTATCAATATGATTCAATGATATGTTTGTGATAGACAATGTAGTAGAAACCCCTTGGTTATATAGCCAAGGTGAGATACAAGATGTAATAGGATTATGAAAAGTGTCTTAATCATATGACATGAGACAACTAATCATACTTACCTAGGTTCACATGTGTTACAAGTCAAAAGATAAGATAACAACTAATGGAAACTAACGCCTTCTAGAAAGATTCATAGGACCTAAGTTAACTTAACATGTGTAAATAAGTCCCCTAGTAATGAATGAACTAGGTACAAGACTTTATTTACACTAACTCCCCTCCTTAAGTGCAACTTAGGGAGTGGCAAATTATTATACAAATGACACAAAAATGCAAGAATGGGCCTCGCCTACTAGGCCATGTTAGGTACCCATAGACATATGCAAATGAAATCTCTCACAAACGGAGAAAAGGATAAAACCTAGTGGGACAAAACTCCTCTCCAAAAGAGAGATGAAATACAAAAAAGGAATTCTCTCAATGATGCATGAGAAGGCCAAAACTCCATGTGAGGAAAAAGACCTCCCCATAAGAGAGAAGTGGAAGAGAGACAAGGCAACCCCCCCTCAATGTTGAGTCTCCTGCAATGATGGTAGAAGCTCAACATTGAATACTGAAGATGATCCAAAAGTGTCAAACAACATTCCTCCCCTAAGGAAGAAACAAAACCATGGATGATGTATGATATCTCTGAAGCATGCTCAAGCGTCTCCATGTCGATGCTGAAAGCTATCACACTCCAAACAGGCATTCTAGGCCACACTGCTGAAGAGGACAATCCAATATCTAGTGGAGATGAATATAGAACATGATCTAAAGAGAAAGATATCCCCTCTAAAGACAAAGAAGCCTCCTCCAAATGTTGTCCAAAAGTATCACACTCATGCCAAACTGCAAAGAATGATCATGTAGAGAATGAACAAGAGGGTCAAAGTGTTCCCTCACAACAACTGAAGAAGGAGAATCTTCATCAAAGAGAAGATGAATGTCATCAATGGTGTCTCCCAAATCTGCAATATGAGACTCCACAAACAAGTTTGAAATACCTATCAAAAAGTCATCCAAAGTAGTCAATCTGAAAGACTATGTATGTCCTGCTGCATTGAATCACAAGGAACCCAAACGATGGAATCACAAGCATCATCAACTACAACAGTAGGTGGACGAGATAGAATGCATGACTCAAGTACTGGATCTAATGTGAGAACTCCAAAGTTCAAAAAGCCAAATGTCTCCTTTGAATCATGGTTGTGATCAACAACCGAAGGAACAATGCCATCATCAAAAGCAAAATTTGCAAAGGTATACAACTGAGATGAATGATCAACCACCCTAGTAGTAATGATCTCTTGATTCTCCAAGTCTCGAATGATGACAGAATCAGGTGTGAATTCCACAGTTCTCCCATCTCCACCAGGTGTAATCTGATATATGGAAAGAAGATTGTTCATCAAATGAGGAACACACAAAATATCCTGGAAAGTGTTATCCCCAAAACTAATAGATCCCTTCCGAATTACACTCATGTATGTATTGTTTCCTATCAAGCTAGGAGACATGGTACAAGGCTGAAATGAAGAGAATATAGACTATGAAGATGCCATATGATGAGAAGCTCCCGAATCTAGAAGTCATCTCCCTAATCTTAGACCTGAAAAAGCACATAGAGCTTGTCCTTTATTTCTTGATGTAGATGTTTGACCTTTGTCCTTTCTAGACTGTTTAGAAGGAGAAGGAGAAGGAGAAGAAGATTCAAACAATCTAGAAGGCAAATCAATCTGATTCTTTTTTAGAATATTTTTCAACTCATCAATATATTTCTTATAACAATAGTGTTCATCATGTCCATCCTTCTTGCAATATGCACAAGAAGGCCTCTCCTTCTTAGTTGTTTTCTCTTTGGAAGATGATTTTTTCTTTGCTTGATTTGAATTCTGATTATTCTTTGCTTTCTTTTGTTTCTTATCCGATTTTGATTCTTTCACCTGACTAATTGACAATGCCTAAGATTTAGAATTCTTGATGAGACCCATTGAGATAAGCTTTTGTTGCTCAAGTATTAACATCTCAGAAAATGATGCAAATGAAGGTGTAGTATATGCAGACCCCATAGTCAATCTATGAGTATGAAAGTTAGAAAAAAAAGAAGCATAATCAGGACCAGGTTTGTTAATTGTATTGTAGACCAACTGAACATCCTTATCAATTCCACATACTTTACATTGCTCTCTTAGATCATTAACCTTAGTGATGTAGTCTTGGATGTTGTCAAAGTTCTTAGGATCAAGGCTCATCCGTTCATTATCAATTTGATAGCCTCTTACTTCATCTGTAGTACCATGCAATGTTTTCAATTTGTCCCAAGCTTCATGAGAATTATTGCATGATTCAATTTGGAAAAACAAATCTTGAGAATCTAGTCTACGAAGACACCCAAGAGCTTTGGTATGTTTAATTATCCATTTGAACTTTTTATCTGCATCTATAAGTTCAAGTACCTTATTTTCAACATATAGAGACTGACCTTCTGTCATTAGAATACTACATGCATCTTGATTCCATGTTGAATAATTATATGATGTGAGCAAAGGAACCTTAAAATGATCCATGAAAATGAGAGAGCACAAGTAAATAGATCAAAATAATACACCAAGAGACCCCCCCAAATCACTAAATCAGGAAACCCCCCAACAATATATGATTTGGCACTTTATATTTAGTGTGTTTACAGTTGCTAGATGCCAAAAAAAACAAGCTAGACTTGATCTCAGTGCTTACAAATGTCAAAATAGGCCACATAATCAAGTACATTTTTTGGTACAAAATGAGATCAGTCTGATCATACCACTGAAAAAGTACACAAAAAATTATGCACTTTCAAAAAAAATTGCACCAAAAAATGTTATGGTAGGAGCAAGATATGAGCTCTTGAAGTTCCCAAAATGAGGACGAAGCAGCAACACTTGTGAGAATCTGCAAATTCTAAAAAAGCCAAGCACCAAAACCAAATTATGACGGCACCACTACGAAGAGCGCGAAATAATAGCCTAAATAAATAAAGAATTGCACTGAAAAAGGAGCTCGTATGACTAAGATATTAGCCTTCAAAGTTTGACTACAAAAACTAAAATGCAAATGGGAGAGGGTTAGAAAATTTTAAACCAGCGTTGACATCATTGTTGACACATGATGAGTCAGCAAAGCTACGATTAAATTTGACAGTCTTCCGCTCAGCACAAAAAACTCAATCCTTTGCTGGAATATGTTGTTGGAATATTCTTTTTCGCTAAAATTTGTGTGGATGCTTTCAGAATATTCCGTGGCTGGAATCTTTTGAATTAACAGGCTGATTAACCTTTTTGACTACCAGATTTCTGAAGAACTTGTCGTTCGATTTTTGATTGGCCAGATTTTATATTCTATTGGCCAAAATTTTATTGAGGTTGTCGGTTGAGATATGAAGCCGTCGGTAATAAGTGGGGCCCATTGGAGGAATGGGACCATGACGCCTAATAAAGGTGTGCCACCTGGCAGAGGGTGAGGACAGTCCCCTACTGCGTACAGTGCAGGTACTGTGCAGAAAAAGTTTGTAGAAAAGCTTTTGAATGGCTTTTTTTGTTTATTTTAAAACCAAAAACTTTACAATAAAATAAAATTGCAAAACATTTTTTAATAAGATTTTTGAAAAATATTCGTAGAAAATAATTTATTTATTTTTTTCATACTGGCGTAATTATGACTCTTGGGGGGTTGTAAGGCTCCCTGGGCAATTTTTTTCGCCTCACTGGACAACTGCTCCGATTTGGACCAATTGACAGTTGATCTTATGGTTTTTGGCTTTTTTGGATGTGATGGGAGAGTCAAATTTGACCCAAAATGCTCTAAAATTGTAGCTACCTTCTGGATCTAGCAACCACTCTTCAGCATCAAACCCTCATAGATTGGCCTCGTATGTCCGATTTGGATGAAACAAAAGGAAAATTTGACTTTCTTCAACCTTTTGGACGCAATGGTGAGCTTAGATTTGCACCAGCAAGCTCTAATATGAACTTGCAATAGAGAGCCAAAAATGGAACCTCCCCGATCTGGTATTTCTATCAAGTTTTTCTGATTCTCCAGATCATCATAGGATGCAAGAGAAGAGCATACTCAACTATTCAATATTTACCATCTCTCTTCAAAAAAAGACTCTCCAATGGCACCCGACCTGCTCTGATACCATGTTAGAATTGGCTATGGCTGCCAAGATCTCTAGACCAAATGGAAAGCACAAAAAGAGAGAATAGTATGCGACAAGAATAAACTGTATTTTTATCAATATGATTCAATGATATGATTGTGATGTACAATGTAGTAGAAACCCCTTGGTTATATAGCCAAGGTGAGATACAAGATGTCATAGGATTATGACAAGTGTCTTAATCATATGACATGAGACAACTAATCATAAGATAACAACTAATGACAACTAACACCTTCTAGAAAGATTCCTAGGACCTAAGTAAACTTAACATGTGTAAATAAGTCCCCCAGTAATGAATGAACTAGGCACAAGACTTTATTTACACCAACAAATAGTTTTTTAATTATATATTTATTTTCATATTTTAGAAGTGCACCCCGTTGGAGTGTTCTGCTAAAAATCTGGCTGATCTTTATACATCTCTAGTGCATGTGTTTGCATGCCAAAAATCTTGGTAGAAATTATTTAAGTGACATTATTTAGAAGTTTCTTGGAATATGGCGTTGTGCCTAAGTCATTCTTAATGAATTTATATTTTGAATACCCTTTGTTTTTTCTTAAAACATGTCAATTAGTATAAATGCATATATTATCCAAACATAAATTTTCTTGTCTTCTAGCTTGCTACATTTGGATCTTTGGTTTTACAAAAAATTATTGTTGCATTTTAACCTAAAGAAAACATTATTTTTCACACACAATATTAAGTTCTTAGCATTAAAGATCCATGTGTTGTACTTTTTTTCCTCACCATTATCAAATTTTACTAGGGATTTCAAGTGTCGTAGTGAGAGTTTCATCTTGTGTGTGTGCACATTCTTTGTTGTTGATCTCTACCTCAATCACAGGTATCAATTTAAATAAATTTTTAATAGATTATGGAATTTGAAAGCTATTTATTTATTTTCATAACCCAATTTTATCTTTAGTAATTCTATTTGAACCACTCTTAAATAATGTTTTTGGAGGTGTGTTGGTCCTCCATCTTGCTTCTCAATATTTAGAAAACTATAAACACCATTGTTGGTATCTAGAGGATTGCCCTATGAACATATAACTTAGTGCATCTATAGATTTACAAAGGTCATAAGAACATTATTTTCCTTAAGAGTTTTTCATAATATAATCATTTTCCTTTCATGGTCCTTGACATACATTTTTACATGCAAGACTAGGCACAAAAATGGTTATTTTTATATTTCAACATCCTAAAGAGCCCAGTGATAAAAAAAAAAAATCCTAATTCAGAAGAACATGATTAGCCAAAATATTAAAAAACTATCATTTCTTACAAGTTAATCATTAAATACTCTTAGATAAATGATAAGTTCAAACCACTGTCAATTTTTTGTAACACTACAATACTTAAGCTTCCCATTCAAACAAGTCACCAAGAGAATGATATAAAAAATATTAAATCCAACTTTCAAATTGATCACCATCGAATCAAAAAATGCTCACTTACATGCATTCATTGCCAACCTTGAACAATTCAATCGTGTGTGCCTAAAACCCAAATCAAAGAACCAATAATATACCATTATATAAGTGATGATGATGACCATGTTACTAAAAAATTGTCTAGCCTAACCACCAAGTAGAATATAAAATTCTTCTTAGATATGCATGGTCTCCAAAAACTAAAATGATCTATTGATCCATGTCAAGAAAATTTAAATCCAAACATAACCTTCAATTTGTATAGGCTTTTCCATAAAAATCCTAATAATTGGTTTGGGCCTACAAACTTAGAATCACCACTAAGCTAGTAAGTGATTATCTTATCTAATTTTTACAATACCAAAATAATGTTTTACAACAACATTGTGTTTGTACTTGTCTGATGTAGGAGCATCCAGTGGTGTAAGCGCAATCCTGTATCACCCAAAAATATTTTTCCTTTATGTTAGCTTTTTGGTAGATGTTTTTACATTTTTGGATACCCTTTTTGTCAAATAAGAATCTCCAACTTTCAAAACTGCTCTTTGCTTTTTTTTTCTGGTCAAATTGCTATTTTTAGAAGGTATGAATTTGAAGGCGTGAGGAGCCAAAAATTTATGGGAAGCTTTAGGAAAGAAAAATAGACACTCTGGTGAAAGAATCAGGCCAAGATCATTCCCGGTTTGAAAGATATTCAAGTTTTAGTTTCCCAAAATTGCCCTAAAAACTCTTCTAAGTCCAATTCGAGGCATTAAACGGTCTCGTACGGGCCCATAAATTTTTAGGACTAACGGAGCCAATTTTTAGCACGTTCTATGCTTTGAGACCTTTCCAACGATTCAAACGACATGTCAAATAAAGTTCCGGATCAAAAGTTATGGCTTCTAGAAGTTGGTCAATTTTTGGAAAATTGCCAATTTTCAAATTGGGACTCAATTTCTAAATTTTAAATTTCATATTTTGGCGCCCAATCACCTACATTCAAAATTCAAATTGTATTTTTGGCTCCAAGCCGAAAAAAGGCTATTTAGGACCCATTTTGGTAATTCTAGGGGGGATTGGAAAAGAGAAAATTGTATTGGGAAAAGGGGAATTTCTTTTTAGAAACAATAGAAGTTGCATGTATTGCAGCCTGTGAGGATTTGATCCTCTGGAATGTAATTTCTTTGTAGTGAGAACATATTATCAATAAATAAATAATAATTCTATTATTGCCTCTATTGTGTGCTTTTTCGAGTATCGGGTTGTGGCTTGTCCCTTTTGATTCAATATAAGGCCATTGTTGAAGGATCAATATCATTATTCACAACCCACATGCTATAGTTGTACTCTATGTAGGCATAATAGATTCAAGGCCTTCAATAAGAAGTATTGGAGAAGATTTTAGGCACACAAGACTATTGGTATAGAAGAATGATGATTATTTTCCATTTATTTTCTACATTTTACAAATTCTTCATAATGAATGCTCTTTATTAATCATATCCCTCATTGTAGGTGTGAGTGGTAGCATAAAGACTTTATGCATGCTTAATACTTTATTTGGTTGTGGGAAGTACCTAGCATTAACAAGCTAGATTAATCTAAATCAGAGGTTATCCACAACCTTGTACATTACATTAATGATTACATTTTTGTATCAAACCTATGGTAGACTAACTAGAGAAACCCATGGGTTATATTACACCATTTTTTACAATGCTTTATTTTCAAACACAACTACAATTTGATGTTTGATCTCTTCTCTAACTACACATAGTTGTTTAATTACATTCAACAACACACAACATGGAGTTAGAAAACCTCCTTCCAGAGAAATGTTACATGCCCATTGTTCTCCCCAATAGTTTTTACTATGTTTTACCCACAAGTGAATAATTTATTCTACTAACATTAAGATAAATAACTTTTTTCTTTTCTTTTGAATAATAAATGTATATTTGAAACATAACCATTTCAAACTTTTCCATTGCATAACAAAGAATCATTTCATTGATACAAGTAATGATTTTACATTACATAATTTTAATATGGCATTTCACATTTACAGTTTCCATAGAGATGGATTCATGATTACATACATATTAGCTTCAATGAGCTTATTGAAATATAGATACGAATGGTCCAGATGTCCATCCTCAAATCTTGGCCACTAACTACATGAGGAGAAGCATTGCTCGAGCACTTTTTCGCCAACCACAGATTTACTGCGGTCCCCCTGCACATCTACCAAATTGGTAAGATGGCTCTACCTTTTGACAAAGAGATTGGTTTGGTAACCTCATAATCCTAGCCTTCCTTGAGCATGGTGTTGTGTCCTACATATCTAGAGCTACCATATAGTGGCTACAACCTACATGTATGACAATCCCTTCCTAGTATGTAAACCTGGATCACAGTGAACTGAGAGTGTAAATAGTGGCTACTTACACTAATTTGACCAAAGGATTCACACCCAAAATTTAGAGTGGAGGTCGCACACTCACCCACCTTCCTAGCTCGATTTGGTTTTGACCATTCACACTCTATACAAAGGTTACCCCTTTGTCATTGATTATTCTAACCCTAGGAATAACCAAACTAATAACTCTTGTTTAAAATGGCATTGCTACTAAAGTAACCCAAAGAAACTTCTTATTTCATTAGGTTTCACAAAAACAAGAATCAACCAAGAAACATGCAAGCTTATCCAAAGCATCAAACAAGGAAACCATAAATAAATAACCTTTCCAACATAACTAACAAAGGAATAGAAATCAACATGCCTGTAGAAAAGCTCGAACTGATAATTCTTCCTTCCTAGCTCAATTCCACAAGCTCACTTGCTACTTTCTCTAAGTTCAACTTAACTCCCACTTCTAGCCTCTTACCAATTCTCTTAACAGTTACAAATGCAAAATAACAAAGGAACTCACTAACTCTCAAGCTCTCTAATTCACTTGTACAAAAAATGCAATTGAGTAATTAGAATAAAAAAGTGTAACAAATGGTAGAGAGATCACCTCTATATATACTAAAAATTGAGCATCCAGAGGCTATAAACAAGCTAACAATCATGCCACCTTCCTATGCACATGCATCGACTCAGCTAAATTAAACTCTCAGATTGCAACACATGACAATCCTCATATTTTCAATGGATGAGTCGACTTAATTCTTGAGACACCATGACTCTTTTATTTAGTCAAGGGACAACAATGCCTTTCTATAGGTTTCCATTTGATTTTCAAGTCAACCACCCTCTCATATTTTTTCCATCTTTGCGTTGACTGAGTTTTATGCTTATCTAATGGTTTTCTAGGTTATGGAATAGGTTTAGACTTCTTATTGTTTCCCACACTCTACAATTCTTGGCACCACATATTCATACTTTAGCGCCTCTATTATAGCGTATTCAAAGACTTATTCAATATTGTAAAATCGACATTCATTTCAATTTGCAACGTTTAAACTGTATTCCCTTTTTCATGCACGCCAAATAATTCTCCATTGACTTATTCCTTATATGTTATAAGCACAATTTATGAACTTTAGCCGCAACAATATATATATGGCAACGCTATAGTGTACTTTACTCATTTCATAACACTTTTAATATATACTACAATAGCGCTATATCATGCACCATGCTTTATTCAAAGCATTTTAATATAAACCAAACAATAATATATGTTTATTATATATATCATATATATATTACATCCATGATATGTACACACACACACACACACACACACATATATACGTATATGCATATATATATGTATATATATATATATATATATCATATCAAATGATTACCAATTAAATAAATATATAAACATATATCAAAATAATAATTATATATATACACAAATATATACATATATACATATATATGTATATACGTAATTATATACATATATATATATATATTACGTATATATATAATATTATTTGAATATCCTTATATAAACACATATATATTCTCATTTTTATTGATTGACATATATATATATATTTTATTAGACTGCAGGAATCGGGTAGCACGACCCCCTATAAATTGCAGTGCACCTGGAAAACTTTTTAACGTGACCGGCAGCGCTGGCGCGACACGCCCTCCGGTACCACAGGGGTGGAGGAGACTAGACCTCGTGACCAACTTCCTACAACAGGAAAGATTTAGCCAACCGAGCTAGGGCCCCAACCATTGATTGATGTATATTCACGAAGCATGTGTATATATATATATCACATTCATCCAATCGATATTCCCATGCATATGGGTAATTTGTCCATGAGCATGCGTAGATACGTCTACCTACTTATATTCATGCACACGTATTTACTCATATGTATGAGTTTATCGTAGGTACGTACATATATATTTTATGTATATACTTCATTGACATAAATATGAACACACAAGGAAGGAATTTCACTTGACATAAATACTTAATCACATTCCCCAATACTGGTTTACAATTGTTGGCCAAACTGGACATTGAACTAATTTTTTTAACTAAATCTTCACTTTCGGGCACCTATAGTGGCTAAACTGTGAGGAGTTTGAAGATGATGTAAACTAGTGATTTGTGACATTTTGTCTATAGATTCTAAATATAATTTTTTTCAAAAATTTTGGAATTATATTGCACTTATTTTTCCATCTCCTTTGAAAACTAGTTTTTAATAGTAAACATCAATTTTAAAGAGTGACGTTACTGGCTAACACAACTTTTTATCTATCAAGGATAAAATTCTAATTTTTTCAAATTTAGATTTGTAACTATGATATCTAGTGCATGGAATTGGTTTCATAGCATTTCATTGAAAATTTTTTCTTAATTAAGTTTCAAAGTCAAACCAGTTATAATTTAGACATGATTCACTGGCTCAAACATAACTTTTTTTGTATGTATCGAAATTTAATTTAATTTTTTTTGGAGCAGGGACATTAATATCTAGTGCATTGATATTTTTCAATCTTTTTTGATAATCTGCTATTTTTCCACATATGTAGAAGAAAGAGCTTGATTTTCGATGAAAAACCTATTTTTAATCAAACTAAAAATAAAAAATAAATAAAATCAAAACATATTAAAATTATATTCGATGGAAAACTCGTTTTGAGGACTACCATCATCCAATTGGGTCATCCTCCATTTTTATACTCAACTTGAGCTTTGAAGGGAATTTTTTTACAAATATTTGGTAGAAGAGGGGGAGAAGATGGGAAAAGGGGGGTTTTTAGTGAACCAGGGTTTGTTTGTGTGATAGGGCAAAAATACTTGTTAGAAAAGGAGTAGCAAACAAAAGAGTGCAAAACAACAACTATAAACACCCTACACCTCAAGATTGGCTTAATGATTAACTTAACTAAGCAAAATGAAAGATTTCACCTTGTTGAGTTATCTTTTGGTTGGCCCTTCGATCTTCGATGTTGTATGCTCCTTTGATGGCAAAGGATGCACACTATAAGATGAGATGAGGATGGGAAAACAAGTGAAAATAGGTGCAAGCATTGAAATTTGGTTAAGTATGGCTCAAGAGAAAATTTTGCAAGAATTTGGCTAGCATGAATGGTCTTCCCCAAAATCAGAGAAAAGAGGGGGTATTTATAGAAAATTTTGCATTCTCTAGGGAAATGGATGGTTGGGATTAAACCAACAAGGCCAAGATGTAGGGCTATGGTGAGTTGATAACTCACAAGTCCTCACATCTTGACATGTGGCATGTGAAGTGGCTTGAAAAGGATGATGTGGAAATGAGTTGGAATGAGAGTACATGACATGGAGGTAGTATATAATACCTTGGGATTGGACAAGATTTTCTCATAAAAGAGGTCGTTGTCCCCATGTGGGTGAGAAGACATGTGAGGAATTAAAAATTCCTCAAATATCCACATGGGGATGACAAAATAATTTTTAAATTCCAAGGAATGCATTAGGGGATTAAAATGTGAATGAAAAATTCATATGGAGAATGGAGTGTCTTCTCCAAAAGGAGAAAGTTTTTAATAGGGTTGACTTAGGACATTCCATAAATGACATGGATACCTAATTAAGTGATTAAGGTTGTGTAAGTACTTGATTGGACAAATTAATGACATATTAGAAGAGGGTTAGATTTCACATGTGACTTGATGTGACAAGTCAAAGATCACATGGGGAAGAGTAAAAAGAATTTAATATTCCTTTGAAGGATAAAGGGAATTAAAAATTCCTTGAGAGATTGATTAGGCTAGTTAATGAAGGATTAGAAGAGGGTTAGGTGGCTAAGAGTGATTAGAGGCCAACTTGAAAAAGTTGAAGGATGTGACACATCTTAATAAGGATTAGGCATGTGCAAATCCCTAATGATAAGATTAGGAGAATAATTAGGATTAAGAAAGGGATATGACATGAAGGGACATATTTATTTAATTCATTTAATGAAAAGGGAAGGTATTTAATTATTTAACTAGATACCTTAGGGATTAGAAGAACTTTAGAGTATTAATTAATTAATGCGGATAAGGAAATGTTTAGACGAAAGGGGATAAATTTTGAATAAATTAAGTGTCCAAATTTAAGTGTCTACATTTTTCCCCTCTTTAAGATAGTGTTACAAAGTAGCATCATTTCAAAGAATATTAAAACATAGAACCTGGAAGATGGTTAGATTGGGAAATATGCCCCAGTCATTCAAAGGAATGACTAGGAAGAGAAAAAAAAATGATGAAAATTAGGGATGAAGGGTGCCCCCTGGAGAGGACATGTGGGTTCAAGAGAACACAGGTGTGCTCTTGAAATGGAGGAGATGATGCAAGGGGTATATGAGGAAGATGATGCAAAGTAGGGTAAGAAAGGATGAGAAGGCAGCAAGATATTGGGAGGGGAGAGTGATGAAGGATGAATGGATAGGGGGATTTTGATAGATGAGAGGATGGAGATGAAATTCAATCCAAATGCAATTTGCCATTGTTAGGAGCACTGATTTTTGCTATAGCAGAAGACACGACACACCAAGGTATAGAGGACCAAGGCAGATTAGTGTCTAATGCATAAAATAAGCACAACAAACAAGAAGGCTATCCCAACACCCCAAAGTCGCGATGACCTTGGTCGGGCCAAGTATGGGGATAACCAAAAGCACACAAGGATGCCCCAACGTAACACAAGACCTCAGGGATCTTAGTGGGTACTATGCGGGACAACCGAGAAGACAACAAAGAAAATATCAAGATACACCCCTATGTTGACTAGTCAAAGCACACCATGATATGATGGATCAAGGCGACCATGACAAGTGATGATAGGGAGCTCAAATGATAAACAAAATCCCAAAAATATCAAAAGATCACAATCAATTTCAAACGTCATTTGCCACAGTATCAAGGGGATGGATGGGATTGATGAGGTCTATTAGGAAGGATGCATCCTATTGAGACCAATGTTGGATACTAAACTGAAAGATCGATATGACGCTGGATATTCAAAACCGATTGGATTTGCTGATACAAGTGGATCTCCTTTGTTAAGAACCAGCTAGATAAGGGCATAGCTCGATGATGTGACACAAGAGACATGATGTAAGATAGGAGACTAACACATCCCAGTGACCTAGGGGCTCAGGGGTCGATCAAAGATTAGCCTTGCCTACGTGAAAGCACAGAGCCCTCGTAGTTTGATAAAAGGCTGACAACAAACCATCATGGAGACTTCGATGGATGATAAAGATAGGATGGAGAAAAGGTGAAAAGTGGACAATGAAGATCGATGATAGACAATAAAGGAGCAGACAGAAGAAGCAAAAAAATCAATGATAGGCAATAAAGGAACCCCAGGGGTGGATCAAATGATCGACCTTGCCTACGTGAAAGCGTAGGGGCAACGTAGTTCAACAAAAGGACTAAAGACAAACGAGGGATAAAGGATGATGAGATAACCCTAGATAAGGGGATAAAATGAATGGACCGACATGATGGGACATGATAGACCTGTTAGATTGGATTGGAGGATGGTGACTACACAAAGCTCAGGGATGGGATAGTTATCCAAATTAGAAAAGATGAAGTCAAAGGATGACAAGATGGATAGATGAATGATGAGAAAGGATAGGAGATCGAAAAGATGTGCAAAAGAAACGGAAGTGATGAAAATAAGATAGATGGAATTGGGTTGCATGGGGAGTAGCCTATAGCTAGATACCAATGACAAGGGATTATTAGATGGGATGAGGATAGAGGATGGGGGGAGGAAAAGGATTGTTTGGATGGATTGGATAGAGGGATAAGGATTTGGATGAGGGAAAGGTTACTAGATGGATAGATGAAAAGGGATGCTATGATGGAAGGATAGGAAGATGAGGATGGAGAGATGGATATAAGGATTGTTTGGAGGGATAAAAGACAAGGATGGGGAGATGGATATAATGATAAGGAGATGAGAATAGGGAAATGAAAGGGATTGCTCTAATGGAATGAATGATGTCTCTAAGGACTATATCACAAAGAAAGATAGATGCCCCCAATCTAGATATTTCATGTGCGAGGAGGCATGAAGGATGGATAGGAAAATAAAGGAGTTAGATGGATGAAGATAGGATGCATGGATAAGGAAGGGAGATTGGAGGTAGCATGTCGGGTGGATAGGGAAGGTATATGAGTGCAAATGAGGATTAGGATAATGTGCGGATGAGGGGAATTTATGCTAAGAGGTGTCCAAAGCATGCTTATATGTTTTCCCCTATCGTTATCAAGATCACAAGGAGGATGGAAGGATTTGGATAAATGAGATATGTCAAACATGATGTGTAAGATAGGTAGGATGGACGGGATGAATGAAAATGATGTATAGCAAGAAGATGGGTGCATAGTTGGAAGCATAGCAGGAAGCATAGCGGATGGAGGGAATGCATATCAGGAAGCTGCCCCCAAGTGCAGATGGGGATTTACGCATGACACATGTTTGCCAGGTTTTCATCACGGTACTTATACAAGGCACTTGTTTTCTAAGTTTTCACCATTGGACGAATTATTTCTCTTTACTTTTTTTTTTGTTTGATTTTTTAGATTTTTTACTTTTTTTGGATTTTTTTTTTGGATTTTTTGGCTTTTTTGACTTTTTTGGGTTTTTAATTTTTTTTGGATAGCATGCGGAAGGGGATGGATAAGGATAGGGAGGTGAATAAGTGGATTTGGAAGACATGCGATAAGGATATGGATGAAGGACTCAAGCATCAAGTTCTATATGAGGTATTAAGAGCCCATGTTCAAATTGACTATTGGACATTGGTACAATCTTATTAAAATAAATAGATTATGCAAGCGGATGAATTAGAGGGATTTGAGAGGGGAGATGCGTGGGATAATGGGTGGGAGGTTGGAAAGTGTATGGATGGAATTATGGGGTGGATATGTGATGGGGAGATGTGTTTAGGACCAACATTGGCACATGTGGTGGTGGACGTGAAAAGATAAGAGGATTAATGGATGGAGAATGTGGGGATAATAGAAGAGATGGAATGGTGAATTTCGGGACATAGGGACCCAAAACAAATTTAGGAGAGGGTGGATGAAAATGATTAGCCTTTGGATTAGCAACTTTGGATGTTCCTATAGATTTTTCATTTGAAGGCATTGCATCTTTATTCTTTGGGATCCACATGGTTTTGATCTTTGATTTGGTGGGCCTTTGTGGCCTATGGATTTTATTTGGATTTAGATTTTTATTCTTTTCACCATGTCTTTTAGAGGGGACATGGGGAGCTTTAGATTCATGTGGATGTTTGGATTTATGTATTTTTACTTTAGCATCCAAAGTACTTTTAGTAGCAATGGGATGGGTGTGAGGAGATGGATGATGTGGAGCGATGGAGGTAGGATTATGAGGATTATGTGGAGATGGAGAATGTGTAGGTATGTGCCTTTGTTGATCCTGATTAGGGGACATGTGAGAGGGATGCTTATGATGGATGACATGGATAGGTGTTGGATGGATGAAAGGATGAGATGGAGAAGGTGATTTTGGGATATATGAACCCAAAGCAGACAAAGTGGGTGGAGGGACATAAGAACCCAAGATGGATGGAGTGGATGGAGGATGGGAACTAGTGGATGGAGGGATGTAAGGACCCAAAATGGATGGAGTAGATGAAGGAGGAATATGGACGGTTGTTTTGAGGCGATACGATAGAGGAGGAGGGATGGTAGCATATGATCTAGTGGAGTGATGGGAAGAGCCGACATTTCTTTTGGGAAAGGATCGTTGAGGACGTCTAGAGGTTGTACCAACATTTTTAGATTGCGAGTATTGGGAGATAGGTACAAGACCTTGCATGTAGATTTGTTCCTTGGCTTGGATGGGCTCTAAAATACCTTGCTCATGAAGTCCTAAACCTTTTCCTTGATATTTCATTTTCTTGATCATGCGATCCATGATAGGATTTGTGTTATTCTGAAAACATGATGAGAGTCCATTATTAGGTGGAGGATGATGGGTGGCATATACACTATGTTTTTCTTTTGCGAGGGGGCCACCATGGAAGAATGCTAGAGTACCAAGGGGATATGCAAGCGGTGTGGGGATAACAATTTTAGGCAATGATGGGGGATCATGAGAGGGAGATGATGGGGTAGCGACATTTGGATGGGTGGTATCAGGAGAGGGATTAGGGGATATGATAGGATCTGGATTTGTGGTAGCGGGCTCATGCGACAGAGATGGAGATGGAGCGGTGGAAGCTTGAATGACAAGGGGATCATGGGATGGAATCAATGGGGGGATGTGACTGTGAGGTGGACTAGATGGGATGGTAAGATCTTGATCTGGAGAAGGGGATATGTTGGCATGCTTTGGATTAGGCTCTTGGCATGACTCATCATGTGCAAGAGGCATGATAATGGAGTCTTGGTGGTACTCTTCAAGTGGGGAAGATGGAGGGATGGAGGATTCAAAACGTTCATGGGAATGGATTTTAGTGACACTAGGAGTGGAAGAAGTGGATTGGATTTGGGTGTCATCGATGGGTTCGACAACTCTCGGAGTAGGAAGTGGGTGTTTAATGGATTCAGTAGATGTGATGGTAGGAGATGGGGGCTCAGTGGATTCAGAGGATGTGATGGTTTCGATGGTTTGAGTGGTGCTACGGGTGGTATCATCAATGATAGGTGTTGGGTGGAGAAGGGTCTCGTCACTAATGACTGTGGATGATGGATTGGGATGGCATGATTCCACAACTTCAAGGTGTGGAGTGGGACATGTCTTCTTTGTTATAAGTCCTTGGAGAACTTTTGGAGTAAGGAACTTGCGTACTCTAGGTTTGGATGGTGAGGTAGGAGTGGATGAAGGATTAGGGATGGGTAGGGGATTAGGACTAGGGGTTGGTGGACTAGGATTAGATGGGGGAATGGGATTGGATGCAGGACTGGGAATAGATGGGGGATACGAAGGGTTAAGATAGGGGTATTGGAATGGTGAATTAAGACACGCGGATGCGGGTGGTGGATTGTAGTAAGGGTATTGGGATGGTGGATTAGGATGGGAAGATTGAGATGGTGGATTGAGATAGGGTAATGTGGATGTCAGATTAGGATAAGAAGATGTGGATGTTAGATTCAGATAGGTTGGTGTGGATGTTGGATTAGGATAGGAAGGTGTGAATGTAGGATTAGGGTGAGCAGATTGGTATGGAAGATTAGGGTAGTGGGTATATGTGAATGAAGGATTGAGATAGGAGGATGTGGACGGGGGATTAGGATAGAGGTATTGTGATGGTCGACTAGGATAAGAGGATGCGGGTGTTGGATAAGAGGATGATGTAGATGAAGGATATGATGGATATCCCTTGTCAAAGGCTGCATAAGGAGCATGATTAAGCATGGATGAAGGCATAATGGGATAACTCGAAGGGGTGATTGGATTTTGGAAAGTGGGTGGAGAAAGCTTACTAGCAATGATAGTGTCAAGGGGATCTATGTCACATTCTTCTTGATCGACAAGACTTTCGTTATCGTTGTCAACGTAATTAGGGTTTCCCTTGACCACTATTGATGGAGGATAAGGATTCATGATGGTGAAACGATAAAGAGGATGGATAAAAGATTTTGGATGGGAACAGACTAAAGCTCAAATCGGGATTTAGGTTAAGCTCATATCAGGATTGGACTAAAGCTTAGATTAGGATGATTGGATGATGCAATGGGATTGATTCTGACGATCGGTTTTGATTATCAAAGGATGATTACGACACTGAATATGCTTCGAGATGGAAGTAGATGATGCAATGGAATTTGATCAGAACGACTAACCGAGAGTCTAGAATGATGAAACATGATGTGAAATAGATGAATGTTCACTTGAAATGAGTAAATGAATGATTGAAATGGCAGAACGAGAGTTAAAGATGATAGAAGAAGGTTTTAAATGATTACTCGGAACGAGTAAATGAATGATCAGAATGACAGAACAAGAGTTCAAAATGATGAAAGGAGGTTTGCAATGGATGAACGTTTACCCGAAACGAGTAAACGAATTATCGAATTGGCTAAACGAGAGTTTGAGATGATAGATGAAGGTTCGAAATAGATGAATGTTTACACAAAATGAGTAAATGAATGATCGAAAAAGAGGGAACGAAGGTTCAAAATGGATGGATGAAAGATTGAAGGGAGTAAATTATTGATCAGAATGAATGAACTAATGCTTGGATTGGGAGAATGACTCTCAAAATGGATGAATGGATGAATAGGACAAAATTGAAGATGGAGGGAAGGATCTTAAGATTTGTTTCGATATCCAAAGATCCTAACTGCAGATGGACTAAAGCTTAGATTGGGATTAGATTGAAGCTTAGATTAGGATTTTGGTTGGAGGATGTGATGGGATTGATTCTACACCAAGTTCTAGGGTTCAAAGGACGTAAGGTGTTAACAATTAGATTTTTTTAGATTTGGCAATTTTCAAAAATTGTCAAATTTTGCCATTTTAGGAAACTTCACGGTCATATGTTTGAGAGTCTAGTTTTTTCCCAAAAAATACCCAAAACTAAGATAGGATGAATTGCCAACTAACATCCCAAAATTGAGACATGCATTCTGAGTTATTAACGAAAATGATTTTTTCAAAAATTGAAAAAAACACTAAATTATGATTTTGAGGGTCAAGATAAAAGTTTGAGGCCTAAAAAATGTGGCGAAATGGAAGGTCAATTGGGAATCCACATGCCACCTCATAACACAACCACTTGTAAATTTTTAGCTCAAACGAACACCCGAGTCAAAAGTTATGGCCTCCCGAAGTTTCGGCACAAAAATCAAAATTCTTGAAATGAAGTCTAGGTGATTGGGATGGATGATCTGATGCTGGATATGGACTCTAATGATGTTCTAAGTAGCACTTATATGATTTTGGTGATGAAATGATGACTTACAGAACAATGTTGATGACAGGCAAATGGGTGCTCGGAATGACTGAGCGAGGGGTGAAATGATGAAACGAATGATGAAATTGACTATTTAGAGGTCAAGTTTGTCCATCCAAAGGTCAGGTTCGCCTGTCGGGAGGGAAGGTTTGCCTGTCTAGAGGGAAAGTTCGCTTGTCTAGAGGGCAAGTTCGCCTATCTGGAGGGCAAGTTTACCTATCTAGAGGTCAAGTTCACCTATCTAGAGGGAAAGTTTGCCTGTCTAGAGGGCAAGTTTGCCTGTCTGGAGGGAAAGTTCGCCTGTCTGGAGGGAAAGTTCGCCTGTCCAGAGGTCAAGTTCACCTATCTAGAGGTCAATTCACTTGTCCAGAGGTCAGGTTTGCCTATCTGGAGGGCAAGTTTGCCTATCCAGAGGTTAGGTTCGCCTGTCCAGAGGGCAGGTCCGCCCCCGAAAAAGGTCAAAAAATAGTTGTTCGGATGCACGAAACGAGGAGATGGATGTTCGGAATGGATGGACGAATGCTCAAAATGGATGAATGACTCTCAGAATGAGGGGAGGAAGATTCAAAATAGACGAATGAGCACTCAGAACAAGGGAATGATTGCTCGAAATGGATGAATGAGAAATCAAAATGGATGAAGGAGTAATCAAAATGAGTAAACGGTGACTCTGAATGGATGAAGGATTCTCAAAATGAGGAGATAGAGGTTCAAAATAGATGAATGTTTACTCAGAACGAGTAAACAATGACTCAAAATAGGTGAATGACTCTCGAAACACTGAGAGGGAGATTCAAAATGGATGGATGTTTACTTGGAACGAGTAAACGATGACCCAAAATAGACAAATGACTCTTAGAACGAGGAGATAGAGGTTCAGAATGGATGAAAGATTATTCAGAATGAGTTAATGGTTGATCGAAATAGGTGAACGAGAGTTCAAAATGATAGGAGGTTCATAATGGATGAATTTTTACTTAGAACAAGTAAACGAATGATCGGAACGACTGAATGAGAGTTCAAAATGATAGAAGGTCTGAAATGGGTGAACGTTTAGTCATAATGGGTCAATCGAGTGATCAAAATGGCAGAACGAGCGTTTGGAATGATGAACATGATGTGAAATAGATGAACGTTTGCTTGGAATGAGTAAATGAATGATCGAAATGGCAGAACGAGAGTTTAAAATGATGAAACAAGATGTGAAAGAGATGAACGTTCACTTAGAACAAGCAAATGAATGATCAAAATGGTAGAACGATAGTTCAAAATGATGAAAGGAAGTTTGAAATGGATGAACGTTTACTCGAAACGGGGAAACAAGTGATTGAAACAAAAAAATGAGCATGCGAAACGTTGAAACAGGGGTCGAGAATGATGAAATAGATGATAAAGATGACCGGTCGAGGTTTAGGTCCGCCTCTGGAGGTCAGGTTCGCCTATCCAAAGGTTAAGTTCGCTTATCCAGAGGGCAATTTCACCTGTCCAGAGGGCAAGTTCACTTGACTAGAGGGTAAGTTTGCCTAACTAGAGGGCAAGTTTGCCTATGGAGCTAAAGTTGGTCCAAATTGGCTGAAAGAGGTTGGAAAAGGCTAGTTCAAGGTCAAGTTCACCCCTGGGTGGGTTAGGTTCACCTATTCAGAGGTCAGGTTCGCCCCTGGACAGGTTTAAACTTGACTTTTGACAAGATGACTAAGGCAAAAGACCCAAAACACAACAACCATCAATCAAAAGGATATGGCCAAGTCAATTAATTAGACAATCATTGGTTTCGCACAAAGAAGACAATTCAGACAACACAAACCTAAGTCTAGTAGAGAGGGTATGGCCAACAAAGTCTTCTATTCTAGGATGAACATGGTTGTTAGGGAGTCCTCAATATACACCTGGTACGTGAGGCCCAAACTGTGAACACCAACCCATTACAAGCGTGAGTCAGGAACCTTAGCGAGATACTAAAGGCTCAAACCAACTCTTCACGTCATCCCAACACTTTGCCAATTACAACATGGTTGGATTGAGGTAAAACTTTCGCTCTCCCTCCTTTATATACCCCACTGGTACGCGTGGTTGGAATCATCCCTTGGAGTGATGGAATCCCTAAGAAAGGGTGACTCAAAGGACTTGGTAAGTTACGATTTTTCGTCACCCAGGATCACCAAATGGCGCAAGGGGATTGGATACGTCAAGTAGCTTACCCACAAAGATGACAAACAAGATTGATTGACACCTCCTAGTTAAACTATGTGACTAAGCTATACAAAACGACAAGCAATAGTTGACAAATAACTAACCTTGCAAGGAAACTTCTTAGTGATTCTCATCCTTGTCTTTCACCAAATGTTGATTAAATGCTTGTGTAGACTCAAACAAGACATGTTAGGAGGTTAGAAACACCTAAAATAACCAAAAAAAGTGCTGAAAACTGAAATTTCACCTTCTGGAAAAAGCTGTCTAGGGCATATCCGCCTATCTTGAGGGAAAATTCACCTGTCTAGAGGGAAATTTCATTTGTCCAGAGGGAAAGTTCACTTGTTTGGAGGGCAGGTTCACCTGTGTAGAGGGAAGGTTCGCCTATTTGCAGGTCAGGTCCGCCCCTCTGTGAAAAATTTGCAAAAAACACTTTCTGGAGTCTGTGGAGGGCAAGTCCGCTCCTGGGCAAGGTCGGGTCCTTCTATGGAGGGAAAGTCCACCTGTCGGTCAGGTCAGGTCCACTTCTCTATGGGTTGGGTCTACCCCTCTGCAACCTGCACCTGCAACAAGTTAAAAAAATAACAAATGTGAAAGAAAGAGACTCGTTTGTTGGTCCCACCGGGCGTGCCAGAAATGTGATAGGATGAAAATACTTGTTAGAAAATGAGCAACAAACAAAAGAGTGCAAAACAACTATAAACACCTTACACCTCAAGATTGGCCTAATGATTAACTTAACTAAGCAAAATGAAAGATTTCAGCTTGTTGAGTTATCCTTTGGTTGGCCCTTCGATCTTCGATATTGTATGTTCCTTTGATGGCAAGGGATGCAAGCTATAAGATGAGATGAGGATGGGAAAAAAAGTGAAAATGAGTGCAAGCATGGAAATTTGGCTAAGTATGGCTCAAGAGAAAATTTTGCAAGAATTTGGCTAGTATGAATGATCTCCCCAAAATTAGAGAAAAGAGGGGTATTTATAAAAAAATTTGCATTCTCTAGGGAAATGGATGGTTGAGATTAAACCAACAAGGCCAAGATGTAGGGATATGGTGAGTTGATAACTCACAAGCCCTCACATCTTGATATATGGCGTGTGAAGTGGCTTGAAAAGAATGATGTAGAAATGAGTTGGAAAGAGAGTACATGACATGGAGGTAGTACATAGTACTTTGGGACTGGACAAGATTTTCTCATAAAGGAGGTCCTTGTCCCAATGTGGGTGAGAGGACATGTGAAGAATTAAAAATTCTTCAAATATCCACATGGGGATGAGAAAATAAATTTTAAATTCCAAGGAATGCATTGGGAGATTAAATGTGAATTAAATTAAAAATTCACATGGGGAATGGAGTGTTTTCTCCAAAAGGAGAAAGTCTTTAATAGGGTTGACTTAGGACACATTCCATAAATGAAATGGAGACCTAATTAAGTGATTAAGGTTGTGCAAGTACTTGATTAGACAAATTAATGACATATTAGAAGAGGGTTAGATTTCACATGTGACTTGATGTGACAAGTCAAAGATCACATGGGGAAGAGTAAAATAAATTTAATATTCCTTGGAAGGATAAAAAGAATTAAATTTTTTTTGGGAGGTTGATTAGACTAGTTAATGAAGGATTAAAGGAGGGTTAGGTGGCTAAGAGAGATTAGAGGCCAACTTGCAAAAGTTGGAGGATGCGACACATCTTAATCAAGGATTAGACATGTGCACATCCCTAATGATAAGATTAGGGGAATAATTAGGATTAAGAAAGGGATGTCCTTATATTTATTTAATTCATTTGATGAAAGGGGAAGGTATTTAATTATTTAACTAGATACCTTAGGAATTAGAAAAACTTTAGAGGTATTAATTAAATAATAATGATATTACTTAATTAGTGCGGATATTCCTTTATTTAGGAATTAGAAAAACTTTAGAGATATTACTTTATTTAGGAATTAGAAAAACTTTAGCGAACCCCCTTTTAAATACAATTAAAAAATAAACCCATTAAAGGGGGGTTCGCTAGAAGGGGGGAGGGGGTTCTAGCAAACCCCCTAGTTCTAGTGAACCCCCTAAAGTGTTTTCCATCCGAAAATGTATTTTTCCTTTGTCAACAGAATTGTAAACCACATGATTACCAATCAAATAAATATATAAACATATATCAAAATAATAATTATATATATACACAAATATATACATATATTACTATGTATGTATATATGTAATTATATACATATATATTAATATATATATTACGTATATATAATATTATTTTAATATCCTTATATAAACACATATATATTCTCATTTTTATTGATTGACATATATTCACAAAGTGTGTGTATATATATCACATTTTTCCAATTGATATTCCCATGCATATGGGTAATTCATCCATGAGCATGTGTAGATACATCTACCTACGTATACTCATGCACATGTATTTACTCATATGTATGAGTTTATCGTAGACACGTACATATATATATTTTATGTATATACGTCATCGACATAAATATGAACACACGAGGAAGGACTTTCACTCGACATAAATACTTAATCACATTCCCCAATCAAAGCATTCATAGAACAAGATCATGATCCAAAACTGAAGATTGAACTTACCATTTCCCCGAACTAACTTTACTCAACTTAGACCAACTAGGGTGTGTGTGTGTATGCTCAGTTAGGCTCATTAAGGGTTACCAAACCAAAATCTTATCCTGAGTGATACTTCCCCTCTCCTTGGGAGGTTTGAGTTTGTTTCTGCAACCAGCTTAGTACATTACAACAATAGTTAGCCGATAAAAATTCATTCATATGCATCATATATTTCATCTTCAAAATCATTATAAACTAGCAATCACACCTTGGTGTGCAATGGGTATGTCGAAGAAGTGTGGAAGGTCAATTAGGATAATTTTTGCTATATTTTTTTTGCATACATTTACTAATTACTAATTTTGGTTAATAAGGAGGGAGGGATAGAGAGAGGGAGAGATATGGATAGAAAGATGGAGAGATAGAGGGGGGAAGAATGTGAGAGAGAGAGGTAAGGAGATGGAGATGGAGATGGAAATGGAGATGGAGAGGGATATGGAGAGGAGATAAGGAGAGGGAGAGATAAAGAGAGAGAGGAGAGAAGGATAGATAGATATGAAAGAGATAAATATATAGAGTGGGAGAGAGAGGGAGAGAATGAGAGAGGGAGAGATAGAAGGATAGAGATAGAGATAGGAAGTGATATATAGAGAGATAAAGATAAAGGGAGAGATGGAAGAAGAAATATGGAGAGATATAGATAGAGAGGCAAGGAGATATATATATGGAGATCTAGGAAGAGGAAGTGGGGAGAGAGAGATGTAGAGAGATGGATGGATAGAGAGAGGGAGACATGTCTAGAGATAAAGGGGGGAGGAAAATAGAGGTAGAGATGAAGATAGAGCGATAGAGGAAGTGGGAGACTAATAGATAGAGAGATACAGGGAGAGGGAGACAAAGAGATGGAGAGATATAATAGAGAGAATTAGAGATAGATAAGTAGAGATGGAGAGAGGGAGAGAGTAGGAAGAGATAGAGATATATGGGAAGAGAAAGAGAGAGATAAAGATATATGGGAAGAGAAAGGGAGAGAGAGGTAGAGATAGAGATATATATAGGGGCATAGGGAGGGAGCGAGGGAGGGAGAGATGGGGAGAGATAGAGAGGGGGGAGATAGAGAGAGGGAGGGAAATGGAGAGAGATAAGTAGAGGAGGGAGATATAGAGAAGAGGGGGAGAGAGGGAGAGAGATAGGTTGAGGATGAAGAGAGAAGAGGAGAGAGGGAGATAGATAGGTAGAAGTGGGAGAAAAAGAAGAGGGGGGACTAGAGAGGGAGAGAAATATGTAGAGAGGGAGAGAGAAGAGGATGGGGGGAGAGGGAGAGATAGATCAAAGAGATAGAGATATATAGAGGAAGATGGAGATGGAGATACATAGAGATATAGATGGTGAGATAGAGCGATATAAAGATAGAGCTATAGGGAGATATAAAGAGAGGAGGAGAGGGAGAGAGAGACAAACAAAGAGAATCAAAGATAGATAAATAGAAAGGGAGAGAGAAACAAGGGAGATAGAGAGAGGGAGAGAAGTAGGGAGAGATAGATATATATGGGAGGAGAAAGAGAGAGATAGAGATATATGGGAAGAGAAAGGGAGAACACGATAGAGATAAAGAGATAGATAGGGGATAGGGAGGGATCAAGGGAGAGAGAGAGAGGGGGAGATAGAGAGGGGGGAGAGAAAGGGAGATAGATAGGTAGATGAGAGAGAGATATAGAAGAGGAGAGAGGGAGAGAGACAGGTTGAGGAGGAAGAGAGAGAAGAAGGGGAGAGGGAAAGAGATAGGTTGGAGAGAAAGAAGAGGGGGGAGAGAGGGAGGGAGATACATAGAGAGAGAGAGGGAGAGATAGCTCAAAGAGATAGAGAGGGAGAGATAGAGAAGATGAGATAGAGAGATATAAAAGAAGAGGGAGAGGGAGAGATAGAGAGATATAGATGGTGAGATAAAGTGATAGAGAGGTAGATATATAAAGAGATATAGAGAGAGGAGGAGAGGGAGAGAGACAAAGATAGGGAATTATAGATAGATACATGAAGATGGAGAGAGGGAGAGAGAAATGAGGGAGATAAAGAGAGGGAGAGAGAAGTATAATTAAATTAAATATACTTTAATTTGTATTATAAATAATATATATTATACATTAATTATATTTTGTATTGTATTTATTTGTTAATTTTTTATACTTTATAAAACTATAGTAATTATTAATTATTATTTATAATCATTATATATATTTAATAGTTTTATTAAAAAATATAATATAATAATAATAAGTATAAATATTTTATTTATAATTTATTTTGTAGTATATAAAATATATATTATATATTAATTTAGCTAATATATACTTAACTATGTAGGGTAAAGGATGTCATAATGTTAAAACTTAAATGTGCTCATTATTAGAATCTTGGCTATAATTTTTATTTTTACCTCTTTTAAAAAATAATAATTTATTTGAATTTAAAATGAAGTAGGTAATGTTTATTATTTTCCTTTTAATATTTCACATGAAAAAATAATAAACATAAGTATTTTAATAAAAAATTCCGCATGAAAATATTAAAAAGAAGAAGCATTTACTTAGTTTGAAAAAATACTTAATAGTTTATCCTTTAAATTATCCCTTATCCCTGTTCAAACAACGTTTTCAACATACAAACAAATGGTGTACAAAGGATTGCAACGACTGCCAACACTATAAAGATAGGGTTCGTCGAAGATTAGAGAAGTGAAAGGTCAATACTAGTGAGGAAGAGTTTGGAGGAGCGAAAACCAATAGCGGTGGGAAAGCAACAAAAAATGGCAAAAAGAAACCAAAGAAATGATGAAAAAGAAGTGGTATAACTCGCTCTAATAGTAACATGATGCTTCCTAAGTACTCCACCATGATGGTAATTAATATGGGCAAGAAAAGATTGGAATGACTACGATCAGTTTGATAGCCAACAAAGCTCTGTGAGGAAGACTGTATCGTTGATTAAGAATTTTAGCTCGACCTCTTTCAAATTGCATACGCCTTTGATGAAAAACATCAAATTGAATCAAACATTCATTCATCATATTTCCATCAAGATTCACATACAAAACACATTCATATATTAAAGCATTTTAACCAACAAGGTAATAGTAAATAGGTAATAACACACAGGGTGTAACAAGAAAAGGGTCATTGTTGGCTTGTCATTCAAAATATCCTTGGTAATTAGAAGCACCATCCACTTTAGGTGCTAATGATCTAGTGGCCGAACAAGCTATGTGTCAATTTTTAATAACGACACACTAAACATTCATAACAAAACCATTCATTCAATATTGTATGTGAGTTCCAATTACCAAGTAGTTCTCGCTTGCCATGCAATTCACAAATAAGTTATTATATATGGTACAAAATTAGACATTGGTCTGAGATTAATTATAAAATATTTTACTTTATGTATTTCTCCTTCAATATTATTATGATATTTTAATATATTATACCATACCACAACCAAAACCTTTCACTTCTATTTCACTTACGATATATACATTTTTATATTATACCTAATCAATAAAATTACTAATTTATTAATAGTCTAATTTTTTTTGAAAGAATATATTATTTCACTTTTAGTTGTATGATCGAGTTGTCTTGAAAAAATAAAACAAAAATTTAAAGTGTATTTTATTTTTTTCCTTTCTCTAATAGGTTTGAAAGATGCACAACTTGAGTTTTGATCCTTAAGTTCACTTTTGTCATTCTACTTGTTATGGTAAAAACTTGAAGTCAAATTACCTTCCCCCTTTATCTTCTTTTTAATGTCTTCTTTCTAAGTTCCATTGATCAAATTTGAATATTCTTTAAATGAGGATCTTTATAATTTACACATTTTTCAAAACTTTAAATTTAAATAAATTATGACAATGGAGAATTTATGTAAGTTGTATTGTACTCAAAATTTGTTAAAAAGACACCTTTGGAGCTAGGGTGAATTGTTCTTATCCCCAAAGGTCTTATCATCTTGCTTAACACCTTATGTAAGATTATGGTGAAAGCTATTATTTTTTTGCATTAATCTTCTAGGTAGATTAGTGTTTGGTTAAAGTAAATTGGTTTTATTGGTGGAAAATTTATTTGAGGTAATTTCATTTTGATTTGAGAGATTACTAAATGGGTTTAATAGATGATATATATTCTTATTTTGTCAAGATTATTTTTGATATAGTAATTGCATTCACTAATCTTTCATCTTAAAAATATTTTATTGACTTCAATTTGGATATCAATTGCTTTCTCATATCCAAATATTATTTACCAACTCTAATGTTTTCCTTTATGTCCTAAGCAATTGTGTCCTTTGCTACCTTCTTCTTTGAACTTAACCTTTGAGGGTTATCTTAGACATCACATTGACACATAATTCCTTAATAATAGTGCAAATTAGCTTACTAATGTTATTGCAATTTTGAATCTCCATTATAATACCTTAGGATATGGTACAAAACTTATGGCTAAATAAACACTTTATGACTTCATTACATTTAGCAAGAAAGATGAAGGGGATTGAGAATCTTTGATCTTAGAACATAAGGAATTCATCTTATCTCCAAATGTAGCACCAAATTTATTTGGGGAGAAGAACCTTAATAAATTCTTATTAGGTGTAGATTGGCTTCAAATTATTAAGGGCAAATGACACATGGTTAATTGATAGGTAAACCCCTAGCTTGGACCTTCTTTACCATTATGTTTCCCTCCATCTTAAGTATGTGCAAGTTTGCCAATCTATTTCCAAGTTTTTAAATTTGAAGGATTACTCTTGTCCACATGGTGAGAAAATTGGTTCAACAAGAGAATAATTCCTTGGCCCTATCTCTCCATCCATATGCTCATCATTGCTTTCATAAATATTTTCACCAGACTAGTGATATTTGGAACTACTTAACATTCACATGAAACTCTTGGAATCATACTTATTCCTAGTTGATATGTCGCAATGTGATAAATAGGTGATTGAGCTTATCATATCTCTTGTTCCTCCCAAGCTAAACATCATGTTGCCCACCTCGACCTCTTGCATCTTCTTTAAAGATTGACATTTGTTATATCCTTGACACTCCTCCTCCTACTTGCTAAAATAAATCTACCTACAACTTCTTCCTAAGCTTCCCCCTACCAAGTGGAATCACCACTTTAGCAATGCTCTTTGGTCCAAGCACAACACTCACCTCTAATAATTCAAAACTGATGCCAATTGCCCAATCTTTACTTGAAAGCTTCTATATTTTAAACCCCCAGTGAATGAGAGACTTAGATTCCTTTAATTGAAACCACTCTCATGCCTTTTTTTCTCTCTTTGAACATGTTAAGCAACCTTTTTGGAAAATGCAATTTTACTTGTCTTTATTAATGAATTGTTTACAAAGATCTCCCCTCCATCTTTGGTCACATGATTGGTTGGAAACTATTTTGTTGCAATCTGACACAAAATATGAATATTATCTCCAAATCAATTAGAGAAGTAATTATCAGTTATGTATGAAAAAAATGTTACATTCTAGTCTTTAACTCCCCATGTTCTCCTTTGGGAGTTGTAGTCCAAAAAATTTACTCTAACATTATGTTTCAGGTGGTTATTTTGTTAAACTTTATGAGGACACTCTCAAGGTTAACCATCAATTATAAAATAAGATGTAGCAAGTCTAAGAGTATATTTTCAAGCTAGGAAGGGGTTACCTAACATATTGACACCATCATTACTAGAAACTTGTCCATACCAAGTATTAGTTCTAAACTTCATGATCAACAAAAAATAAATTATAACATCCTATACTACATCTATGCCATACATTAAACTATACAAAATATGACATTTGAGATTACCGTAGACTATCCTACAACAATTATTAAAAACAATATGATATTTGTTAAGATAAATTTAGTCTTCAATTTTTTTTAGACCCATAAACTACGATTAATTCATCTTTTCTTCAAGATTTATAAACAACTCTCTTCAAATTGTGATATTGCTATCAAGAAATTCAACTTTGTAGTTTTATGAGTCAAACTCATTGACCCATATTTCATGAGTAGTGGTTCACAAGAACCCATCTCTCATGATAACAAATGGTCCACTTAGCACTCATTGTATATAGGTGATGCTCACAGAGGTGAAACACTGGGCCTTCCTAGGAGGTCACCCATCCTAGTACTACTCCAACTCAAGCGCGCTTAATCACAAAGTTTTCTCTAGGTTAAGCCCACTTAGCTTGCAACCTCATTTACAAAACCTTCAACAAGTGTTGTGCCTTGTGAACCATTCATTATGGAGCCCCAATAGCTCATCAATTGATAAGTAGGAGGTATTTTCCACAGTGTGTCAAATTGTGATGTTGCTATCAAGATTCAACTATGTAATTTTACGAGTCAAATTCATAGACCCATCTATAATTTTATCAACTCTTTTCAAAACATAAATAAAATGTGATTGGAATTTATAGAACCTACTTGATAGTTTGGGTTCAAACTTAAACATCCAATAAACATACAAAGTGTTTGAACCCTTAAAGATTATTGGTTCAAAACCAAATTATTTACATGTGCTAAAATCGACTTTAGAGCTGTAGTCAATAATATGATAAGATTCGTAAGTATCTTGACAACTCTTAAGTATCTTGACAATACATTAAATCTATACAATATGAAGTATAATGTTACGTCTCTTATTGAAATCAAATCTTTAATTATTATATTATACAAATTTAATCAATATTATAAAGAAAGAATTATGAACAAATCTTCAATATAAATATTTAACCCCCACCAACTTTAACAACATATGAAAAATTCAAATTAAAGAATATATGGAGTATTTTTCTCATGGTCCCAACGCGTTTATAATGTTTGGCTCCCACGTTAGAAATAACTAGACTTTTTGGCTACTTTATTTAATATTATTTGTTATAATGCTGGGCCCACCACATTATAAAGAAAACAACAATACTCATATTTGGGGGAGTACGAGGAGTCCCATATACTCATGGTATCGTGGACTTAAAAAAGACCTTTCCTTTCCTTTCCTTTTTTTCTTCTTTTTACGAAAAGTAGGAGTGGAGAGTGGGACCCACGGATCATTTTCAAATTGGCCGGCGTCGCATTACATAGACACGTGTGCGTTTGTACAGCGCACATCAATTTTTTGTTAACCGAAAACGCTGTGAAGCCTTGTCGAGGCCACCGACAGGTGTCGGTATACAGAAAGGTCCTCTACGCGGGTCAAATCAGGGGGCACCAATATCAGATCACGATAAAACTCGGGTTTTGTTGGAAAATGAAATTTCGTGTTGGGCAAGGCATCGTCAGAGCGGACGTGAACATTTATTTCAATTTGTTTCAATAGTTGATTGATTTGTCAAGCTAGTGTTTAATTATTTAAAAACTGAGTTGCCGATAGAAGGGACGCGAACGGGTCTGTTTAGTTGGAGGTGAAGATAATAAATAATCGTGTGACTGTCATAAATGGGCGCCTCTTGTATCGATTACGTCTCCTCGCAGCAGATTTTTTTCAACGATCACAGGTTAGCTTTCACTTGAATCCTTCGAATTTTTGTTTTAAACTTTCAAATTTGCTATGCTTAGTCTTTGACTTGGGTTTGAGGAAGTAAGTTTCTAAATTTTTTGGAACTCTGGATCGATTTTGATCCGATGTTCAACCTTGTTTATGTATGTATAATTTCCATGGATTTTTTAGGTTTTCTGGAATGTTCTGAACCTATCTTTTTCTTTTCGAAACGCGCAGGCACCGAATTTTCGTTTTTTTCCCTTCAAATTACGGAAATTTGTGGAATTTAGTCTTCTGTTTGTGGCTGCATAATTGTGTTCGTGTATTTGGTGATGAAATTGGTAGGAATAGATTTTTTTTTAATTTTTAATTTATTTAATTTAAAAAAAAAGTTTGCATCTTGGGGCGAATTAATGTTCGCCTTTGGAAAAGTTTAGATTGTTTTTTGACTGAGTTGCGACCCCGACTTAATTCTGCGAGAGCTTGGTTTTTGTTTCTACGCTTTCTGGAATATTTAGTCTAAAAAAATAAAAGTTTGCATCTTGGGGCGGATTACTGTTCGCCTTTGGAAAATTTTAGATTTTTTTGACCGAGTGGTGACCCCGACTTAATTATGTGAGAGCTTGGTTTTTGTTTATACGTTTTCTGAAGTATTTAATATAGAGCACATTCCGACACCGAAATCTGTAAGTGATGTTATGTAGCTTAAAATTCCAAAACTGGAGAAATTTGTTCGCTAATGCTCTTATGAGCCACGGAATTTTTGGGATGCGGATAACGATAGTTAATTTTTGGGCTTTCAGAATAAAATTGGTGTTCCCGGTAATCAATATGTGGCGTTTTCTCTTAGTCTCGCTTACACTAGATTTTGGATATTTTACGCTTTTCCCTTAGTCTCGCTTACACTAGATTTTGGATATTTTACGCTTATTCTTTCTGTTGATTTTCATTAAAGGTTAATTATTATATGGGTTTCAAGTTTGTAACCTCGGTAGCCTAATGGAACATCATCGTTTTTCATTCAGGTTACAGGCCATCTTAACTCGTATTTTAATCAATTGGGGATTTTTTTTTATGAAATAACCTGGAGTTTGAAGGCCGTGGCTTGCTGAATCGAGTTGTATATCGGGTCAAAGAACCCAGAGCTGCTTGCTTCATAATAAAGTTTCTAAGCGACAGTTGCTTAGGAAGTAGCAGTGTTGCAGTTAATTCACACCAGGTGCCCTAAACCAGAAAACATAGTGCAGGCCGTAGACATACAGGCCTTGGAAGCCCACATCTAGAAGTTCCTATCGGCGTTTGTGATGCCCGGTATTTCAAAGCTGGGGCCTGATGGATGGAATACGATGGAAACAACTAATGAATATAAGAGCAAGAGTAGCCTAACCGAAGCCCTGAAATGGCCAAGGGGGATTGTCGTTCCAGGTGGGGGCCTCCTTAGCCTAGCCGCAGATCATAGCGGAAAGGACAGCCATGAGAGTGACAATGATTTAGCATCTATGGTGAGGGATTTTATCGAGAATGGAAGCGTAGGTCAAGATGGCAATTGTCACAGCAGTGATAGTGATTCAGGCTCAACCAGCATTCTGAAGCTTGGAGAAAGTATTAAGGTCAGTAACCTCGAACATAATTGGAAATGAAAAACCTGGTTATTCTTCTATCCTAAATTCTAGTCAAAGGGACAGAATTTGTGGGAGATTTTGAAATGCTAAATACCTAAATTATAATATGCACGCAGGGAAAGTAGAATTAGAATAATGACATTGATTATAATTCTATTTAATTTCTAATCAAAGGGGCAGAATATGTGGGGTATTAAAAATGCGAGAAACCTACATTATATTGTGCACGCAGTGAAACTAAAATCTGTTGAATCATGGAGGTAGTCGATTCTTGTAAATTTTTTCTTTTGTTATCTTTTTGTGAATTTGAAATGTTAGGAGTACTTCTTAACCTACTCAGGGTCTCATGTGATCAAGGTGTTTCTTAACAAGAAGTAGAACTTAAAAATGATTTGAGATCCTTTTTTGATTGTGGATTTTGGTAAGTTTAGCTTTCATTGATCTTCCATAAGCTTTCATTACTTTTTAACTTTTCAAAGAGTGTGTCCGTCGAGTTCATGGTGAACTGGTGTTTCTTCTTTGGGAGGAAAGCAGATTACGGAATGTAATGTTTATATGTTGTTGCAGGCCCTGAAGAATTCAGTGATGCCAATGGAGAGTGATTTGCTTTACCTGATCCATGTTGTCATTGCATCCATCAAAGACACAGATTTTGTTTGCTTTAGGGATGGTAGTTGCAAGGCTAGCTGCATCAGAAAGCTGTTAGTGAAACATATGAAGTCTCATGGTTATAATGCTGCAGTTTGCAAGTCAAAGTGGAAGGCATGTGATAAAGTTCCGGGAGGTAAGTGAAACAGAGGGCTGATTATCGCCCTGTCTTGTTATTAGTGTTATTAGTTGTCTCTGCTGTAGGCCATTCTTATAAAAAGAAGATTCTGAAGGACAATCTTTACCATTGCAGGTGAATACGAGTATGTGGATGTTATACTGGAAGGAGATGAAAAGGCCCCAGAGCGTCTGATAATAGATATTGACTTTCAAAGTCACTTTGAGATTGCAAGGCCCACGGTTTCGTATGACACCATACTGAAATCTCTCCCTGTGATCTATGTGGGTGGTCTGGTAAGGCTTGAACGTATGTTGCAACTTTTGGTTGAAGCTGCAAAAATTTCCCTGAAGCAGAACTCTATGCCTATCCCACCATGGAGGACACTTGGATATTTGAGGGCAAAATGGTTTTCGTCGTATGATAGAGTGGTTGTGGATACTCACGGCAGACATCACAGGGCAGTTAAGGAGGTTGAAAGCCTCTCTGATATTCGCCCAAAGCAAGGGCAATGCAGGGATCAGTTAAGGAGGTTGAAAGCCTCTCTGCTTCCTGAAGCAGAATCTGCACGTGTGTTGAAGGCCATATCAATTGAAAGGAATAGGGGCATCCTGACTGACAGGAGGTCAAACATTTTGAAGTCATGAAGAGAGAATTCCAATTTTGAAATGATTAGTTGTGCTTGTTGAGTGTGATCCTATTTATTTATTTTTTTCAGGCAAGGCTTGTATGTATATTTCCGGCTTTATGGGAAAACCAGTAATATGCAGAGTTTCAGCAAGTTCTTGAGGTTCTAGGCAGTTCATGTTATATTTGTTTTGTCCTTCGCAGAAGGTAAGTGGAGGAGCTTTCAACAATTAAGGCTATAGGTTATAGACTAGTTATATGGTGTCATTCTTTCAGCAGTAGATTGGATGAGACTCGTATCTACTGTCTTCTTGCAACAATAAAAGGTAAGCTAGTTGTTGCAGTAAGTATTTTTGAAAATAATCACAGGACTACATTGGATAGCATCTTTTATGTCATACAAGGCATTATTGACTAGCTTATTAAACATGGGCTGTAGCTTTTAATTATGCAGAGATGGCTTAATCAGCTTCACTTGATTGCCATAATGCCCTTTCTGGTTGCTTCAAAGAAGTCTTCATGAAGTTTGTTTATTTTCTGAGCTGTGTGTACGAAGTACACCTCTTTATTATGAATAAAAATCTGATCTCTCTCGAAGGTACAAAGAAGTGGTTGTGCAAAATCTGAATTGTTATAATTTATGCATCATCTTTTCCCCCCATATTTTTCAGTAATTTCATGCTTTCCTAGTGGTAAGATGCTTCTACGTTGTAATCTTTGAAGTAGTTGAATGTCTTTGTATTAGACACCTGGTAATGATTACTTGTAGAGAAAGTTAATGGTAATAGTTTTTGCGTTCTAATTCATTTCATGTTAGTTAAAAGTTCTATGCGTTTAAGATTAAGCGTGGCATTTGTATTCTATTCAAATATAATAATGCTATATAAGGAATTCTGATATTAAAATTTTTATATTTCAGACTACCTTTATTTACCCTTGCAGGGTTTCCATTTGTTTTGTCTAAGAAGCGGTTTAAAATTTTCACTAGCTTCTAAAGTGAATTAAAAGGTTTCTTTTTCCCCTCTACTAGGGGGTTGCGTATCCTGCTTGACTGCCTGACGCATTCCTTTGTAAATAGAATATGGATAGTGTAACCAAGATATAACTTGTTGGACATAATAACAAATGCTCCCTCTACTAGACATATTTCTTCTTGTGTTCCTGTTTATGGTTTTTATCTTTTGATCAGTTTGTGCTTTCAATTGGCGTTTGTAAAATCTTATTGATATTATGATCTTATTGGTTTTTCATCAAAAAACCAAATGCGATTTTGATTATCTAATGCATCTCTTGATGCCTGAGAGTGAGATTTAAATCAGGTTGCCAATGCAGTTGTATTTGTTTCCTCTGGGTAGTGTATTTTATTGTTAGTGGTGCATTTCACTCTAACCGATTCTAAGCATAACATAAAATGTTTCAGCAGGCAGATCAGTAAATGGTAAAATCCATGCACAAATGATGTCAGTGTTTCAGTAAGTTGCTATTTGCTTGAGAACCATAAACTTTTTGAACGCTGGAGTTTATATCATTGTGAGCAATTTCAGCAGATGTGCCCACCCATTTCTTCAAACGCTGGCCAAATAATTTTATGAATTTGAATTTAGTATGGTTTTGACTTTGGGGTCCAGGCTGCTCAAGCATAGTGGCCGTGTTGACTTCGTTTCCCTGCTCTAATGAGGGGACCTGTGGTTTAGAGACAATGACTGAGGAGTATCTCTTCTGTGAAATTGCTGTAGTGGTTGTGCTGCTTTCGTTTCCCCAATGGCTGGGAATTATGTATTATGCTTTCCTGTTAGTATTTCATGTATCTGGCAAAATAATTCACAACCTTTGTAAAACCAAAAGCCAGTTGAAGTTCAAGGATGTAACAATTCAAACTCCTCTCAAGTATTTAATTTATTATGAAGTGTGTATAGTTTCTATCATTTGATTTTGAGTGGCTTATTAGGAGGTGTGGGTAGTTTGTACCATTCAAGATTTGAGTTATTAATCTCCTGTTAAGCAGAAGAATATTTTTTACATAGAGAGAAATAATATTCTTCTGATCATATAGTTTACTTATTCCTACAGGGCTTGGCTGTTCTCCAGTAAATTATTTTACATGATTATCTTGGTCAGTATTTCCCAGGTTTGCCTCTTATCCTGAATGTGCAGAGGTCTTGGTTGTGGTTAAACATGCCTATACTACCTTATTGTGTTTACAATCTTCTTTTTAGGGTGACACTCCCAATTATAAGGGTCATGCTTGAGCAACTACAGAAAGGAGAGCATCTCTGAGGTAAACAGGGTTCGATTGGATGGGGAAGTGCTTAATCCTATGTCTTATGTATCAAAGGATTTAGTGCTCAACTTAAAACCTATTGAAAGAGAGGATTCAGCAAAGCAATTGATTGTTGAACCTTTAGACCGAGTTTTTGATCATCTGGGCTATAATATGTTCTGTGAGGTTTTAACAGGAAACATTGGAACATATTAGTAAATAGGGGCAAGCAATAAGGAAACATGGATAACAAACCAAAACCCATAATCTTTGATGGAATTTTTCCTTGGAGTTATGTACTAATGGATTTAGCGGTTAACTTAAGATCTATTGAAAGAGAGGATTCAGCAAAGCAATTGATTGGTTTTTGAGCATCTAGACTATAATATGTTCTTTGAGGTTTTGACAGGAAACATTGGAACAGATTAGTAAAATAGGGGCAAGCAATAAGGAACAAGGTAACAAACCAAAACCCATAATCTTTATTGGAAGGGTCAGAAAGGTGGTCTCCGAAGAGTTCATAAAAAAACCTATACACAGAGGGTATCATATTATGCTTTACATGAGCCAATCTAAAATCTTTAATTATTGTAGAGAGTGTAGAGTCTGATTCTTCTGGTTTTGCTAATGTGGTGGTTAGTGGCAAACTTTTGAGGAAACGAATTTAATCCTTATGCGAATCTGCATTCCGCTTTATTCCTCTTGATTCTCAACTAAGACATCCTGAATCGTCCTACAATCAAGTTATTGCTTTTGAAATTTGTTGGTTAGCAGATTTTGCTGTGAAGCCTATTTAAAATGCGAAAGGAAAAAACCATGATACCTTATTGCATTGATGGATACAATAAATATACATGCATTATTGTGATGTTCACAGGGCCGTGGGACGATTTTGATCACGAGAAACATAAAAGCTAGGCTAAAGAGGCCTTTTCCTTGCCAGTAAGGGGAGCTGCATCTGTAATATTATTATTTTTCATTTTGTAGAACGTATCAATTCAATATATGTGGCTTTGAACTTTTGTTATGACCTTGATCCATGCATTTCTAGCCTTTTTGAAACTGGTGTTGTTTTAAAAATATTTTTGTTTTTGCTTTTTGAAAATGGTGTTGCTTACTCTTACATTTAAGAGTTTGTTGTGGTAGGGGAGGAAGGTCACCTATTTCTTTTTGAAAATGGTGTTGCTTACACATTTAAGAGTTTGTCGTGGTAGGGGAGGAAGGTCACCTATTTTCATCTTTTTGCCTCAACTATTTTTGTTTAAGAGTTTGTTGTGGTAGGGGAGGAAGGTCACCTACTTTTCATCTTTTGCCTCAATTAAACTATTGGTTGACTTAATGATTTTTAACAAGTTTGAAGATATAAGTTTGTTGTTAATTACATAATATAAATGTACATGTAAGTAGAGGAAATTGAACCTTTTAACACTAACTATCTATCAACGTGAGTTTAGATAGGCTTTTGACTAGAGTTTACACAAGAAAAGAATTAGGAAATTTACACAAGAAAAGAACTAGAAAATATGAATAAAGAAAAAAAAGAGAAAATAAAATAAAAATGTTTAGTAATAGTTTTGGAAAAGGCTTAGATTCAAGAGAGGCATTTTTCTATCTAGTTTTGGAAATTTTTGATCAAAGGATTATGTCACAAAGTAAAGTAACTTTGGCATGGATGGCTTGGTCTAATAGTGCCCTAAAAAATATTTGATCGAGTTGGGGTAACTTTATCCTAGTGAATAATAGAACAAGAATATTTTTTAGAGGGGTTCTTGTTTGTGTGTTGAAGGTTGTAAAAAGGGACACTAGCCATTTAGATAAATAAGAGAGAATAAAATGGAAACAGAATGTAAGTATTCTTAAATGTATCAAAAATGAAAATAGTGGAAATAAAAGGCTTTGAGTCCAACCACTTGTTAGATGTTATTATGAAATTAAAACATTGTTTTGACCTACAAGGATAAGATTACTAGACATCTAATGTCTAAGAGGGACTTGGTTTGCTCCTAAACTCACACTATCTACTTGGTCTAGATGTCAAAATAAGTTGAAATTTGACATAGAGCTTCCTTAATGATGTTGATCATGTTTTCCTTTTGATAGTAGCAGATTGTTTTTATTTCACCTTCGTGTATAGAGAAAACAAAACAAAATGGTTAAGGGGGAGTCTTGCTTTGGGTAGTCCTCTTCTTAGTTTTAAAGCGTTAATGCACTTAGTAAAGAGATGCCAAATAATAATAAAATAAATGTACACAAGAAATCACATCTATTCAAGGCATAGATAATGAAACTTGGGTAAAGGAAATGTGACAAGGAAACAATGCTATGTAAAGAGTAATGGGAAAATAAATTGGGATCAAATGAAAAAATGGTGAAAGGAAATTGTTACGAGTCTGAAGAGGAAAAAGAGGGTAGGAAATGAAGATGAGGTATGAAATGGAATCAGGAAGAGTAGAAAATGGATAGAATGGGTAGAGTGATATTAGGAAAAGAAGAAAATGCTGAATTGGAAGGAATTAGGCCAAAATCTAATAAGATTAGAAGGAACTAGTTCATATAGTGTAAAATCAATTAAAATAGTCATCTAATGAGATTGAAATTGATGTGGCATTGTCCAAAGAGCTTAAAGAACTTAGGATGGTAACTATAAGATTGTTGCAATGCTTAATGAAGTGTAAAATGTTCACTCTTTAAGAAGAAATTAATTCAATATAATGTACAAAAGAAAACTTTGTTGCATGTTCTAAAATGAGGGAAAAATGGGTCTTATTTATAGATTTTTAAGAGCAGGTTTGTAAAACTTAGTATGGAGCCTAAACCACCATTATTAAATGCTTATGTCATTTAATTTTGGGAGAAAAGGCTTAAAAAGACTAGGTTGCTACCTTTCCAATGGGAAGGGGTTGCCTAGTCCCTTTTTTTGAAGGCTCAATTCTTGATGAAAATCAAAGGTAAAATAGGGTTATCTTAAGGCAGTGGTTTCAAGCGAAGATAAGTCACAAAATGCAACATTTAAGGCAAAAAATAAGATGGCTACTCACATATGAAAGGGATAAGGTTATCATTAGTAATTTGATCAAGTGATAAGGAGAGTTTTATATAATTGGAAGAAAGGAGAAGAGAGTCATGAAGAAAGGGAAATCACATTGAATAAAGGCTATGCAAAATAGATGTTAACATTAAAAGAGTAAGAGATGAAGGGATAAGAATGAACCAAGAAGAGAAATATTGGAATAAGGTAAAAAAACACACAAAATGAGAAATGTGCCAAAATGAGTACAAATCACAAATAAGAAATGTGCCAAATGAGTGCAACCACAATAAAATAAATTATAAAGTATGCAAATTTTGTAATTACATTTTTCCCTTTAGCATGAATAAAGAATGAGAGAAGTTTGTTACAGGAAGAGCATAGTAAAACATCTAGATAATCATAAAATAATCAAGGATATAATGCTATCAAATATATATTTGTCAAATATTGTATTTTATCCATTAATCTCTAGACCAAATAATCATGTCTTATTGAATTGAACATTATATAGGGCATGTGAAAAAATACAAGTGACCAAAAAGTGGCCACCCCACTTTGTGGCCCCATTAAAGCTATAATGCGAGTGCATTATAACATGTTTGCGTTATTGCTCATTAAAGCAATATAAACCAAAAAAAAGTTTCATTTCTGCATTTTTTTTTTATCATACGGCCTGCAAACCCTTCCAAGCACGCTCATGTTGTTGTAAAGTTGACTTTACACCAAAACAATGCCAAATCTTTACCGAAATATTACTAAGACGTTGGGGGGTCAAAGGAGTACAAGTATTTTTAGTTTTTAGTGTCAAATTTGCATTAAATTGGTAGATTGAATTAGTTTTTAAATTAAAATTTGTTTAATTTTCAAGAGTTGATAATTTATCCCCAAAATTTCAAAATCTCAATTCACCTCTGCATGAAATCCCTCTTAAAGAACAACCACAACAAACACCTCCTATAATTTTCCATCATCCTTTAGGAACACAACAAAACATACTAGAACAAATTGAAAATAATAGAAAAGTATTACAAGAACAAACTCCCATAGAACCACCCTTGCTCAATCATTGCAATCCATTGTGTTTCATGTAGAATCAATTAGAAGGCAAATACATAGTTGGTCTAAGAAGAAGCAAAAAAATAATTTTATGCAAAAAAATTATCATGTAAACAAGTTAAAGATTTTTGTTTTTTGAAATTTGTCTTGTATACACTCTTCACTAACCCATGAAACAATCAAACTTTACATAGTACATGCAAGAGGCTCCCTATCCATTGGTGCCACCACTAGGAGATAAAGAACAATTTTTGGGATAGGTGGTGGATGGTTTTTGACCATCCTCCATGTAATAACAATGAGGTACCATAATACTTTTTGAGGAAATTCTATTGTGAGTTTGTCCTCAATAAAATCCCAAATTATTTTGATATGTGGGAGTTCTAGCGTAGAATTGGGGGCTCAACACAAGACAAAGTGGGGCAAATTTTGACCCACAATACATAATGAGACCTCTGGATAGACCACACTATGAGCATGTGACTATCCCTTCTGTTGTGAAGGAGGGTGTTGAGGTGGACTTCCCCTACCTTTAATATTGTCTAGCTTGACTTCCCCTACATCTTGAAGAGTAGATAGCCACACAACTACAAAACTTAGGGATCACAAGGACATTCAAGTACCCATCCATCCTTGCACATTTAATTCTCTATCAATGATATCATTTGACCAACCTAGCATTTCCTATTTCATTAAATGATGTGAGCTATTTATAGTATGGACCCCTATCCTCTAGTTGATCGATCACTATTTCAGATTTATAGAGCTATTCCCCATGCCCACATTTTCCATCCTTTCAAATAAATATAATCCTATATCAACCAAAATGTTTATGACTATTGTTAGCTAGAAAACAAGGCAATGAAGACATTGGTCGAGAAATCATATTGTATTTGACACAAAGGACTTCTGGACCATAATATTGTAAATATAGGATATAGACTAGGGGTAGGATAGATGGGTCGCAACCCATCCCATAGATATATGTATAAAGGAAGATATGAATGACAACATGTAATATAGATAGAGAGAGATAGATAAAGGAAGAATTGAATGTAATAGATTAGAATAGAGAGAAGAGAAAGAGATAGAGATGACATATAAGGGATAGTTGTATGAAGAGAAGTATATGTATGAATGTACAACAAACTAAATGTATAGAGACTAGACAAGAATTTTACAAGAGTATAGGGGAAGATATTATAGTGAACCGATTTTGACTTGATTGATATAATGGATACTAGAGTTCTATCTATATAATGTTATCTGTTATTCTATGGATGTATAAATAGTTAAGTACATCTCTAATTTGCATTGGTGTTCATTTTTATTTCACTCTAACTAATTCTAAGCATAACATAAAATGTTTTATTAAGCAGATCAGTGAAGGGTCAAATCCATGCACAAATGATGTCAATGTTTCAGTAAGTCGCTATTGCTTGAGAACCAATTTTTTTTTGAAGGCTAGAGTTTATATCATTGTGAGAAATTTTAACAAATGTGCTCACCCATTTCTTCAAACAGTGGCCAAATCATTTTATGATTTTGAATTTGCTATGGCCTGGACTTTGGGGTCCAAGATGCTCAAGCATAATGGCCATGTTGACTTTGTTTCCATGCTCTAATGAGGGACCTGTGGTTTAGAGGCAATGACCGAGGAGTATCTCTTCTGTGAAATTACTGTAGTGGTTGGGCTGCTTTTGTTTCACCAATTCTTGCAAGTATTTCATGCATCTAGCAAAAATGATTCACAACCTTTGTAAAACCAAAAGCCAGTCAAAGTTCAAGGATGCAACAATTTAAACTCTTCTCAAGTAGATAATTTATTATGAAGCGTATATGGTTTTTATCATTTGATTTTGAGTGGCTTATTAGGAAGTGTGGGTAGTTTGTATCATTTAGATTTGAGTTATTAATCTCCTAATAAGCATAAGAATATTTTTTAGATGGAGAGAAATAATATTCTTCTTATCGTATAGTTTACTTGTTCTTACAGGGCTTGGTTGTTCTCCAGTAAATTATTTTACATGATGCTCTTGGTTAGTACTTTCCAGGCTTGCCTCTTATCTTGAATGTGCAGATGTCTTGGTAGTGGTTATACATGCCAAACTACTTAATTTTGTTTACAATCTTCTTTTTAGGGTAACACTCCCAATTATAAGGGTCACACTTGAGCAACTACAAAAAGGAGAGCATCTTGAAACTCCCTACAAACAAGTTAACTCTTTATGATATTGCTATTAGGATTCAACTATGTAGTTTTTGAGTCAAACTCATTGACCCATGTTTCATGAGTCAATGAGTTTGACTTGAAAACTACATGGCTGAATCCTGATAGCAATATCATAATTTGACACGCTATGGAAAATACTTCTTACTTATCAAATTAACTCTTTTGAAATTTGTTGGATAATAGATTTTGCTATCCATACTATTTAAAATTGCAGGTAAGGATACAATAAAGAAACATGCATTATTTATGATGTCCACAGAGATGTGGGACAAATTTGATCGCCAGAAACATAAAAGCTAGGCTAAAGAGGCTTTTTTGTTCTTTCCATAAAGGGAGCTACATCTGTAATAATTTCATATTATTAAAATATTCTTAGTTTTTTATTTTTTTTAGAACATATCACAATTCATAAGGATTAATAATTTTTTTTACAGGTTGGTTGCTTGTACCAGTTTTGCACATGGCAAAATCTTTAAGGAAATGAAAAGAATAAGTAGAAGTAGATCCCTTGGGACATTTCATTACCTAGGGAAAACTGCTTGGAAATCCAATATAGATATAGCTTAGATGTGAATAATGCATTCCATATGTCAATGGTAATGGTTAGAAAAAAATAAAAAATTCTATCAAAGTTATCTAGAGTAAATAAATGGAAGCAAGTATAACATTATATTATTTATTTAGATTTGATTGTGAGTGGAAGATGTTTCAGTGTATTTTGTGTGTAATGATTTAATTTTGGTTATTATTTATTAAATAGTGAAGCTTTGGTAGATTAAGAGGTGATTTGGGTTATGTTGTAGTTCACTCATACATTTATGAAAGCGGTCCCTATACATGCAATTTTAATTCAAAATATGTGGCTTTGAACTTTTTTTATGACCTTGATCCTTGCATTTCTAGCCTTTAAAAATATGCTTGAATATGGTTTCACTTAAAAACATGTTTGTCTTTTCTTTTTGAAAACGGTGTTGCTTAAAAATATGTTTGTCTTTGCTTTTTGAAAATGCTGTTGCTTATTCTTACATTTAAGATTTTGTTGTTGTTGGTAGGAGAGGAAGGTCACCTACTTTTTATCTTTTGCCTCAACTAAATTATTGAATTGATTTAATGATTTTTAATAAGTTTGAAGACATGCAAAGCAAAAAATAGAATGTACATTTGAAAGAACTTAAAAAGATAGGTTAGATTCTTTGAAAGTTTGTTGTTAATTAATATAATGTAAATGTACATGTAAGTAGTGAAAATTGAATCTTTCAACACTATCTATCTAACAAGAGATTAGAGATTAGACAAGAAAAAAAAAAAACATACACATGGAAATATGAATAAGTGAACAAAAAATAGAGAAAAAAAAAAATCAAAATGCATTTGAATCGAGTATTAATAGTTTTGGAAAAGGCTTAGACTGAAGAGAGGCATTTCCTTATCAAATTTTGGATATTTTTGAGCAAAGTACTATGTTACCAAGTAAAGTAACTCTCACAAGGATGGGCTGGTCCTGTAGTGCCCTAAAAAATGTTTGACCTAGTTAGGGTACCTTGTTCCTAGTGAATAATAGAGCTAGGATTTTTTGTAGAGGGGTTCTTGTTTGTGTTGAAGGTTGTTAAAACATACACTAGTCAATTAGATAAATAAGAGGTAGAGTAAAATGGAAACATAATGTAACTATACTTAAATGTGTAAAAGACATGAAAATAGTGGAAATAAAAGGCTTTCACTTGATGTTATTAGTGTAATAAGGGAATTGGAGTCTTGTTAAAGTGGACACTAGTCAATTAGATAGATAAGAGGTAGAATAAAATGGAAACAGGATGTAATTATACTTAAAGACATGAAAATAGCGGAAAGAAAAGGCTTTCACTTGATGTTATTAGTGTAATAAGGGAATTGGAGTCCAACCACTTGTTAGATGCTGGTAGTGAAATTAAGACATTGTTTTGATTTACAAGGATAAGATTGCTAGACATCTAATGCTGAAGAGGGACTTGGTTTGCTCCTAACTCTCATGCTACCTACTTCTAGTCTAGATGTGGCACCTTGGTCTAGATGTCAAAATGAGTTGAAATTTGACATAGAGCTTCCTTAAATGATGTTGATCATCTTTTCCTTGACACTAGTAGATTGTTTCATCTACAAACACAATATATGGAGAAAATCCTACAAAACAAAATGGTTAAGGGGGAATCTGTACCTTGGGTAGTCCTCTTCTCATAGCTTTCAAGGATTAATCCACTTAGCAAAGATATGTCAAATAATTGAAAATTAAGTCTACACTTAGAAATCACATGTATTTAAGGCATAGATAATGAAACCCTAACAGGTAAAGGAAATGTTACAAGGAAACAAGGCTATGCAAAGAGTTATGAGAAGACAAAATGAAAAAATGTGAAAGGAAATTGTTACAAATGCGAAGAGGAAAGAGAGAGGGCAGGAAATGAAGATGAGGTATGAAATGGAAACAAGGAGTAGAAAATGGATAAAATGGGTAGAGGGATATTAGGGGAGGAAAAAATACTAAATAAGAAGGAATTAGGCCAAAATATGATGAGTTTAGATGAAAGAACTAGCTCATATAGTGTGAAATAAATCAAAATAGTCATCCAATAAGACTGAAATTGATATGAAATTATCTAAATATATCCAAAAATAGTTAATTCAATATAATTCACAAAAGAGAACTTTGTCATTCATGATTTAAGATGAGGAAAAATGGGTCTTATTTACAAGCTTTTAAGAGCAAGTTGTAAAACTTAGTATGGAGCTTAAACCACCATTATTAAATGCTTATATTATTTAATTTTTTGGGAGCAAAGGAATAAAAATACTAGGTTTCCGCCTTTCCAATGGGAAAGGGTTGCCTAGTCCCTTTTTTTTGAGAAGGCTCAATTCTTGATGAAAATCAAAGGAAAAATGGGGTTATCTTAAGGTAGTGGTCTCAAGTGAAGATAAGTCTGAAAATGCAAGATTTAAGGGAAAAAATAAGTGTTATAAACATTTGAAAGGAATAAGAATATCATTTGATGATTTGATCAAGTGATAAGGAGAGTTTTAAGTAATTGGAAGAAAGGAGAAGAGAGTCATGAATAAAGGGAAATCACATTGAATAAAGGCTATGAGAAATAGATGTTCAACATCAAAACGGTAAGAGAGGAAGGGATAAAAATGAATCAAGAAGATAAATATTGGAATAATCTAAAAGAACAAAAAATGAGAAATGTGCTTAAAATGAGTGCAAACCATAATAAAATAAATTATAGAGTATGCAATTTTTGTTATTATATTTTATCCTTTAACAAGATTATAAATAACAAAATGAGAGAAGTTTGTTAAAGGAAGACTATAGTAAAAAATCTAGATAATCATAAAATAATCAAGGATATAATTCTACCATTTAGTTATATTTGTCAAATACCATATTTTATTCATTAATCTCTAGAACTAATAATCATGTCATGTTGAATTGAACATTATATACCTAAATCATGATTTAAGATAAAATTTAGGTATGATTTCACTTTGGTAAGGAAAGTGAACTTTCTATTTGTAGTAAGAATGATTAATTATTTCTTTTTAGATTGAGGTGGATACATGATAGTTATTCTAACTCACAATTTCTAGAGGAAGAGCATCATATAAGAGAGAGAGGTAGAATGTGGTAGAAGTGAAGGTTTGAAATTATTGAGAAACATCAAACACGTATATACTAGTTTACATGATGTTAGTTTTGATGAGTCATACGTATGTAGTTGTGTTAGGTACATTCCTAAATGTGGACAATAGACAATTAATTAAGTTCATGTGCTTGTCTATGCTTTCACATTTTGTATGCATGTCTTTCAAGGTACTCACAACTACAACACAATTTTGTTTCTAAGCTTTTAAAACCATTTTATGTATATCTTGTAATTGTTGTATTATATGAGACCACATTTCTTTGAGGAATTACATCAAACAATTCACATACCTTATTTATGCTTCCACAATCTACATGTAACTTTTTTTTCTCTGATCAAGTTCCCATATCCTAAAATGATTTATAACCCTTATCCTTTTTGAATACTGTTTGAATATAAAGTTATATGATGCCTATAATAGGAATGAATTTTAAACTATTGATGCATTATTCCTTTCCTTGATACAAATAAAAACAAGTTTGTGGATTTGTAATAGCTTGCTTGGCTAGATTGCACATTATGGACTAAAATCTAATCTCTTTGGTGTATGACGCTCAGGATTAAGTCTTGTAGAATTCCAATAATTTATGAAACCTTGATTTGTATTAAACCCATGATTATTGTCCTTGCTATTTGTTGAGACACTTGGACCACAATCTTGTATGCTATTGAACAATAAAGTACTATGAGATCAAGTAGTCTATGCTTAAGAGACACAAGCAACAAACTCTAGCCTCTACTTTTGATTGTCCTCTATTTCTTTATTGATCATGGTCCTTCTACTATGGATTTTTACCAAATAATCTACCATATTTTCAATTCGTTCCTCATCAAACAAAGTAGTCAGAGACTCCACTATTATAGTATCAACATATTTAGTGTAAATGTCCTCATAAGCCAAACATTCCATGATGCAATGCTATTTTGTTTCCATCAACCTTGAAGTTAAGAGATGACAAACCCTATTAACACATTCTTCTTTTGGTGTTTTCCACCTCCTTATTTCACACCTAAGATGGTGCGAGATGGTTCTTAATTGGGCCATTAGTATTTTTTCTTTCCATTTTATATCTACTTCTATATAGTGTTTTTGTTCATGTTCATGTGTGGGATTGAAAATTTTGACATAATATTCCCTTTTTCACTCAAGATGATTTATCCACATCACTGCTTTGAATTCCTCTCTCACATACCTTTTGATTTTTGTGTTTACATTAGGTCATTCTCATATATTAAGTCCCCATTTATTCATTCACTTGATATTTTGTTTCATCAAAGTGTTTTATCTTCTATTTAGCTTTTCTTGTACAACAATTTAGGGCCAACAATGACCTTTCATATTCTATGTTCTCTTCAAATATCCTAACAATAGGATCATAATAGTTGCTTCAATTGGGAAGGCTCTAGCATCAGCTAGGATGATTTCATATGGAACTGTGGCTTTGAATTTGAATTTTCTTATGAATTTTTCTAGTTGCCTTCATCTTCATAATGACATGTTGTTGCCTCAAGCTTTACAACCATACAATACCACCCTGGTGTAACAAGCAACCCAAATAACTTCTTTATCTTCTAATGACATAGCTCAATTGATCTACATCTAGTTTGAAGCATGTATAAAGATTTCCAACCCCCTTGTATCCCTTTTTCTCCTACAATCCTCCTAGCTGAGGTGTCTATTAAAATCAAGGCCCAAATATTTGTATTCATTTACCACTTGCAAGGGGCTTCCTTCAAACTCAAACTTTATTTGCTTCTTTTTTCTTCTCAAAGTAAATATCATGACTTTGGATTTTCTAATGTTAACTTGCATTCCAACCTCTTGAAAAAATAGCTCCAAGACTCCTAGATGTTGTTGTAGATGAAGTGCCATTTAGCCAATAGGATGAGGTCATCAACATAAAAAGCTAACTTTATCACTTGAAGGTGGCATTTAATGCACACTCTCACCATGTGACTTGTTTATCTAGTCATCTAACTTGTCTATGCAAATCCCAAACAAAGTGGGAGACAACATACACCTTTGTTTGTGACCAATGCCACAACCAAAACACTCTGATAAACCATATTTATTTATTATTTTGGCTTGAAACTTCTCATACAACCTATGGAATGTTACTCTATATTGTTATGGAACTCCCAACTCTTTCATTCTATACCAAAGTATATTTCTAATCACCATGCCAAATGCTTTTTTGAAATTGATGAAGCAACAAAAACTCTCTTCTCCATGCTTTTCCCAAACCTTTTCCTTCAACCCAGAGGTTGATCTTGTATTCCACCATACTTCCAAAGAGTTATCCAAAAATGGGATTGGTCATTATAGTGTGATAGTTTTCCGAATTGTTGAAAGGGATGACAATACTAGTTGTCCAATTTCTTGAGAAGTCATCCTGAATGAATTGGTTAAATATTGTTTTGATGTGTGGTGCAAGAACTTCTAGGCCACACTTTAAGAATTTAGCTTATAAAACATCTATATCTTGAGCTTTGCCTTCAATCAAATTTTTAGTTCTTTCCTTTATGTCCTTAGTAGAAAATATTTTGACCGTAGTGTTAATTATCAGGGGAGGATCCTTATTTTGGTTTATTTCATACAATACGTTAGCATAACCAAGCCATTAGATGTGTGAGATACTATTTTCAATTTTTGCTCTAGCTTGTTGCACTTCTCTTTAAAAACTTCTAGGATTATGCTTTCCCAAAGATATTAACTCCTTGTTTTCATGTATTCCTTTTTATATCTCACAAGTTTTTTATACACTTTTTGTACTCTTTTTCTCTTCTTGAAAATTTAAACATTCTAACCGAAGATTGTCAATTTACTAGAGCTTGTTGGGACCCGATACATGAATGAAACAATAAAGAAATGAATTTAAACAATGCAAATACAAAATAAATGATAGAACATAGAATGAAATTCATAGTGGCACAAAGGAATTTTTAACACGGTTCACCCTTTGGACTATGTCCACAAATAACTTGTCCAAGTTTTTATTAAAGCTTCCAACAAAAAATAAATTACATTCCCGTCGAAAATACCACTGCTGTGTATCTCTTTAGAAAACATATACAGACTTAGTAAATGGTAAGTTAACATAGTGCTATATTGAATTTTTAGTTGAACAATTATTTTGTTGATCACGTAGTTTTTGTTTTGTGTAGCATTGTAAATTCAATACCTTTTATTTATCAATGGATTAAACATTACATTAAATTTTAATATTTTACTATCTTGAAAATATTTATTATTGATATATATTTCTAAGAGGTATGTGTCTGTGGGGAATTATAATCAATTTGTTATGTTACTAATTATCAAATTTATTAATAATCATGGGTAAAGTTAATTCTACTAATCTACATTTGTTATTCTTGAATAATTAGTAATTGATATTCCTAAGTGTTTCTTAAGTTGACCTTTAGGTCATATTATTTTATGCATGTTGCAACTCATACATGCTAACTATAGGTCCTTGTCATACCATATTGCACAAATGGAAATATATTTTCATATTTGTACATCATGAGTAGACCACAAGATGGTAATTTCCCATACTCCATACATTATTGCTATTAATAAATTAAATGGTAGAATTTTGGGATCATTATCGTTATTAATAAATTACATGGTAGAATTTTCATATTTGTACATCATGAGTAGACCTCAAGATGGTAATTTCCCATGCTCCATATATTATCTTTATTAATAAATTACATGGTAGAATTTTGGATGTGTTTTGTAGAAGTAGCTATTATGGTAATATGGAATATGATAGGTAAAGTATTTGGTGCAGTACATAAATATGTCTTTTAAGGATGATATAAATTTATCATGTTACACACTCATATGATGAATTGATGTATATTTTATTCACTGGGTTGTAGTCCTAGGTGGAAAAAGTCATGATTGTTCTATTAGGAATAAGGTAGATAACACCTATTTTGTTTCTAAATTTTTTTAATACTAGGATCTATGGATTACTATAGCATGATGTTTAGATATCATTTGGTTGATATGATCAAATGGGTATGTCAATAAAATGACTAGTTAATAGAAAAGGGTTGTATAATAATCTTTTTCTTTTTTATGATTAACATGATAATAAGATTTGTCCATTATATGGTAGAAACTTGAAGTTAATCTTTACCCTATGTGTAAACCTAGGTATAAACAATAGTGCAAAAGGGTATGCTTTTGAATTAATGAAATCTCATTTTAGATTTTTGATGCAAGGATAAATAGTAGTCAAACAAGAATTGGACTACCTTTGATCTTTTAGCTTTCATATTACTTGGTTTACTTAGATTAGTGTAGATTACTTATTATTTCTAAATAGATTATATAGATGGAATTGATTTTATTCTTATTGTGAGCATGGTGTATGCAATATTAATCTTGTTGTATAAGTAACTATAACTTTATGTTGGTGATGATCTCATATAGAGTAAATTGATGTAAAAAAGTATGAAATATAAGTTTATAGTTTTGAGGATAGTTTAAGAAGTGGTCATGATTTAATAAAATATTGTGGATTAATAACGGATATGAACTCTTTTAGGTCACTTTCAATCAATAGTAAGTCCAGACAACATTGTAATGACATTTAAATTTTATTTGGACAATCATGTTATGAATTAATTTTTTGATCATGTTAACTAACTTGATTAATTGAATTAGTTTGTCATTAGTTGTGATAAGGATTAGATTCTTGTTAATACACTGGTATTGAATCTATTGAATTTAAGGTACATTGCTAAAATTGAACTCCTCAAGTTTTGGGTACTTCACCCAATACAAAAATCTAATAACTTTTTTTTGAAATAAGAAAAGTTGAAAAACTAAATTGTCCGAGAAATGGGAAACCTTTCTCTTAGATTGAGCATACATTCTAGGTAAACAAGAAAATATTTCAAATTGAAAATTAATGTCAAACACCCTCTTCTAGGTGTTTACAAGTATATTTTCATCTAGGTTTCCATCTTTGTTTCACTTGAGTGGTTAGGAGATAATGAAGATATGTCTAGGGAGACTAGAACCTAGAAAGGGTTTTGTAACCACTCATATAGTTGCATAAACATAGATCAATCATAACTACATATTATGCATAATGGTTCTTATCTACTTTGATCTCGTAGATATAGGGTGTGTAGGTAGTATGGAATATGGAGGATGTATCTAGTACATAGGTACAAAGGACATTGTGAGGCTTTGTGTTGTGAAATTTCTAAATACAAACCTAAATCAAAGAATTATAAAAGAAATAAATTAAAATAATAGTCGCTGATACTCAAAAAAATTTCCATGGTGAATTGGTCTTGTACTTGGTTGGTAGCTCGAAACCAGAGGAAGGGTACAAGATCCTTTCAGGACTTGCAAAGAACATTGATATAGTAGTATGAGAATACAACCATTTTTTTGTATGTGACTCAAGATTTGGTTAGTCCCAAAGAGTTGAAGTCTCTAGTGAGAGCTTAGTATTTATTGTTTTCTATCCTTATATGTGTCCTCGTATGACTAAATTGTTGCATGTATTAGATAGAGGATTGGTTTGAAATGATCATGACTTATTGATTGTCCTGCATGGGCTAAAGAGTCCAATGGATAAAAAATCTTGAATTGGCTATTGTTAACTTTTGAGTATTCAATCAAGATTATCAAATATTTAATATAATTCATAGAATAGTTTTTTTTGATTGGTAATAAGATTTTATTTTATTCAAGAGTAAATCAGAGTACAACATAAATTCAATGGTGAATCTTCACACAGTACAAAGAAAACACTACAACCATACCAAAAGAGCACACCTAAAACCCGCAGAACCTGAGCATAGACCTATAAATAGGGTAGAAGCTTTGAAGCACAATTTGGTCCTCCCTTGGTCTGAGACCGAAGAACCATAGCAAAAGTTTCCTTCTTTCATTTCTTTTCTTTCTTCCCCTTAACAACTTGCCAACCATCCTCCACCCTTGCAGCCTCCTTCTGCCACTCCAATGGTTTGTCTTGGGGATATATTACCTCTTCTCCCAAACTCCAATTTGCTTGTTGACTTTGATCATCAACTTTCTGCTTCCTAGCTTCTTTCTCTTGCACTCTCTTCACACCTTTTTTCTCCCGACACTCTGGTGTTGCTACCCCATTCTTAAAATTCAAATCCTTTCCACAACCATTGAGGACAACATTGTCACTACTTACAGCCGGACCTCCTTCATTTTATTGTTGTTCCTTCCTACTCCCATCACTCACCAAAGCCTTCCCTACCTGATTTAGGGTCCCAGGTACTTGAACCACTTCTTCCTTGCCTATAATCTGAGGGCTCATTTGCTTCTCCTCTTTTTTCTCTACTGTATAGTGTTGGGGGGCAACATCTTTCCACCAAGAAGCAAATTTATGTGTTCTGCGCTTAGCAAATTTGGCTGCTAAATGCCCAGTTTGAAAACAAACCTGCATCTAAAGGGTACCCCCTCATAATCTAGAGGTTGTATCCAACAACCTTTTGAGGTTTTTATTCGGATCTCTTCCGTAAGCTCCTTAGACACATCCATCTCCACTAAAATTTGAGCAAAAGTAGAATGTAAGAGATTTGAGAATCCCTCATCCACCATTAAAGAGATTCCTAAAGAGTTCTCTACAACCTCCAAACAAGAATCAAACCAATATTGTAAGGGAAGGTTAGGAAGTCTCACCCAAAGAGGAACCTTCTCAAATACTTCAGTCGCTAGGTTAAAAGCCGGATGCCATGACTTTAACATTAGTATGTATTTTCCTTTCTAATCCCAGTGATAGTCATAAAGGATCATGCTTCTATTCTACTCCTATTCAAAGACAACAATGAAAAATCCTTTTGCCATGGAATATATTTGAACATATCCTTCCAAAACAAGTTTCCATAGTCAGAAATCCATTGGTGGAGCACATTCAAGCTTGACCAAAAATCCCTAAATCTCCCAATAAGACCCAACCCAGATTTTTTTTTTTTCATTAGATGTGACTTCTTCTTCAATCTCAACATCTAAATCTATTGTGATTGATTTAGATGTGGAGGGTAAAACAGAACCCTCTCCCTCCTTTCCTGCCGACAACAATGGATGCTTCAATCTCTGGGAGTTACCAAAAAGGTTCCTCCCGTGCTCAGCAATCTTGAACTCCTTGCTTGGCCCATCTCCCCTGGTGATAAACACATAGAGTTGCCCCTTATCCTGGCTGCACAGAGCAGATGAGTCACCGTCGTCTACGTTGAGCCCGCCTCCGCTCTGGCGGGATTTCTGCAAACTGCCCTTCGCACCCTGGTCAGCCTTCTCCCTACGGCTGAGGCCATTGCACCGAAAATCATAGATCCCTCGCTGGGAAGCCCTTCCAGACGCATTTAGCTTAGGCGAAACCTTAGCCTCTGTTGCAGACTGTAGATGATCGTTAGCGTCCATCAGAGCTTGCTCATAGAATAGTTTTTAATTTACTTGCACCACGTGAAATAAATAATTATCAAATTTGTGGAACTACATAGATCAAGTGAATTATTTCTCGTGCCGATTCCATTTGGATAGATGTCACATTGCTTGGATGGATGCTTGTTTTGTAAGTTGAGATATTACATTTATCATTAATCTTCTATATTCTTATTTTTATATATTTTTATTTTAAAAATGATTCAATAATTTAAAATTAGGCTTTTTGATTTAAATAAAGAAAGAAAAGAAGTTGATAAAATTGAAAATAAAAATAGAAAATGGATGAGAATAAGAAGACATAAATGTTTTCAAAAGAAGAGAATTATTTTTACATTGAGATTTTTATAAAAAAATAAAAAGAAACTAAAAGAGGTAATTTACAAATTCAAATAGACAAGTAGATATTTTAAATTAAATTTATGAACTTCATTATAAGTTGTAATTTTAATTATTTTGTAGACTGTAATACTAATAAATAAAATATTTTACAAATTGAACTTAAATTAATTATAGATATCTATATTTTCAACTTACATACTTATTTTAAAAAGTTATATAATCTTGTTAAGTTATAGTTGACCATAAGTGTTTATAGTGTATAACATTAAAAGGTCACCGTGAGCTATAAGACTGCTATAATTTAGAGCAATTCATCTATTTTGTTTCAATGTGGTTTCAAAGTATCACTTTGTTTACTTTACCACCTTTTAAAATTATAGCTATAAATTAATACAATATATGCTATGTATGTTAAATTTTAAATTTAATGAGCATATATCTTATTGTGTTTTCTTGAACTGTTTGATATGATTATTACATATAGAGAAGAAACTAGTTTCTTATGTTTTGAATCCTATAAATAATTCTTCTCAAACTATCAATTGTTCTTAAAATAATTTTTATTTATCTAAAGGCTAATATGAAATCAATGTATTAGTACTTGTTCTTCTTAAGCTTCATGAAATAAATGTATTAGTACTTGTTTTTCTTTAAGCTTCATGACCAATTTACCAAGGTTTATAGTATTTTAATCTCTATAGATCAAAGCATTAGCTATGCTTATTATTATGGTTCATTACATGATAAAACACGATGAGTATGATTTTTAAATATTATTAGAAATGTGATGTGAAAACACTTCCTAAACCTAAATTATGATTCTATGTTATTGGTCTTTGGACTTTAGAAGGTTCATCCAAGTTTTTTTTGGTTTAATTGTGACTTGATTATTAAGTGATAATAGTGAATATGCTTTCATCTTTTAGAGAATCTAATTTAATTTCTTTTTGTGTTTCATTCTCAATTTTCTTAACTTTTTAGAACATATTTAAATTTTAATTTTTTCGGATAGCGAAAAAATTATATCCATTTTACTACTATCTAGTCTTTCTATTGAACTGAGCTTTTTACTTATTAATAATTTAATTAATGGATATAATTTATTTGTGATATATAATTGATTATCAACTCTATTGACCTATCTCATGAAGGGTATACATCAGGACAATGATATAATTCTCTTGTTACCCTAAAATAGAAAGCCTCTAAATATGATTTGGCTTTAGAGATTTGTTTATTAAATTATTATTCTATATAAATGATAATGTAATTATTGATCTAATACTATTTGATTTTATCCTTAACTAAAGTTGGGGGTTGAGTGGCAAGGTGGAGCTTGTAGAAGGGGTCATAATGTATTATATTCTATTTGGATTATCTGGACCAAGTACATGTTATTTGGTTTTTCTTTAGTTGTATGTGCTTGGTCAATTTACTATTACTAGAGTTACAAGTTGATAAATAGGATGACTAGAATCTACTTAACTAACTACATGAAATAAAAATGTACATAGAACACATAGTTCTATGATAGTTTCTATTGGCTCCCAAAATCACTACTCATCCTTCTAAAGAGATCAATCCACTTCAAGGCTGGAGATATGTCATTCTTGAAGGTGGATAAATCTGCTCATCAATAAAGTTTGAGGGATAATAGGTCAATTGCTGAGTGTGGATAAAATCCATTTCACTTTGAGCTTAGGTAGATCCAAGAGGGTATTCCTAGAGGCAACCTTAAACAAGGCTTTCATCATAACTGAAGATATACATGATGTTGGTTAACATATTTGTCATTGCAGATTTTCCTTGAGAATGACCATGAGTTGCCTTGTTCAGTAGTGACAAAGAACCAACAGTTGAAGAGATCGCTATTGGATTAGTGATCTTCCTTTGAATTTTAGAGGTACAATTCCCTCATATGATAAATTTTGATTTTAATAGGTATATTTTTGACAAGAAAGAAAGAGGGAAAACGATAAAAGTAATGAAAAAATATCCTCAAAAATAAAATAACATCTCATTTTAAAACAAGTAGCAACTCAAAGGCTTACTAATAACATTCCAGTTTCAAGGTAGTAATAAAATCATAGACTAATATACTATGTTGAAACAAATTTACTGAATTTGAAGAAAAATCAAAATATAAACTAACATGAAAAATGAACATTGAAAGCAGTTAACACGCACAAGAATGCCAACTTCAGAATTATTGATAGCACTGAGACTCTCGAAATAAATTCTTTACTTTCAGAAAGTTCATAAATTTACAAGCCCACAGAATTATAAACTTCCATGCCAGAAAACTATATCCTCCCCTATAACCCCTCTCTCTCTTCCTTTTCAAGGCATAATTACTTATAGAAAATTTGAATGAGGACACAGAGAGTTCTGTATTCCTTCCCCCCCTCTCTCTCTTCCCTCTCCTCTCTTTCTCTCCCACTCTCTCCTTATCTCTATCTCTCTCTCTCTCTCCATCCCTCCTTTCTCTCTCACAATCTCCCCACCTTCCTTCCCTTTTTGTATCACATCAAAGAGAGAGCGAGAGATAGAGACAAAGAGAGAGAGAGAGAGGCGAGGGAAGATGGATGAGAGAGGGAGGGAGGGTTAGCAAAAGAGGTATATGTGAGATAAATGGGTAGGTAAAGAGACAAAGATGTGAAATATATGTAGAGAGGTAGGTAGAGATAGTGGTAGGGAGTTATAAAGGGAGAGGTGGGTAGAGAGATGGAGAGGGGAGATAGAGAGAAGTAGAGAGGGAAGGGGAGAGGGAGGGAGAGGTATGGATGGAGAGAGAGAGAGGCATGTAGAGAGATGGATGGGGAGATAGAGAGTAGAGAGGGAAGGAGAGAGGGAGAGAGGTAGGGAGAGAGAGGTGAGATAGAGAGAAATAAAGAGAGAGATGGGAGGGAGGGAGAGGTAAAGAGGATAGTGAGACAGAAAGGATTAGAGAGAGAGAGGTAGGTGGAGAGAGGGTGGGAGAGAGAATACATATATATATATATATATATATATATATATACATATATATATATATATATATATATATATATACATATATATATATATATATAGAGAGAGAGAGAGAGAGAGAGAGAGAGAGAGAGAGAGAGAGAAGGTGGAAGGTGGAGAGATTGAGAGAGGGGGGGGAGAGAGGGTGAGAGAAAGAGGTATAGAGGGATAGGTTAGATAGAGAGAAGTAGAGATAGAAGGTGAGAGAGAGAGAGGTATTAGAGGGAATGAGGGAGAGAGAGATGGATGGGTAGATAGGTAGTTCTTGAGCTCAAGGGAGCGAGAGTCAAATAAAGGGATGGAGATAGTAAGAGAGGGAGGTCTAGAGCATAAGAGATGAATAATGAGTGAGATAGAGAGAGAAATATGATACAACTTGCTGATTATTGAAATTTGACATTTTGATTACTAAAATTTGATTGTCTAAAAATTTATAAGATCTTCCAAAAACTAAAATTTTCATTATACCTCCAAGAGATTCGAAACCACTTTCAAACATCTTGAAACTATATACATGAAATAAAGATATTTCAAGCATATAGTTTCACTGGTAGAGAAAGACAAAGAAAAAGACCAAACAAGGAAAGAGTTCAAGAAAATGCATTCGAAAAAGTCATCATTCACATTTGGCTAGCTCCAAATGACACACTTTCATTTGGTGAGCACCAAATGGGTTGCATCGGGAAATACCAACCCTTTGCGTTGGATTTACCTTAGGAATCCAACCCAAAGAGTTAGATGACCATTTCATGCAAAAGACATGATTTTTTAAAAGGGTAACAAAATTTCACACATTTTTGGCCATGCTCTCCATCAGGTTTGCACATGTTTTAATGAAAATTTATAAAAATACCATGATGACATTAAGCTCTTTCTAACCACATTTTTTTTACGTTTTGATTATGTTAAGGTTTTCATCTTTAACTTCTTTTGTTAGTGTCTCTATTTTTTGTCATAAACCAACATGTGTGCTAATTTGGGTATAGTTTTTTACTCATTTATTGAATTTTGAAACAAATTACATTTTTAGAAACTTAAATCCATTCTACACACATTGATTTTTTTTTTTATTATTTTCAAAATTTTTAGGGGAGCACACACTCAAATTTTTGCTTTTCAAGATGTGTCCACTTCGAAAATTAGTAGAATATTATATATTTGATTAAAAATTAGTAAAAAAACTCATAAACTACATGGTGTTAGACAATTTCTCATCGAAGTGATTTTTGAAATTCTAAAAAAAAGTTAACTTTTTAAGTGGAGCACAACATATGGTATGCTATTTATTTTTTATAAAAAAGGACCACTTTGTGTGCCCCCCTTTCTCAAACCATTAATCTTCACTATTTTAAAATCAATTAGTAGTTTATAAAGTAGATTCAAAGCACTACAACTCTTGTTCTTATTGCATCTTCAAATTTTGAGCACAACTATCTTTATTTTCTCGTCGAACATTGTTAGGAAAATGTGTGTTGTCCACCTTGCATAATGTTATAATGTAATATTTATTTATTTATTATGTGGTGCACCTACTGAATCTAGGAGTGTGTGCATCACATGGGTCTAGCATTCTTGGGGCCACTTTATGTGTTGTATGCAACATTGGTTTAAATATTTAATGTGGGGTTGCACATGAGAATAATATTTAATATTGGGAAAACTCACTACCAATATTAAATGAGGGGTTAAATGTTTTGTAAGCTCACGGTGTTAGTCACATGGTTTTATGTAATACCACTTGGTGGTTTTGTGTGAGCTTATTTCTATAAAAGCAAACACATGGGTAGTTATCTAAGGTTGGAAGATTGATAGTTTAGTTTTTGTTAACATTTTTGAGGGTTGAAGCATGGCATGAGATGTATGGTTACATGCTTGTTCACATAGATTTTTTGGAGAGGGATTGATGTTTTAAAGGTATTCATGGAGGACTCTGAAGATGTATTGTAATGTTTATTGCTGAATAATACATGAGTGATGGATGCTTTTGGAGGCTGGGTTTTTCTCTCTTGAGAGTTTTCCCAAGGTATATCTTGTGTCATCTTTGATGGTATGTTGTCTATTCTTTTGCATATGGATTATGAATACTTGTTTACATAGATTTCTCTATTTGGATTATGTGGAAATTATCTTGGGTGGATGCATATTTCCTTTCATTTGGTATCAAAGCCATGGTTGTTTGTATAACCCTTGTTGGAGTAGATCTGGTGCATAATTGAATTTATGTCTTGCATGGAAAGAATGAAGACATTGTAAGATATGAGGGTTTTGTGCATGTGTTTTTTGTAAATTTGGGGTTGTATATTTGTGGTTATTTTTACAGATCTAGGGTTATGAATCTTTGTTGTAAAAAGGTTTTTATGGATGTTCATTATGAGGTTTTTATAGCATAAATGTTGTAGATGACCCCTTGGGACAAAATAGACCTCACCATGTTGGATCTAGGATACCTGAGAGATGAAGATTGACATAAAATTTGACCTATTTTGGTTATAGCAAAAAAATACAATTTTTTTGCTCTGTATCCTTGTTGTATGACCATTTATTTCATTTGTAGGTCAAAAAACAAATAAATAAAATTCTATGGGTTCAATTAAATATTTTCTTGGGAAAAAATGTTTTTTATAAAAAAAAAATTATAGTAGGGGGGGGGGTGTGAGGGTCTGTAGACCCCCCACTCACTCAAACCTATGTGGTACCTTATACCGATAGGGTAATAACACCTACATAGGGTGTTAGCCTTGTTGGTTGATAGGGTCCCCCAACTGGTGGGGTTGCCATCACCGATGAGAATATTCCCCTGGTACGGGCCCCTCCAGTCCGGTGGGCCAAACTAAATATAAAGCCACCTTAAATAAATATAAACCACCCAAAGCATTATTAAAATGATGTATGCTTTTTAAAAATAAAATTAAACCATATTATATATTTTGGTGGGTTCGACTGTTGATGGGTGGCGTTGCCACCACCGGCGGACCATCGCCTAGCCACTAGAGGGGGATTTTTTTGACTTTATACCAGAATTGGAAAACTTTCTTCCAAATGGCATAACTTTTTTCCAAATTGTTTGTTTTTTGACTTCCTATACTTGTTGGAAAGGTAGTTCCATTCTCTTCATTGTGGTATCATTTTTTTTTCTAGATTTTTCTGTTTTGATAGTGATTTTCTTACTAGAAGTCAGAAGTTACATTCGAGCTTGGAGAGGTCATATCTTGTGCATACGAAGTCAGATTTTGGACTTCTTGTAGTTGGCGAAAAGATTGTTAAGAGAAATACATAGTGGATTAGGTTTGAAGATGTTTTTTCAAGGTTTATTTGCTATTATTTCCATCTAAGTTGTTTGTGGGTTACTTTGACTATGGTGATTTTGTGAGCTTATAGATTATTGGATCTTGGTGACTTGATGTTGGATTCATTATATACTCACATGTATATATCTGATTACTCTCATTTGAGATGGTTATCAATATAGTATTGGATTTGTATGTTGTATTGTTGTATCTACAAATTTTGCAGTGTTGTAGGTAGTCTATACTTACAGGTTACCTTTATGGATTAGATATGGGTTGTCTATGCCCATATATACTTCAGTGTCAATGAATATTCAGTTTGGTGACTTGGTTTAGTTACTTGGTTTGTTGGTTTGGTTGTCATGTTGAGGAGAGATGGTATTACTAGGTGAGGTGTAGTCATGATGTGGGACCTATGTAGTTGACTATGTTATGCAAACATGTGGGACACAATTGGATTGTATTGTTGGTACATTTGGTGGCGATCATGGTGTCACAGATGTTCCTTATGCTTTAGGGAATTTGGAATGACATAATTGTTTATGCAGGTGCTTTGTTGGTGGTTTTAGATTGATTCTTGGTTTGGTTTGTGGTGGTGTATCTTCTTGGGATGAGGATCATGGTTTTACTTTCCCTTTTGGCTCATGTTGCATGAGTTCTTTGATTGTGTGAGGGCCTTTGGTTGATCTTCATGAGGACATTGTTATCACAATGTCATAGATATATTGATTAAAATTTTTAGTGGGAGCTTGTGATAATGATGGTTTGACAGTGTATCTTCTTGGCTTGAGGATATTGTTATCACGATGTCATGGATAGAGCTTGGTTACCAGATTTAGTGGGAGCTTGTGATAGTGATGGTTTGGAAATGTTGTATCTTCTTGGTTGGAGATCATGCTTTGTACTTGGGAGCTCAGTGTTTAATCCTTTGATTGCATTAGGGCCATGAAGGATCTTCATTTAGATGATGGTTATCATGTTTCCACATGGAGAGTTGGTATCACAGTTTAGTGGGAGCTTGTGGCAATGATGTGGATTCACCATTTGATGGTGGATGATCTTCTGTAGTGTTTTTTGGTGTCATGGATGAACTCTTGGATCTTGTTTCTATGCAGTGAGGGTTCTTTTACATATTTTGTTTCATTGATAGGAGATGGTTATCTTCATGAGGTTTGAAGATGTTGGCATCTTGGTTAGCCATGCAGGAATTTTCTAGTCTTTGGTTGAGGTGTCATGATTTTTCTTTTGACATGTGATCCTTGTTTGATAGGATGGTTATGTATTATGTCATGATGTACTCTTGATCATATGTTAGAGTGTTAGCATGATATAGGTACATGATATGCTCATTGTAGCATATGATTTTTTAGGAGATGTGAGATCATGATGTCATGGTGTGTTCCTGATTCTGTTGTTAGGACTTTGACTTTGATCTTGGTTTGTTCTCTTGGTATTGGGTACATTGATCATTTTATTGGGAGCTTCATGATGGTGCTATGTTTCATTTGGAGTTTGGCATGGATTGATCAATTACAGGTACTCATGGATACTTGGAGACATAGGTGAGGCTAGGAGATCTCTTGTAGTTAGAAACATGTGTTGAGAGGGTTACTCATTGATGAGGTTTCAATTGGAAGTTAGAGGATCCAGTTGGACATGAGTTCAACATGGACCTATGAGGAGATTGTTCTTAGATGATTCATGATGACTTGGATATCTTGGAGGAGCATTTTCATTCCCCACTCTTGGTCTACTCAATGATTTATCGCTTGAGAGGTACTGCCCATTGTTACTTTCAAATGCATTATGTTTTATGCTTTATCTTCTCATGCATATGGATCTTGAGCTATGGTTTTCTAGTTCTGGATGGGTCATTTGAGGGATGTTGGAATGTTTATCTCCTTATGCATTGTGAGATTATTCATTGATGTTGAGTTTAGGAGATGTTATTGGGATTATTCCTTGGATTTGGGGATGGATTATGGTTCAATATTCCTTTGGTTTGATATTTATACATCTTGGTTATGGTTAGATGTAGATAGTGTTATTATCTTTGGTTTTTAATGGAGGAGTTCATGATTATTATAGCTTAGCATTTAGAGGTGTGTACATAGAAGGAGATGCTACAGTTTTGATTTGCACATTCTCTCTTTGGTCTTGTTCTTCTTCTTGGGTGTTTGCATTCACATGACATTGGATTTGAGATCTTGTGTAGAGCTATGGTGACTAGTATGTTTGTGGTAACGTGTTTATTTTTATTTGATGATGGAATGGATGTTCGTTTATCTCTTTCCTTTATTGGGTGTGGAGAACTTGGGAGAGCTATGGAGACTTGTGGTGAGAGATGTATTGCAACATATTAGTTTGTAGGATTTACATATCTTTGTGGATGTTTCTTGGTACATGATGTTGGTTACACTTCTATGTGTTGCTATTGGTGGATCTTTGGATGCCTTGATCATTTTCATATTTGACATTACCTATGTAGTGGGAGTTCCTTGATGTGTGTGTTCATTATATGACATGTTTGGCACTTGGAGCTTGTGATTGCATGTTATGGGTTGTATATGTTGATGGCACGAGGTTCAATTATTATGATTTGTATACCTATGAGGTATGGATAGTTGGATGTGTTGGAATTTACTATGGGTTCTATTTTCAACTATGGTGATTATATCTTGATAGCTACTAATACATACTTGTTAACTTTGGATTGAGTGTTTGTGTTTGGGATATCAATTGAGGTAGGAATTATGCTTCATTGTGATAGATTTGTGGTTTATCTTTGGATGGCTTCTTATCTTTGTGCATTGGCATGATGGAGGATGAGAGCATTCATGCTTGAGATGGTGGTCAACTTGATTCTTGTTGCATGTATCTTTATGGAGCACATAGAGCACTTTGATTCCTTGATGGTATATGTGGCTAGAGGGATTATTCCCTTGTTCATGTTTGAGTTTACTTGTTTACCCCTTATGCAATGTATACAACAAGTGATATAATGTTAGGAAAATGTGGGTTTTCCACCTTGCATAATATTATAATGTAATATTTCTTTATTTATTATATGTACCTAGGGAATATATGGGTGCATACATCACATGGGTTTAACATTCTTGAGGCCACTTTATGTGTTGTATGTTGGCCTCCTACAATGATTTAACAACTAGGCCTTTACAACCGTGATTCAAAGATTTTACATCTAACCTGAATAGCTATTTCAATCATTATAAAGGTGCATTTAACTTGTCAACCCAGGGACGTGAACTTGAAATGGCTCAACACAATGTGTGCACTAGGAACCCAAAGTAGCCATTTTCATTCTACAACTAAGAAAGACACAATGTTGAAAGTAAATTGCTTGGAAAGGAATAACATAAATTCTGAACATCAACCAACAAATATACTAAGTTGAAATGCATGACATAAATGAATATATGAGCAAACAAACAAGAAACTACTCTGTCTGCTTTGGCTGCAGGAACAGTCACAAAATAGACTTCTAGTGGCTATAGGAATAGTCAACGCCAGATTCTTAACTATTTACTAAACAAAAAGTAATAACTAGGCTAAACTAAGCTAAAGGATGGATTGCTCACCAAGTGGTCCCCCTTGGATGAGTATCCTCTAAAACTAATGTAAACTCATATACTCAAACTTAGAACTTCATTTTATTCACTAGAATTCTTGAGTACAAAAAAGAGTAGCATAATTGTATTGCTAAAAACTTAAGAATACAAGTACATCATTAGATCGCGCAGAGAAGGAGCATCTGATCCTTATTTATACTACCAACTAAGTAAGGCGGTCAACTCCATGAACTAGGACACCATTTAGGGAAAGCAAGGAAAATTAGAAAGGCGATTATGCTTGCATGGAATTTGGTCAGACATGCATGTCCAAATGCAAATTTAGCACAGAAGTAACACCCACATTTTCTCAACAACAATAAATACCATTACAAGGTGGTTACATTTGATTTGCATGGGGAATCTCCTACCGTCAACCTCTTTTGACCTTTGAATGATTCCCTTGTTGGACGCTATGGTGCGTGACTAGCTGGCGGTGTCTTTCTCAATTTAGATCCTCAAATTATATTTGCATGGCAATGTTAGTATGCACAATAATTGCATATCGATAACTACCTTAAAGAAAATTCATTAATCACATGCAGAATTAATTTAGATAGTCGCTATAACATGCCAATGTCATTAAAGATTTGTAGAAATAAGATTAGGCCCAATGTCTATAGTTTTGAGGAAATACCATAAAAATATCAACACTTAACATCAAGGTCCATGACAACTTTAGCAAATAAATCATAAATTCTACCCAAAATTAGACCATAAACTAGACTCATCATCCCCCAACCTAAGGTTTTGTTGGTCCTACAGCAAGGGAAGGGTTGTTCTTCTGCTTGGTCAACGCTCTAAAATTTGCAACTGAAAACTGTCCTACATCAGTGTTTGCTATGCGTAAATCAGGGTCCCAATAGGACCCTTGTTGTCTGTCTAATCTATTTCATCTCTGTCTTTCTACAACAACATCATAGTGGTAAAACCTGGAGTTTGGCACAGGCCACATTAGGATGGGTGGCTGAAAAGTCAGGGGAAGCCAAAATCATCCCTTTGTTCTTCCAATCTATATATATCTGTCAATTCTTTTAAGAGCTGCAACATAGTTCTATATAGAGTGGGGCTCAACCTATTTTAGCTTATCAGTTAGGCTGTTCCATTTTTGTGATAGGTATCTCTTCACAGTTTCCTCTTTTGCTTTTGCCTTTGCCTCATATTCATTGTAAACTGCTTCTATCCAAGGCATGATCCTATTACCATAGCTAGGTCTAAAAATAATTCTGTGCCATTCCCTGTAACTATCCCTTGGGTTTCTTGATTCAACCCTAATGGCTAGAGGGATGTTGGATTCCATTTTCCTATAAGCATTGTATTGTTGTCCCCAACTAATCTCATTTTGCACCCAGGACATGAATGCCCTTAATTGGACATCCCCAACATACAACAATGGATTTCAATCATTGTCTTGAGTCACAACATAATTATGCAAATAAAACTCATACAACAAATTCTTCATTTCAGGGGAGCAATTCGCTAAGCATTGAAAAATTCAATAGGAGTCTCAATGGAAGGGTTCAAACCTGAGACAATCCTTGCTAGCCTAAAAGAGAGATATTTCTCCTTCAAATGCGGAGCATAGAGGAAAAATATTTGGTGCAAAGGCTATATTATCCACTTTTTCCTTTAGAGCTACAATTTCCTCATTCTTTTCTTCAACTTCATCTCTCTTTTGAATTTCCTTTTTCAATCGTATCATAATGAATTCCTACCAATACTTTTGATGATGCTTGCTCCCCATATAGTATTAACTAAGGATTCAGGTGTCCCGTCAATTTTGGCTGTATGTAAGGAAAGAAGAGGTACGAAAACACTTTCCTAACGTCAAAACCACAGGGAAGAATGTAGATGGCTTTTAATTTTTGAAATTACAATCTAATTAAGACACACATGAAATATTTACAGAAACATAACAAATACACAGACAAATGAACACCAGATTTACGTGGGAAAACCCTATTGGGAAAAAACCCACCACACCAAGCTGAATCTCTTTGTATTATAGTAACAACAAATTACATACAAATTAGAGATGCAACTCTCTGGTGTTAATTCACAGTAGTTTCATTCTCTGTTCAATTAGTTATAGAAAAAATGCTCTCTAGAATCTGATACTCATCTCATACCTTTTCAACTTAGTATTGATCTACTTTTATCTTACTACATTGTGATTTTTATCTTCTGTTCATCCTTATTCGCCATTACCAATCATAGACAATTTCCTTTCGAGCAAATGATTTTTCCTTGCATGCAGTTCAACTCCAGCGTCGCAACTGTTGCAAAAATCTAACTGCCAACCATTTTAATTTCGCTTCCTCTGATTGGTCCACGAGGCTCCACATAGGATGGTCAAATGGTCAAGAGCGTTCAACCTTTGTTGGAATGTTGGTGAGACACTAACAGTATCTCCCTGACGCCAACACAACCAGCATTCGATATCGTCATAGCTTCCATGAGTCGGCAAGATGTTATAACGAATGCCATGAGTCATACCGAATCCACCGATAACCATTTCATTCCTTTCGGCAAGAGTTTTCCTCATCAGAAAAAATCATACCAAATGCCACAAGTCATATCAATCTCAAAAAATCCATCGGCAAGACTACCGCAGATCACTAAGACTTCATACCGAGTCTTCATGTTGTTCCAAGTGCATCCACCAGTCAGCGAGACTCATCGCTTTCGCTAGGACTTCATACCGATCACCTTGAGCTACTCTGATGACTTCAGTTGTATCCCCATCAACGTGACCTTCATTGATCACTAGGACATCTTACCTAAACCTCCACCATCAACAAGACTTCACATAGTCGCTGAGAGATCTCCTCAATATCCTTGTGTTAGCCTGATGACCACATGCAATCGGTGAGACATTCTTTAGTCATTGGGACTTCTCGCCATGACCCTTGTGTTACCTCGATAGCCATAAGCTATTGGTGAGACTTTCACCAGTCACTGGGACTTCTCCCTGAGACCCTTGTGTTTCCCCGACGCCCGATAAGAACATACTGTCGGCTAGAGGTCTCCATTCGATAGAAGGTCACAGCGAATGCTTCTTGTCACAACGACAAACTTCATTCAGCAAGACATCAACTCTGTCTCGGCGACATGAACATTTCAAATGGATTTAGAACAGTTAGTCTACCAGACATGAATAATGTCACAACAAATTTTCCTTCCAGGAGTTACATGTCAGTATGGATTGAGGCAAATAATCCAACACTATAGGGGTACTGATTGTTCTCCCAATTCTTACTGCAGGGCCTCTTGTTCTTGTTCTTGCTGTTGCTATAGGAACTCCTGCTCTTGTTCTTTCTCTTACAATAGGAACTCATGATTTTCTTCATACCCTTGATTTTTGACTTGTTCTGCAATGTCAGCAAGATTGACTAGTGTTATGTTTTCCGCTCTCTCAAATATGTGCTCTTCCTCTACATTCACCTACCCCATTGGAGCTTCTATGTCCCCTCATACTATTTCTCTACTCTTAGGGATTTCCTACGGAGGCATAACAAAGGTTGGACCAACTAGTCTTGATTTTCTAGGAGGGCTCTCATGTTTTACTTTGGCTACAGGATGAACAGTGTCGACCTTTCTCTTCTTAGAGCTTGGCACCTCCTTTTCTGCTGGCTACTTTTTAGCTTTTCCTTTTCTCAAATTTTCCTCTATCTTATGTGCCCTAGTTTTCATTAGGATTCCAAGAGGAACATCATCATCAGAATTTGGAGAGGAACTTTCTTTGTCTAAGTGCTCTATCCCAAAAGAGCTAATTTCAATGGTTTGTTCTGCTGCAGGAGGGTTTACACTAGGTCCTGCACCAGAGGTTGAAGCACCAGAGTTGCTTCAACCACACTCAATCTCCTGCTAGACCTATGAGGTTGAGGTAAAACCCTAGGTCACAAGTGCTCAGGTCTAATTTGATCAATTTTTATGAATTCTTCCTAGGTCATTCCAGACATATCATGCAGAGACTTCTCAACTAACAATTTAATTAGACAATGGTGGGAAACAAAATTGTCCCTATCTTTTTGAGTCTCAACTGCCATAATTGAAAGAAGGCTATATAGCATGTTCGACACATTCATCCTCCTCCCATGCCTCATGTGATTCAAAAGTTTGAAGTGCATGAAATGTAGATTCGACAGTCGACCTTCATAGGTGATGTATCTTATGACATAAACAACTACTTGCTTCCATGGGTCGAGCAAAGAGGTTCATTTTGTACCTTGTTTTTCCACACTGATTGGAGGGTCACCATGTTTTGTAAATTCAGTCCTAGCTGACTTGACGTCTCTGGAAGTAGGGTAATGTTCACCATTGACAGGTAACCCTATAACTTCTACAATCCTTTCTTTAGTCGCCATGACCTCCAACCCTTTTACTGTGGCATTCCCTTCAGACAATGTTTGGGCGAATTCTAGTGCAATGTCTTCATCAAAACCATCTAGCTTCAGGAAGTAGTCTAACCACCCCAGTTTCTAAATTCGTCCAGGCAGGGTGCATCTTGTAGTAATACATCATGCACCGTGGGTTCATTTCGAATTAACCCACCTCCCATTTTCTACAATAAAACAATCACTCTACGGTTTCCTTCTTGCAATTCTCATCTAAAAACCAAATTCACCTTCCTGCAACACTTGCTAAATTTCCAATGCCAATGTTGACTGAATTTTCGCTTTCTACTTTACCTTTTGTTTACAGCTTGAGATTATGACAGGGTCAATAATGGAAAGGAAGGAGTGATAAAGGAAAGCTATGATGGAGAGAAATGGCAGTGAAAATTGGTGTCACCTCACACATGTGAGCCGTCCTCTCACTCAAATTTCAAATTGGCTCAATTTAAATTTTGCTGACATAGAAAAACATGGACTAACACATGGAAAAAGTATTCACATCTTGTTCCTCCCCCCCAACCTAAATTTGGGCATGTGTCCTCACATGTAAGATGGGAGCGGTGATAATGATGATTTGACAGGGGCAGGGAATAATGGCATGCTATGATGAACGTCCATATTAATATACAACAATTAAATGAATGCACTAAAGACAATTAAGATATAACAATTAATGTGCACATACTTGAATGTGTGGAGGATTCGTTGCAAAGATTGTGGAGAAAGTACCGTTCGCCTTTTTGGAAATAAGTTGAGCAATTAATGAAAATGAAGTGGAATGAGGTGGAGTGGAATGAAATGAAGTGATGGAAGAGAGAGAAAGGTGGTGATGGATGGGTGGATGGGTGAAGAAATGGACTCCCATAGAAGTCGAAGTCTTTATTATGAAAAGTACATACCTTAATTAGCCAGAAGGAGGGACACTAGGTTTACTTCCTTCAGCTGCAGGAAACTCGGGTGTTGCATGCTGAGTGAATTGCTGCAGGAACTCCTCTTTGGAAGTTGGTTTGTGATACAATATGAGGTGATGACCATTGACAAGCAACTTAAATTTGACTGGGTCAATAGTAGTGAGGTGAACAACACCATTAGGGAATACTTTCGACAACCTCATATGGTCCTAGCCACCTTGTTTGCAATTTTCCTACATTGTCTTGATACCTTGAGTCATAGAGCAGTGCCCAATCTCTTGGTTGGAATTTCTTGTCCTTGATGAATTTTTCATGCCACTTAATTCTCTGATTCTGCACTACCTCTATGTGATGCAAGGCTATTTTTCTTATCTCATCCAAAGCATTCAGCTACATGATTCTTTCTTTTTGTGCCTTAGAGATATCCATCCCAAAATCTACTACAGTACTACGAGTCTTATGTTCAAATTCAATGGGAATCATGCTTGTCTTTCCATACAACAACTCAAATGGAGTGAAGCTTGTAGTTGTTTTCTAGGTAGTTCTGTAGGCCCAAACAACTTCTGGTAACCTATTTTCCCAATCCTTTTTATGAACAACCATTGTTTTGGTTAGAATGGATTCAATTTCTCTGTTATTCACCTCAACTTGGCCATTGGCCTGGGGGTGATAAGGAGTAGACTTCTTGTGTCTTATGTTGTACTCATTGGCTAGTGCTGTAACAAGGGTCGAAGTGAATTGAGCTCCTTGATTAGTCACCATCTCTCTTGGAATTTCATGCCTTGTGAAAATATCCTCATAAAGAAATTATACAAGCTTGTAATCTCTTGTATGCTTCATGGCCTCAACTTCTACCCACTTTGTTACATAATCAGTGCATACCAGGATTTAAGACTTACCATTTGATGGAGGGTCAATGGGTCCTACAAAAGCCAATCCCCATTTGTCAAAGGGAGTGATTACTACTTGAGGATAAAGTGACATCTCATCAGATTTGGTTGGCTGGCCCATCCTTTGGTATCTATCACATTTTCTTGTATATCTCCCTGCATCCTTGTGGAGTGTGGGCCAATAGTATCCTGTGTTTAAAATATTCATTGCTGTCCTGTTGGCTGCAAAATTCCCTTCATAGGGTTCATTGTGGCATGGATGAAAAATTAATATGTCTCATATTCTCTCACACATCTCCTTATGACATGATCTGGTCCAATATAGAACAAACATCCAACAATCCATGAAAAAGGAAAATATTTCTTAATGAGCACTCTTCTCTCTTTTGGAAAGAAGTAAGGAGGAACTCTCCCCGTCACTAGATAATTAGCTATGTTAGCATACTAGGGTGTTTGCACACTGATGGAGAATAGATGCTCATTGGGGAAAGAATCATCGATGACTTGATTGTCCTCTGATGTAGTCAACCTTGAAAGAAAGTTTGCAACAACATTGGCCTTCCTTGGTTTATCCACAATGGTTATGTCAAACTCCTGCATCAACAACAACCATCTTGCTAATCTATCTGAGATCAGGGGATTATTCATGAGATATCTAATGGTTGCATGATTGGTGTGCACAAATATTTGGTAGCCCATTATGTAATACTTGAATTTGTTTAGGGCATAGATTACTGCCAACATTTATTTTTCTGTCACTGTATAGTTGAATTCAGCTCCTGCAAATTTTTGCTAACAAAATAATGGCATTTTCAATGGCTCCTTCTTTCTGTCCTAAGACTACTCCTATGGAATAATCTAATGCGCCTGTATGGATGTGGAAAGGAAGCTTCCAATTAGGACCTTTAAGTATAGGAGCATGAGTCAAAGCTGCCTTCAAATCAAAAAATGCTTTGTCACAGTCTTCTGTCCATTGAAATTCAACATCTTTGGTGAGAAGAGTATACAATGGTGCTGCTATTTTGCTAAAATCCTTGATGAAACACCTATAATATCTTACATGGCCCAAGAAACTCCTAACATCCTTTTGTTTTGCAGGTGTGGGAAAATTTGTGATCACCTCAATCTTTGCAAGATCTACTTGAATTCCTTTGTGAGAGATGTAGTGGCCAAGGACTACACCTTCCTGCATCATCATGAAGCACTTTTCATTGTTTAAAGATAGATTGTGGTCTTCACATCTCTATAGGAATCTCTTGATATTTTCCAATGCTTCATTGAAATCAACACCATAGGTAGTAAATTCATCCATATAGATTTCCATGCAGTCAAGGGAGATATTTGAAAATATACTAATGACTGCCCTCTAGAAAGTTGCGGTTGCATTTCATAAGCAAAATGGGAGCACTAAGTAGGCATAGGTTCCCCATAGATAGGTAAAGGTGGTCTTCTCTTGGTCCTCAGGTGCAATTTGAATCTGGTTGCATCCGTTGAATCCATCTAGAAAAGAAAAGTACTGCTTTCCTGCAAGTGAGTCCAAAACTTGATCTATGAAAGGTAAGAGAAAATGGTCCTTTTTGGTGGAAACATTGAGTTTATTGTAATCAACACAAACTCGCCATTTCCCTCTTGTTTTGGTACAATCACTAATGGAGACACCCACTGGCTATCTAAAATGGGATAGATAAATCTTAAATCTAGCAATTTCTGTAGTTCTCCTTTTACAATTTCTCTTAGTGCAGGGTTAATTCTTCTTTGTGGCTGCTTCATTGGGGTGCAATAATATTTGATGTAAATTCTGTGAGTGCAAATCTTAGGGTCCAATCCCTTCATGTCATGATAGTCCCACACAAATGCATGCTGGCGGGTCCTCAATAAGTTTTCCAATAACAATTGTTGTTCTTCACTCAGTTTGTTGTTAACATTCAAATATTTTCCTTCTGACACCTGCACTTGTGTAGTTAACTCTATCATGGATGCTTCATTAATTCATGGTACCTTGATTTCATATATCAACAATGTATGGGACATACCTGTTGCTATAGGAAGTCCAACTAATGGAAGAGTGGCTGTAGGAAGAACGTCTGTAGAAAAAGTGGCTACAGGAAGAATAGGTAGAAGTGTCTTGACTAGAGTAACAAAATGAGAAGGCAATGCTTCCTCCACTTCACAATGGTTTTGAATGATGTTAGGCAATACTTCATCTTCATCTTGAAGTTGCATAAAATATATTTTCCCTAACATCATAAGATGCACCACATAATTAACTTTCTTGGCCTCTTCACTAACATGTGGCCATACAAAATTATCCTCATCATGGGATGGCTGACCAGGAGGATAAATAATTTTTTTTTGGTGCTCTTCTCATTAGAAATGTTCATGTCACTTGACTGACATCCAATATATGCATCTGTAGTTGCTAACCATGGCCTTCCAGGAATAATGGGATACCTTCCTAGTGTAGCTTTAGGAGAAAGAATCATGAAGTCTGTTGGGTACTCCTAGGAGTCTAGAATTACCACAAGGTCCTCCACTATACCATTGGGCTTAACAATAGAACTATCAACAAGCTGTAGGATAGTAGGGGTAGATCTCATGCTTGCAATGTTTAGTTGTTGCAAGATGTCCTTAGTCATTACATTTATTGCTGCCCCTAAATCAATCAGAGCATTCTTTATTTGAATCCTATTTATAACAACTGATACCATAGGTTTACTTGGGTCATTGTACTTGGGGATGGTCACTTTCCCAAGCATAATGTCATCCAGCTATCTCACCACATGAACTGTGGTTGGGTCTTTCTTTTTCCTACCCGACTTCTTGAGGCATGCTTCCTTGATTGCATTGCCATAGATTGGGACATCCTTTATGGCTTGAAATAGAGGTATCTGGACACATATATGCTTTAGCTGATCCAAGATGCCAAAGGTTCTGTCATTTTCTTCCTTTTTCTTGGAAACTTTCAATCTCTAAGGAAATGGTGGTTCTTGTTTAGTTTGCTTGATTTGGATTGGTTTAGGATTTTTAGGTGCACTTGGCTGAATGAGATCATTCAGAGGTTCCTCTTCCTCCTCCATAGGAAGCTCAGTGATAATGGGATTGGAAGGGGCTAGTAAAGTAGTTCCTGAATGCAAGTGGATGTCACTTACATTCACAACATATGCAGGGAATTGGTTTGAATCAACAGAGTATACAAGCTGCTGCTGTGGTTTTTTATTCGGGTTAGGTGTGGGATGAGCTGGTAGCTAAGTAGGTTTACGTGCATTTGAGCTTGAATTAGCAGGAGGAGGCATTATAGCAGGTTGTTGGGGCTGAGAAGGTGGTTGCATGTAATTGGTTGTTTGTGTTGGCCATTACTGTCCTCCCCTCCATTGATTCATTTGCTACCAATTTCTTGGAGGTAGCTGCCAATGCCCTTGAAATTGCTACCAATTCCCCTGAGGTTGCTGCCACTGGGGTGGAGAGTTTTGATGATTGGGCCAAGCATTTGGAGGTTTATTCCAAGGTTTTGGATATCCTCCATAGTTGGATGGATATGGGCGATGCCATTGGTTACTAGATGAATATGAATTGAAATATGGCCCAACATAAGATATCAGATCCGGTGGTATACCTTGTCTTGGAGCTCATGGCCTCCTTTGTGCAAAAAAGTAGACTTGATCTTCTTCAATTTGGATTGGTTTTAACTTAGGTGGAATTTGATTACTTTCAATATTAGCTACCATCTTGCATCTGTAGTCCTTTTTTTTTCTGCAATGGGGGAAATACTCTACCAACATTGCCTTTCCCTCCTCTTGTTTCTTCTTGGCCTGAAGTGTATCCAGTTTAGTAGCTAGATTGTTTATAATGTATTGCTTGAAATTTTCCAACAAGTGTGTGATCTCCATCCTTGAAACTCCACTGGTAGATGACTTACCCATAGAGGATTGGTAATCTCTCCATTTCTTTGAAGCTACCCTGGAATAGTTCTGGGATATTTTCTTGATGTCTTCCCAAGGAACTTAGGTGATATCTCCTCCTACCATCAGGTCTAAGGCATCAATACAACTCTCATTAATTCCTCTCAGGAAAATCAACTTTTGTGATTCTTCGTTGAGGGTATGGTGTGGAAATTTATATAAGCATAACAAAAACCTTGAAATGCAATCCTCTAGGCTCTCATCTTCCTTCTGTTGCATCCTGAAAAATGTCATCTCCTCTCATGTCACTTCCCCTACAATATTCCTTGTATTTCTCAAGGAATTTTGTCTTCATGTCCTCCCAAGTTTCCACAGTATCTCTGCCTATGCTCATAAACCATCTTAATGCAACCTCTTTCAAGGTGGTAGGAAATAGCTTAAGCCTATGAGCATTAGTGGTATAGTCATAGCTCCTATAGAGTATATCAAACTCAAACACGAAAGTATTAGGGTCTTCTGTAACAAGTCCATAAAACTTAGGAAGGGATAAAGAAAGGATATTTTTGAGATTGTCAACTTCATTCTGATGGGAAATGGGGAAAGGAAAAGCTGGTTGGTTAGGTCTATTTCCATTTGCATCACCCATGCTTGCTTGATGTATTTCCCAAGTAAGGGGATTCTCAAACTAATTTTGGTCTTCAGAGGAAGCTTCAGAACTGGTTAGATTAGGGAATGCATCAACAAAGGGGTTTGGCTCTTCTTCTTCTTTGTTCGTTGGCATATTTGGAAACTCTTCTAGCTGGAATGGATTAGGATTTATTAGGAAGGAATCTCCCATAAGACTCTCTTCTCCTTCCTCTATGCATGCAGTATCAACTCACTATCAACCAACATACACAAAAAAATGGTAAAGAATAAGGGGGATCATTACTTCCTAAATAAGGGGTATGCTAATAATAACTTTCAGAAATACTATAGCAAGAAAACTGTCAATGACTCCAAAGAACCTCCTAGTTTGAAACCATCCCCAACATTTCACCAAAAATGTTGGCCTCCTACAATGATTTAACAACTAGGCCTTTATAGCTGTGATTCAAAGATTAGAAATCTAACCGGAATAGCTATTTCAATCATCATGAAGGTGCATTTAACTTGTCAACCTAGGGACGTGAACTTGAAATGGGTCAGCACAATATGTGCACTAGGAACCCAAAGTAGCCATTTTCTTTCTATAGCCAAGAAAGATACAATGCTGAAAGTAAATTGCTTGGAAAGGAATATCATAAATGTTGAAAATCAACCAACAATTATGCTAAGCTGAAATGAATGAAAAAAATGAAAATCTGAGCAAACAAACAAGAAACTACTTTGTCTGCTTTAGCTGCAGGAACAGTCACATAATGGAATTCTAGTGGTTGCAGGAACAGTCAGTGCCAGATTCTTAACTAATTATTGAACAAAAAGTAATAACTAGGCTAAACTAAGATAAATGACAAATTTCTCACCAAGTGGCTCCCCTTGGATGAGTATCCTCTAAAACTAATGTAAACTCAAATACTCAAACTTAGAACTTCATTTTATTCAATGAAATTCACAAGTACAAAAAAGAGTAGCATAACTGTATTGCTGAAAACTTAAGAATGAAAGTAAATCAAATCACGCAACCTCTTGAGAAGGAGAATATGATCCTTATTTATATTACCAACTAATCAAAGTGGTGAACTCCACAAACTGGGAGGATGCCATTTAGGGAAAGCAGGGAAAAGCAAAAAGGCGGTTACGCCTGCATGGAATCTGGTCAAACATGCATGTCCAAACATAGATTTAGCACAACAATAACTCCTACATTTTCTCATGAGAAATAAAGACCATTACAAGGTGGTTACATTCAATTTGCATGGGGAATCTTTTTCCGTCAACCTCATTTGACCTTTGAATGATTCTCTTGTTGGAAGTTATGGTGCGTGACTAGTTGGCAATGTCTTTCTCAATTTAGTATCAAATTATATTTGCATGACAATTTTAGTATGCACAATAATTGCATATTTGTAACCATCTTAAAGAACATTCATTAATCACATGCATAATTAATATAGATAGTCCATATAACATGCCAATGTCATTAAAGATTTGCAGAAATAAGATTAGGCCCAATGTCTATAGTTTTGAGGAAATATCATAAAAATATCAACACTTAACATCAAAGTCCATGACAACTTCAGAAAATAAATTATAAATTCTACCCAAAATTAGACCATAAACTAGACTCATCATTGTATGTAACATTGGTTAAAATATTTAATATTGGGAAAAATCACTACCAATATTAAATGAGGGGTTAATGGTTTTGTAAGCTCATGAAATTATTCACATAGTTTTATATAATACCACTTGGTGGTTTTGTGTGAGCTTGTTTCTATAAAAGAAAACACATGGGTAGTTGTCTAAGGTTGGCAGTTTGACAAGTTAGATCTTGTTAGCATTTGTGAGGGTTAAAGCATGACATGGGATATGTGGTTGCATTCTTGTTCACATAGATTTCTTAGAGAGGTCTTGATGTTTCAAAGGTATTCATGGAGGACTCTAAAGATGTATTGTAATGTTTATTGCTGAATAATACATGAGTGATGGATGTTGGGGTTTTTCCCACTTGAGGGTTTTTCCATGGTATATCTTGTGTCATCTTTAATAGTATGTTGTCTATTATTTTGCATATGGATTCTAAATACTTGTTTACATATATTTCTCTATTTGGGTTATGTGGAAATTATCTTGGGTGAATGCATATTCCCTTTCAAATATTAGAATTTTCTGATTTCAAAAAAAGTTATATCTTAAGAGCCCTTTTTGTGTCACAACTTTGTGCACTTTCCCTAATGCATCCTTCTTTATTGTAGTTCAGACATAGAAAAGCTCAAAAACAAAGTATCTGATAACAATATATATTTTGTATAGAAATCTAGCTACTTAGTCTATCACAAGATCATATATATACACAAGATCTGTGAGAGTCCTCTTATTATAGAACTGAAAACAAACTACAATAAATTATCAACTCTTCCAAAAACATAGGAAGAGGACCAGGTCTTAGCTTAATAGGAGAATAAAAGCAAGTGGAAGTAAAATTGTAATAATATGATAAGGTCTCTACATCAATTAAGAATATTATTATAACTAAAAGTGTTCCTAACATGAAAAAAATTATTACTAGATTCTATCTGATGTTAGAATAACCCTCTTCTATCCTCCATGATTTATTAATATTAGGAAGTGAAAATATGGAGTGATCTATGAATAATCATGTTCACATCCTTTGAACATATCCCACATAAGCTTAAGAAAAAATGCACATGTTGTATTTTATTATCTCCTTTGACTATGGTGAATTGATATCCTTTTGTTGTAGGTTGAAAGTCCTTTTCATGTTGGTTGAAAAATCCTTCTTTACAAGGGTTAGTTTTATTTTCAAATTCATTTTCATTATTAACAACTATAATTAATCATAAAAATCTACTAAATTCCATAGACATTCAAAGATCACACAATCATTTATAATATATTATATCATATTAAAATTCTTTTAAATACTTAAATATATGGAAAGGTTTGGAAATGTCTTTGAAAATTAGAAAAAATATGATAAAAGTATAAAACTAAACCAAGGAACTAGAAATTTCTAGGGCTCATCAACATTCATGTTGATTTCTTACTTTAATTTGACATGCATTTTCATAGTAGTTCAAATGCAAGTTAAAGATGGGAAAAATGTAATGGTGAAAATTTTGCACCCTACACTTTTTGCTTTAGCTTTGGAATCACTTTGACCATGTTAGTCTTTTTCAATAATTGATACACAAGTAGTGTTTTTCTGCACTAGATTTGGCAGTTATTGAACCCAACTTAATTTAATCTGCATGCATCCCTCATAATTGATTTTGATCCATAGTTTTCCTATTTGCTTATTTGGTTCAATTTTATGGCATAAACTTTGGTTTGATAATGTGATATGAAATGAAATGTAGTTTGACCCCAACCTTTTTAAAATAAAAATAAATAAATTCAACCCATATCATATCCCTCCAACTAGCTTTTATATGCTAAATTGAAGCATGAAATATTTTAAATTATATTCTAGGATATTGTATAAGAGGATTAAACCCTAATTTATTTTAAAGCACTGAACATATTGTTGAAAGAATGAAGGCTGTCATTAATAATTTTTCATTGATTTCAACATTGTATTGATGTCAACATTATATTAAGCATGATTCGAGAAGATACATTTTGCAAGAGGGTTTGATCTGCACACAAAAACAATTAAGTATTTTTGCTAAGTGTCTACACTGGAAGATTTAATGCACGAATCCCTTTGGTATTTTGGTCCACATTCGTTCACCCTTGGAGATTTACTTCTATGGTTTTAATATGTTGTTCATGGTTGTCATTAGTATCATCATTTCTAATTTCACTTGATTTGGATAAGTGGTTTGAAAGATTCAAGTAATAAAAGATTGACATATAAGGATTAGACAATTTTCTATGTAATGGCTATGACTTATTTGGTCCACACTCCGAAAATTTGGGTTAGAACTTGTAATTTTGGGAAAATATTAATAGGTTTTAAAGCATTATGTTTTCCAAATGGTGTGACATTTTAGGTCCACATGTCCTATGGTGATGAACAATTGGGGTATTTTGCTTTTAGGTCCTATGCCTTGATGACCTAATGTATGTAAAGGGTTGCAAAGATTAAATTTATTTTGTGGATGTAAGAGGGAGCTATTATAGGTTCATGTCAACCTATTATTCTTTACATGTGTTGTTTTGGGTGATGAGGTATTTTGATTTGAATTAGGTGTCGACAAGGCATGTTTTTTATGTTTTAGGGCTACATCTAATTAGGCCGACCTAATTGATGTTTTCCATGAGTTTGATATATACAAGGTTGTTTTGAGATTTTGGATATTGATTTGAATGTGTACATGATCTAAAAACAAGCAATGATGTGAAAATATGCAGAGTTGAGTGAATAAGTTGTGAAAGTTGAGAAGATATATGCAAATGTAGAGTAGAGAAGAGATTTGTAATCTGAGTTGGATGAAATGTATTAAATCAGTGTTTTGAGCTTCAAAGGAATTAAATCTTGCATACGGTAGACACATTTGTATCAATTTGAATCTTGGCTATGTAGCCTCAAACTCATCTTTGTATCTTTCTTTTTTTAGTGAGCAGTGAGTTTACCTAGTAGCGAGCCTTTTTGTAATATATTATAATTGGTTATAATATATTGTGAGCTAATCCTCACCGTGGTTTTTTCCATTTTAGGTTTTCCACATAAAAATCTTGGTGTTCATGTGTTATGTGATGTGGATGTTTTCACGCTTTCATTCCTTATAATAGTTAAATATGCTTTGGTAATTGGATGACTAATGTTTGAATGGTTTAAAAGAATATTGATTCACCCCCCTCTTGGTATTAAAAGTGTTCAACAATTAGTATCAGATCTTGGATCCTTGAAAGGAGCTTGACCACTTTGGGAAGATCTTGGAGATTGAACACATGGCTGATAGAAATTTTCCTATTCCTCCAAAAGAGATTCCTGCTATTGAATACATAGAAGAAGATTACATACTTGATGAAGATGGAGAAATCAGGGTTGCACTTGAACATCTTAACAAATTTGAAGGTTAAAACAAAGATCTAAAGGAAAATGTTAAAGAAGCAAATAAATGCATCAAAAAATTGAGAGAGCAAATCAATTTTAGTTTAAAGAAAGGCATAAGGAAGTTAATGAACAATTGAAGCAAGCAAATGAAGACATCATTGGACTGAAAGTGCAAGTGGAAGAAAAGAAAATAATTAAGGAATGTCTAAATACAAAGGTAAAAATAAAATTTGATGAATTCACGAGGCTTGAACAAGAAGTGGTAAATTTGAGCTTAGATTTGGAGAAAGCAAGAAGTCATGAAGATAAATTCAAAAAAAATTCTCCAATGCTTGATGAGTTTATTGCAAGTAAAAAAGCATCCAAGAACAAAGGTAGTTTGGGAATTGAAAAAGGTGAAAGCTCAAGAGTAGATCAAACACCTAATGCAAAGAAGATCAATGAACCAAAGAAGACTGAAGACAAGAAGAACAATGGCAATGAAAGAAACAATGCTAGAAGACCTCTAGTTAGACAACCGAATGCTCAAAGGTACCCATATTTCAATGGTATTTAATATTCGTGTAGTAAATTTGGACATATACCAATGGAATTTAGAAGCAAAATAAATTAGAATGTTCCATCCTTTACATGCAAGAAATTTGGACATAAAGAAAGTGAATACAAAATTTAAATGGTGAATGCATATCACAATGGTAGAATGATTCAACCTTTCAATGGTTACTGTTATACATGCTATGGATTTGGACACAAGGCTAATCAATGCAGATCTAAAATGAATGGAAGAAATGTTGTTCAAAAGAATGTTGTATATCACAATTACAATAGACCTAGACATATTGCTAAGTTTTATAGAAGCAAAAACACAAGGAAGAATAATCGGGTAAAGAGAAATGGAATAGCTAAAAAGATTGATCTGATTGAAGTAAAGAAGGAAATGGAAAAGATTTGGAGAAAGAAATAGGAGACCGAGATCAAGGATGAATCAAAGACTAAAAATTGAATTTGTGCCCTCATCCGAAAAAAAAAATCCTCTGAGAATTGAACCTAAGCATTGGATTAGGGAGAGCAATAACAAATAATCAAACCCCCAACCAATATAAGGTGCCATGGCTTGGCACAAAGATATGTGACAAAGGTGAACAATGTTAATCTTTTGGAGAAGACACCAGAAGAAAATATGAAATTGCAGAGATTTACGGAGCAATTTATGGTTTACTATTGCACAAAGAAGGGTTTTACCAACTTTATTGTTTGGTGCATTGAATGCGAATTAGGGTAGATTGAAGGGTTATAAGTACCTACACTTAGTTGATTTAATTCAATTTTAAGAATTTGGAGCAAGCAAAGCGAGTTGGAGAAAATTCAAGAGATCAAACGTGATTGGTGAAGCAGAGCATCAAAACCCTAGTTCTGGCTAAGCAAGAAAAATGTATTTACTGTTGTCTGTGTTCCATAAAGTTGAAGTAAAGTTTATTTTTCAAGAATTTGAATTTGATAGAAATGGAAAAACCTACTATAGTGAATGTTACTGAGAGGCCTCAACCAAATTTTAAGAGATTCCCCATGAAAGTATTTAAAAATGACCCGCTTGGAGCTTTTTCGATTATTTCATATAGGGTTAGGCCTACAAGGATATTAGGGCTTATATCCATAGAAATTTGGAGGAATATAGCCACATGATATTTATTGACTTGTGGATAGACCAATTAATCAAAGATAATTTCCAAATTAAGTTGGAGTATGAAAACATAGTGAAGAAGGAACTTGACGTCTGGCAATGGTTTCTAAGTTTTGGGTATAATGGTGACACTAAGTTTGTGAGAATGGAATTGAGTGTATTTCATGATAAGTTCATATGGACCGACATGTTTGGTTAATAACTAAGGAATTTATATAAGGGAGGTAAACTAGACATTGTGCCTCTGAACCTATACCAATATTAAAATTTGTCACGAACAAGGATGCGATGGAATTGATTGAAGCCACATTCAATCAAAGATCCCTCACTATCAATACTATCTAGAACCCTGTTGTGAGATATGAAGCTATGGTCATAGGTTATAAGGTATACTACACAAATAGAGATAATTATGTGTCGGCCACAAAAATTAATGTAGCCTATGAGATGGTGGAGAAAGGAAAGGATTATGACTTGTGTGAGTTGCTTAGACAACAAATTTTTGAGATCTTGAAGCAAACCAAAGAGAAGAAATACCCCTTCACGTTCGGTTCCTTGGTTGTTTGTTTGATATTTTACTTTTAGAAGGAGCTTCCAAGAAGAAACAATGTTATATGGGCTAAGAACAGGCTAGTAGCCCATCAAATATTGGAATATCTACACAACATTGGTGACATGAAAGCACAAGATGACACAATTAGTGTATTTTTTGCAATTTTCCAAAAGAGAATGCATGAAAGGGAAAGGATCCCCAAGTCAGTGGCAGATAAATATTAGAATGATATCACATTTTTGGTTACAAATGATGAATGCATTATTGAGGCTGTGGAACCCATAACTATCTGGATTATGCTATTTGGTTATGAAACTAATGAAGAAGAAGTTAATGGTTATGTTGATATATTGTTTAAGATTCCTAAAGACACTACTCAAGAAAGATATGACACGTATGAAGAGAAATCTATGGAAGTGCACATGGAACTAAAGAATCTTGAGATAAAGAGGAAGGTGGAAAATATGGTGAATGAGTATGCCAAGATAAAGGGGCTTATAGAAGAACAAGTGCAGGAGGATAAATCAAGAGAAAAGGGAGAGATACACATAATAGGTGGGTCCACTAGACCTAGAAGATATAGAAGAACAACTTCCACCACTTCCCCCTAGTATCCAAAAGCCCTCCAGATCAACATCCACTACTAACATAACTAAGAGGAGGAAGACTAGTGCTTCGGTGGTGGAGGAACCTTAAGTGGAGCAGGACACAAGGCTTGAGAAGAGAAGGAAAGCTACTTTGATAGCCCCCATAACTACCGCTAGATAAAAAAGAAGAAAAAATAAATATATAAGAGAGTAAAACCCATGTGTACTATTTGAAGAAGAAGAGGATGAAGGATCCCTGTTGATCTTGAGAAGAGGAAGCACTAACACAAAGAAACAAAGGATATATATAATTGATACCTTTGATAAAGAGGAAATTGAGAAGGAAAAAAATGATTTTGGTATACACATGCCTAAGATGAAAGAAAAGAAGAAAAAGAAAATAAAAATAGATGTTCTAGAGTAGAAAAAGAAGAAGACAACTCTGGAAAGACCTCATAGTCCAATGAAGTTGGACACTTTGTTTGAAGGTATTTTGCATCATGCAATGTTGGGAGAAACAATGGTGTTATATTAGAATGCAGATGAGGTGGACAGAGCCACCATAATTGAAGCAATAATCAAATACATTATCATAATAAAAGAAGATATGGAGAACATAAAGAAGGTTCCAAATGATGTGTGGAACATTTTGATGGAGAGGAGAAAATATGAAATAGAAAAGGAGGATAAGATTAGATCAAATGTTGTGGAGAAAATTGGTTTCTCCCTATTTAATGCTGACAAGGCCACATTGGCCCAAGTATATATTAAAGAGTTCAAAACTAAACAAAGGGTTACAATTCTTATGGGAAGAGAGCATTATCATCTTGAGAAAATGAAAATGAAAACAAAAGAAAATATCATTGATATTTCTCAGAAGTATGACATGATTCCTATTGCTACCACTAGTAAAGAACAAGATTCGGTAATTGAAACCCAACAAGAGCATGTAGGAAACATTGGAGTTACTGATGCAGAGGAAAATATAGACAATACTCCTTTGGATATAAAAGAACCAATGCAAGAAAATGCTGAGGATGAGAAGGTTGAAGAAGGAGAAACATGATCTAGAGAGGAAACAACAAAGGATAACACCTCTATTCCTCCAGTGACATATGATACAATAGTAGAAAAGTATACTCTCCCACCTGTAAATAATGATCAAGCCAATCCAGAAACATATGTCCCTCCAAAAGACACATAACAGGCCACTAATGAAGGTGATAAGCATGATGTTGATAAAGAACAAGGGTAGGTGAATGAGGAAAAGGGAGGAAGAGAGGATGATGGTGAGAAGGAAGAAGATGAAGAAAAGGATGAGAATGCAGAGAATGAGCAAGGAGAGAAGGATAAGGACAAAGGAGAAGAGTTGAAAATTAAAGATGGAGAAAAATATAAGGATAAGGCCTCTAGAGAAGAAGAAAAGGTAGAGGAAGAAGAGAACACTGAGTTCAAAAAGAATGAAGAAGCTGAGAAAACTGAGGAGTTACCTAAACCTTTTGGTGAATCTTCCTCTGATAATCACTTGAAAGGTATTTTATCTAAACGATTAAGGTTCCAACTGATAGTTTCATCATAGTTATTACAGTTTCCCATGTAACAAGGTAGTGTAGCTTTAGATAAAATATCTCATAAACATAAGCTACAACTAGGTGATGTGTTTCACACATCAACAAGAAAAAAATTCTTGAAACACACCAAAGGAGTGGTGAGTTGATTGATGAAGCCATAAAGACCTTGCAAGAGATAACACACAAGAAAAATATTGATATATCCTTGTCTATTGATGTAGAGGTAGGGGCAACTTCAAAGGTTTTTGAAAGGCAAAAAGCATAATCTTGCTTGTTCATCCATTTGACTCAAAACTTTCTTCACATGACACATGGTTTTCCAAGGGTTACAAGACACCAAAAATGAAATCAAGACACAAACCTCTTACTAGACCCCTAGAACACCTTAAAAACCATAAGAATGATTGGTTTAAGCCAAGGAAGGAATCCTAGAACACTGATCCTTCACTTTTCCCATTGTTCACTCCCAAAAGGCCCTAATTCCTAGTAGTATTTCAAATGAAAAGATAGGGCACGAATTCCCTAATAGGTGGGATCCCCCAAAAAAAACATAAATTCAAGTACCCTTTATGGCCTTCTTAAACATATCAAGAAACCAAATGGGGTTGTTTCATAAAGTATCCCAAAAATTGCCTCTCTTGCTACTACAAGGAGACCTAATTGTGCAAATGAATTTGTAGGAACTAGGGTTTGACACCAAAGGGATTCACATATATTTCAAAGTGATTCCAAGGTCTTTAACATGTCACCAGGGAGTTCACCAAACCTTCCATGGTCTTGAAACTCATGGCTTCAACTCCTTTTTATCAAAACACACCTACATCTAGGGTTTTTTGGACTATTACAAAGGGAAATCAAACCCTTCATTTGCTTCCTACACATGCCAACAACAAAACCAACCCCTACGACTTCATAAAAACAAAACCTACACCTACATCTTCCATTCCACTAGGTTTCAACATTTTCTACTAGGTGGAATGGCTTTTACAACATTTTTATTGACTTCAATACCCTGACTTAGGGTTTCAAGCCGTATACAAACAAAATGCTCTAGAAGGCTTCAAAATTGAAAAATTATCCTCAGAACCATTGCGTCAGGAAGCTACCTCACTGTTTCATAAAAAAATTTAGTTTCACAGCCTGAAATTATTATACGAACCCATGTAATTCCTGAACATAGAGTAAAACGTTGGAAATGTGGAAAATTGGTAATTTCTTTATTGCAATTCACACCAAAATGTTTCAACAACCTCTGCTTTGGCATCCAAAAGCCTTTTCAACCTTCACAAAATGGTTACAACCCAAAATTTGAATGCCAAGTGACTTCTTACATCATTTTTTCCTTTGTGACCCTTCATTTCCTATTATTGTGCAATTTTTGCAATATGATAACTTTTGCAAAGTTATAACATTTGACCACTTAACCACCTATCACTCCTAGCTACCAAAAATGACTTCCAAAACATGACTCATGGTCTTAAATGACCTTATTACATCAAATAAACACAAAACTAAACAAACCTAACACTTAACCTCTTTTAACATCATGAAAACTATGTTGCCCTGCACCATACTCCTAGGAAAAAAGGAACGCAAGTCCCTTTGAGGATAGTACTGCCACATCAAATCTAGGTTTGATTCCATCATTCTTTGCTCTCCACTAATGAGTCAAAAACTGAAAACATGCACCATCCTTTATCTTGTTGAACTTTTTGGCATTCAAGTCATGCTTCAATTGCAAAAGTCTATTTGGTAGATGCTCCCTGATTGTTCCTTACTTGAAAATGTTGTCAAACCTACCTCTTTACCTATTACCAAACCTCTTCCATGGTTGTAATGAATCTCATTACGCTGCACCTTTGATGTATCCTTGATCTTACTCTTTTTCCCTTGTAGGTTACCCTTGATCTCTTCACCTCTATTTTTCACCTCTTCCATCTGAAGCTCCACCCCTATGTCTGCTGCTTTATTAGGTTTACTATCCTATGAGTTGACAGAAATTGAATGACCACTAGCCTCTTTTGAAAGCAATGAACAAAACACTCTTTCCATCATAACATCAACATGCTTCTTAACCCACTCTTGAATCTCCACAATCAATTCATCCTTGACCTTCAACTCAATATCATTTCCCTCCAAAATTTGATCACTCTTCATGTCTGTTGTCATACTACTACCAAGTTTTGAATTGGCTGCAAGGTTCTTCATCCACCTTTATGAACTCTTTTCTTCCCAACATCATCACATTAGCTTGTTTAGGTTTCCCTTTATCATCTTCTTTCAAGGGTGTCAAAGGAAGAAACTCCATCCTTTTCAATCTCATAGGTATTCTTCCTACCATCATACATTACTTACCTATCAAATTACCAAGGCCTCCCTAGCAACAAATGGCACACATCCATAGGAAATACATCACATATAATCTTATCTTTATACCCTCCTATATTGAATTCCACCCAAGCTTGCTCATTAACCAAAACATACTAACCCTCATTCAACCAAGAAACTTTATAAGGAGTATCATGTGGTATTCTAGGAAAATTAAGTTTCTCAACCATCTCATTAGAAACCATGTTATCTATGCTTCCTGAATCAATTAAAACCTTACATAACTTGCCCATGCACTTAAAAGTTGTTTTGAAGAGGGTCCTTTGTGATGGATTCTTCTCCATTTATGCCTTGATGAGTGTTCTACTTACTATGAGTGATTATCCAACTTCAGGAGCAACATGTTGTGATGGAGAATTTACACTCTCAGTATCCTCTTCTTCCACCAATTGATTCCTTCTTTCACCTCCATGTGAACTAGAGGCTTGACCTTCATTGCACTGCCATGCTTGATGTTCAAATTTGTTGCATTGATAACACTTTCTTGTGAATCCACTAGAGCCTCTTCCTTGACCTCCAAATCTACCTCTAAAGCCTGATCTACCACCTCTAAATCCACCTCTCTAATCAGCAACTTGGCCTTGGGATTTACTTGTATCTTCTTGGCTCTCATATGATTGTCTTGGGTTAGAAAATGTCCCTCTTCCTCTATTATTGCTACCTCTACCCCTAGTTTTTTTGTATTTCCTTCTCTTTACATTTTCTTTTGTTGGATACTATGGTTGTGTTACTGATATGTGGTTGTCATTAATGTTAACACTAATAGCATTTGTTGTATCAATTGTTGTATATGTCAAGGACATTGAGAAAATTGTAAAAGAAAGTATTCTAGGTTCCCGGTGGAACTGTGCAGGTCATGAAGGCGTCTTGTTCTTCACATTGAAGATTAGCTAGTGTGGATTAAAAGGTTTATTTTTGAGTGTATCTAGATCATCTATTAGAAGTTTTAGAGGTCCGCGTGAAGTTTTGATTGTATTATGGTTTGATAGTGTTCTTGAATGAAGATTGTGTGATTTTGTTAATCTTAGTTGTTACAAATGCTTCTCTATTGTTTCCTAGTGTTCTTAGATGTCTCTAGATCATTCTCTATCTTTGTGGTATGTCGATTTTAATTAGAGAGCTCATGGTTCAAGATCTTTTCTTGCACATGTTCATTTTTTCATGTTCCTAGTCGACATGTTGGTGGTAGCGTGTTGTGGATCTTCGTGGTGAAATTAATTAAAATATTTTTGTGTTGGAGATGTTAATTTGGGTCTCCACTATGTTGTGGCCAACCTTGGTGGATTCGCATTAAAATTTATTTGTAAATTTGGGCCGACATTGCAAATATGTTTTATTTTCCTGGCTGACTAAGTTGTGATAAAATCTCATGTAGCGGATATATAAGTGTGATTGTTTCATCGGTGAAATAGGTACTTTGTGTGCTCAGTGTGCTCCTATGTGTGTATGTGCAAATATCATTCGATTGTAGAGAAAAGTAAGAAGGTTTTTTGAGCTTAATTGGAACTGTAACCAGGCTTGTGTAGAAGCTATTTTCTCAGTTCATACCCTCCGGATTTTAATCCTATTTTGTATTGTTGGGAAGTGAGCCAATTTTGTATTTGAGCAGTGAGCTCTAGGAAGTGTGCATGAATGCATGTGCATTACCCTTATTATTTCTCATTATACTTTTAATAGGGTATAATCTTGTGGACTAACATTCACCATGGTTTTTCCCCTAACAGGGTTTCCATATAAAAATCTTGGTGTTCTCTGTCTCTCTGATGTGTTAATTGTTTATGGATGATTGCTTATTCATTAGATCTAAGATTAAGTTAAGTTAAGTTAGAAAAGTTTAAGCTTCTATGACAACTGATTATCTCCCCCTCTCAATTGTTTGTCCTCATTTTTCCAACAATTGGCATCAAAGCAGGTTCCTATGAAGAAGTCTAAAAGCTTGAGGTGATCAAAGATGGCAACATTCAAGATGGACAATCCAAGATTTGATGAAACTAACTGCTCACTATGGAAAGTTAGGATGCAATGTCACCTAAGATGTATTGGTGAAGCTTTCTGGAAGATTACAAAAGATCCATATGTTATTCCTTAGAATGGTCCCTCCACTCCTGATGAGATCAAAGATGCTGAAAATAATATTAGGGCTATTGAAGCCTTGGTGAGTGCTTTGACAGATTCAAAGATGGATAATGTGATAGAATTGCAGACAACTCATGAGATTTGGATGAAGATGGAAACTTTGTATTAAGGAGATGCACAGGTGAAGATGGCTAAGCTATAGAGTTTGAAAGGAAAGTATGAGAATTTGAAGATGGTTGAAGATGAAAATATCACTTCTTTTATGTAGAGAGTAAATGAGATAGTGATGGGTATTAGATGTGCCGGTGGTTCTGTGGATGAGAATGAAATTGTGGCTAAGATACTTAGATCCTTGCCTCCCTCCTACAAAGTGAAAGCTCATGCTATTGAAGAAATCAAATCAGCAACAAACATAAAAAGAGACATGCTGGTTGGCAAGCTTGCTGCTTTTGAAATAAGTGAATTTGGTGAATTTGCATTGAAGATTGAATCTACATTCAAGGCTACTGTATCTAGAAGTAATAGGAAAAGATACAGTTTGGGAGAGTGTTCCCAAAAGATATCCAAGTATGATGAAGAATTGAAACATATTGAAGATAAAGAAAGAGAGGTAGAAGAATTGGAAGCACTGATTGCAAAACAAGAAGGAAAAAGAAAAGGTAAGTATGAAGATGTATTGCCTATTAAATATTTTTCTTGCAATAAAATAGGTCATTTTGCATCAAGGTGTCCTGAAAGAGTTCCTAGATCTAAGCCTAAAAAATTTAAATTCCAAAAAAGATGTTACTTTGCTGAAGAAGTAGTGATTGATGATGAGTTTGATAAAGATAATGAAAATGAAGATGAATGGGTTTTCACTGCTACCATTGAAGATAATCATGTGGCTACTGAATCTACTAAAGATGAAAAGGCTCTTGTAGCCTGAGTTGAAGAAAAAGATGAGTGGGTCATTAATAGTGGATGCTCACATCATATGACCGGTGATAAAAGAAAATTTGTAAGTCTAGAGAAGTATGATGGTGGGGTTGTAAGATTTGGAGATAACAATGCTGGTGTGATTCGTGGTAGAGGATCTATTTTTCTTGGTGTTAAGGATAACACTGATGATTTTCTTTATGTTGAAGGCTTGAAGCACAACTTGTTGAGTGTTGGATAGATGGTGGACAAGGGATATGACCTTCAATTCAAAAATGGAAGATGCAAGATACGCGAAAGTTCTGGGAATATGATTGCTATAGGAAAACATAAAAAAATGTAATATCTTTCACCTGAATATTGCTAGTGGGAGTTGTTTAATTTCTCAAGTAGATGAAAGCTAGTTATGGCATAGGAGATTGTGTCATGTAAATTTTGAAAAAATTATCAAGATAAGTTCCACTCAAGCAGTAAGAGATCTACCTAAGTTAGTGAAGCTTGCTAACACAATTTGCAAGGAATGTCAGATGGGTAAACAAACTAGAGTCTCTTTCCGAAGCAAACCATTTCATTCAAATGATTTGCTAGAGCTACTACATACAGACCTCTGTGGTCCCTCTAAAGTCAGAAGTATTCATGGAGAAAGGTACTTTATGTTTATTATTGAAGATTACTTTACAATGATATGGGTTTCTTTCCTGAGATAAAAATGTGAAGCATTGGAAAAGTTCAAAAGTTTTAAGGCTATGGTAGAAAATGAGAAAGGTATGAAAATCAAGTTCCTAAGATCTGACAGAGGTGGTGAGTTCACCTTTAGGGAGTTCAACTCTTTTTGTGAAGATCACGAAATTAAAAGACAATTATTTGCTCCCCGAACCCCTCAATAGAATGGAGTTGTAGTGAGAAAGAATAGAAAAATTATGGATACTGCCAGAACAATGATGATGGAAGGAAATGTGTCTTAGATGTACTAGAGTGAAGTGGTAAGCACTGTTGTGTATACCTTGAACTGGGTAAATGTTAATGGTAATTCTGGTAAGACCCCTTTTGAGTTATGGTTTGGTTGCAAGCCTACCGTTAAATATTTCTAGATCTTCAAAAGCAAGTGTTATATCAAGATAGATGATGATATAGGCAAGTTTGATACAAGAAGCGATGTAGGGATTTCCCTAGGTTACTCCACTAAAAGCAAGGACTATCGGTGCTATAACAAAAGACTAAAAAAGATGGTTGAAAGTGCAAATGTCAGAGTTGATGAGGACTCTGTCAAATCATCCAGATGTTGTGGTTATGATTCCGATGAAAACAATACTAGCAAAGGGAAGAATTCTTAGACACAAAATCTACTTCAGATTATTCCATATCTTCTGGTAAAGCAACCTCAATTTTTTTCAGTAAATCAAGTCATTCAGGAAACACAAAAAAGTGCAAGTGTAGAAGAAAGATCAAAAGAATCTAAAGTTCAAGAATGTCCCAAAACTCCAAGGTATGTAAAGCTAAATTATTCTGAAAGTCAAATCATAGGAGACAAGAATAAAGGAGTGCAAACTAGAAGAAATATTGTAGAAGAATATTGTTTGATTTCCAAGATTGAACCTAAAAATGTCACTAAATCCTGTCAAGATGAACACTGGTTGGAAGCTATGAAGGAAGAGCTGACACAGATTGAAAAGAGTAACACATGGATTTTGGTTCCTAGGCCTAAAGACAAAAATGTGATTTGCACTAAATGGGTGTTTAGGAACAAGCTGAATGAGCAAGGTGAAGTGGTCCGAAATAAAGCAAGACTGGTATGTAAAGGGTATTCTCAAATGGAAGGTATTGATTTTGAAGAAACCTTTGCCCTTGTTGCTAGAATTGAGGCTGTAAGGTTATTTCTTGTTTATGCAACATACAAAAGCTATAAAGTCTATCAAATGGATGTGAAGTCAACATTTTTGAATGGAGAACTAGAAGAAGTATACATTGAACAACTAGATGGATTTCAACTAATTGACAAGGAAGATATGGTCTGTAGATTAGAGAAAGCTCTATATGGACTCAAGCAAGCCCCTAGAGCCTAGTATGCTAGATTGGAAAAATATTTACTGAAGCTTGGATTCACTAAATGTATTGTTGATAGAAACTTATACTTCAAATTAGATCATGATAAGGAGTTAATTATAGAAGTTTTTGTTGATGACATCATTTTTGGAGGAGATGATAATCTATTTATGAAGTTTGCTGATGAGATGAAGGATGAATTTGAGATGAGTATGATTGGAGAGATGAAGTTATTTCCAAGATTGCAAGTTACTCAGTTAGACAAGGGGATCTTCATATCTCAATCCAAATATGTGAGAGAACTGCTGAAGAAGTTTGGAATGGATGACTTAAAACCTGTTGGTACTCCCATGGTGACTGGATGTAAGTTGACACAGAATGATGATTCTCCTAAGGCAAATAAAACTAGATACAAGTCAATGATCAATGGATTTCTCTATTTAACCCAGACTAGACCAGACATTATGAATGTAGTATGTATGGTTGCTAGATTTTAGGTTGATCCAAAAGAGTCTCATGTGACTGCTGTGAAGAGAATTTTTAGATATCTGAAAGGAACAGTTGACTTTGGACTTTGGTATCCAAAGGATGATGATCTCACTTTGAGTGCATATATTGATGCTTATTGGGCTAGAGATGTAGATGATAGGAAAAGTACTAGTGGTGGTGCCTTCTTCCTAGGAAAGAAGTTGGTGTCTTGGTTGAGCAAAAATCATAATTCCATTTCTCTATCTATTGCTGAAGTAGAATACATTGTTGCTGCAAATAACTATACTCAATTTATATGGATGAAACATATGCTAAAAGATATCAGGGTGGTATATGAAGATCCTATTTCCATATACTATGACAATTCAAGTGCAATAAATATTTCAAAGAATCCGGTGCTGCATTGTAAGACTAAACATATATCAATTAAGTTCCATTTCTTGAGGGAGAAAGTGAATGAGAAAGAAGTCAGATTGGAATATGTGCCTACCAAAGAACAAACTGCAGATATATTTACTAAGCCATTGCCGAAGGATACTTTTGAGTATCTCAGAGGAATGCTAGGGGTAATTACCCCTCTTGATAAGAACTAAAAGATTCATTTACTTGCATCAATCAGTGAACTTCATTGCTATATTCTGATCCAGATTGATGTTTCCGTGGCTACTACTCAAGGGGAGTAGTCAGATGTGCAAATATGTGGTTCAGAGCATGTATTTGGAAAGGTCATGTTTACCTTTTCCATTTATGTCAAAGGGGGAGATGTTCATTGTGAAAAATATTTCTAAGGAGAAGAGCAGTTAAGAAGAATAGTTAGTGTGTTGGGTTGATGGTATTTTTCACATCATGTGTTGCCATCAATTCCAAAGGGGAGATTGTTGAATAATGTGGCTATGTTGCTAATATGTGATTGTCATTGATGTCAACACTATTAGCATTTGTTGCATTAGTTGATGTATATATCGAGGATATTGAGAAAATTGTAAAAGAAAGTATTCTAGGTTCCTAGTGGAACTATCCAGGTCACGAGAGAATCTTGTTCTTCACGTTGAAGATTAGCTGGTGTGGATTAAAAGGTTTATTTTTGAGTGTATCTAGATCATCTACCAAAAGTTTCAGAGTTCCGTATGAAGTTTTGATTGTATTATGGTTTGACAGTGTTTCTGTGGTCTTTGTCAGTGTTCCTGAATGAAGATTGTGTGATTCTATTAATCTCAGTTGTTGCAGATGTTTCTCTGTTGTTTCTTGGTATTCTTAGATGTCTCTAGATTATTCTCTATCTTTTTGGTACATCCACATTAATCATAGAGCTCATGGTTGAAGATATTTTCTTGCGCATGTTCATTTTTTCATGTTCCTGGCCAAAATGTTGGTGGTAGCGTGTTGTGGATCTTCGTGGTGAAATTAATTAAAGTGTTTTTGTGTGGGAGATGTTAATTTGGGTCTCCACTATGTTGTGGCCAACCTTGGTGGATTCACATTAAAAAATTATTTGTAAATTTGTGCCGATATTGCAAATATGTTTTATTTTCCTGGCTAACTAAGCTATGATGAAATCTCATGTAGTGGATATACAAGTGCGATTGTTTCATCGGTGAAATAGGTGCTTCATGTGCTCGGTGTGCTCCTATGTGTGTATGTGTGAATATCATTCAATTGCAAAGTAGAGTGTGAAGAAGATTGAGCGAAATGTGAAGAAGGTTTTCTGAACTTAATTGGAACTATAACCAGGCTTGTGTAGAAGCTATTTTCTTAGTTCATACCCTCCAAATTTTAATCGTATTCTATATTGTTGGGCAGTGAGCTCCTTTTGTATTTGAGCAGTGAACTCTAGGCCATGTACCTGAATGCATGTGCATTCCCCTTATTATTTCTCATTATACTTTTAATAGGGTATAATCTTGTGGACTAACATCCACCATGGTTTTTCCCCTAATAGGGTTTCCACATAAAAATATTGGTGTTCTTTGTCTCTCTGATGTGTTAATTGTTTATGGATGATTGCTTATTCATTATATCTAAGATTAAGTTAAGTTAGAAAAATTTAAGTTTCTATGACAACTGATTCACCCTCTCCTCTCAGTTGTCTATCCTTGTTTTTCCAACATCTTCAACCCTTATTGCCATTTGATAGCACTCCTCAACCATTCTTGGATTTTCTAAAGTTAACTCATTTTGAATGTTGAATCTCAGTCCACTAAGGTATCTAGCCACCTTCTCCACTTCATCCTCGATGTGACCTGCCATTATACTCAACTTATAAAATTCTTCAGCATAGGTTTTGACATCCATTTCTTTTTGTTTTAGACCTTGAAGTTTCTTCAAAATTTGAATTGCATAATCAAATGGTAAAAAATTTCCTTTAAGATTAGCCACCATTATGTCCCAAGAAGCAAATTTTGACTTACCTCTCTTCCTCCTTTTATTCTACTCATAATCCCACTATAGCAAAGCATGACCCTTCAACTTTGTTTTTTCAATCTTCAGCCTTGTTCCTAAGATACATCTTCACACTCAAATTAATTGTCAAGTGCTGCAATCCAATCCAAAAGTTCTTCATCATTCAAATCACCTCCAAACTTAGGTACATCAATCTTCACCTTATGTTTATCATCCTTGACTGCTCTCAATAGCTTGGAAAACCTCTAGTCTTCAGGATCCAATTCCTCTTCTTCTTCTTCATCTTCTTCCTCCTCTCCTTCAGAGTCACTCTCATCACCCATGACCATACCTCTTTTCTGACTTGTTTCTAGAGTAGCAAGCCTCTTCTTCAACTCTCTCATGTCTCTAGCATGCTTATCCTTCAACTCATTCACTTCTCTAGAAATGGTTTTCCCTTTTGGAGGCATTTTTGTTCACTCTTGCTTCACACTTTCCTTCTTGTTTCACACTTTCTCTCCCTTCTTCAGATTAAACCTATGCTTTGATACCAATTTGATGTAGAGGTAGGGTTAACTTCAAAGGTTTCTGAAAGGCACAAAGCATAATATTGCTTGTTCATCCATTTGACTCTAAAATTCCTTCACATGACACATGGTTTTCCAAGGGTTACAAGACACCAAAAATGCAATAAGGACACAAACCTCTTACTGTATCCATAAAAAACCTTGAACATCATAATAATGATAGGTTTAAGCCAAGGAAGAACTCCTAGAACATTGATCCTTCACTTTTCCCATCACTCACTCCCAAAAGGCCTAATTACTAGTAGTATTTCAAATGACAAAATTGGGCACAACTTCCTTAGCAGGTGGGATCCCCAAAAAAAACACAAATTCAAGTACCCTTTATGGCCTTCTTAAACATATCAAGAAACCAAATGGGGTTGTTTCAGAAAGTATCCTCCAAAAATTGACTATCCTGCTACTACAAGGAGACCTAATTATGCAAATGACTTTGTAGGCATTGGGTTTTGACACCAAAGGGCTTCAAAAATATTTCAAATGGATTCCAAGGTATTTAACATGTCACTAGGGATGTCACCAAACCTTCCATGGTCTTGAAACTCTTGGATTCAACTCCTTTTTATCAAAACACACCTATAACTAGGGTTTTTTGGACTGTTACAAAGGGAAATTAGACCCTTCATTTGCTTCCTACATGTTCCAAAAAAAACACCAACTCCTACAACTTCATAAAAACAAAAAATACACCTACATCTTCCATTCCACCAAGTTTCAACATTTTCTACCAAGTGGAATGGCTTTTACAACATTTTTATTAACTTCAATACCTTGACTTAGGGTTTCAAGCGGTCTACAAACAAAATGCTCTAGAAGGATTCTTGAACTTGATAAATTATCCTAAGACCAATTGCATTAGGAAGCTAACTCATTGCTTCATAAAAAAAAATCAATTTCATAGCCTAAAAGTAATGTACAGACCTGTACAATGCCTGAACATAGAGTAAAATATTGGAAATGCAAAAAAATGATAGTTTCTTTATTGCAATTCACACCAAAATATTTCAACAACCTTTGATTTGGAATCCCAAAGAGTTTTCAACCTCCACACAATAGTTGCAAACCAACTTTTGAACATCATTTTTTCCTTTGTGACCCTTCATTTTCTATTGTTGTGCAATTTTTTCAATATGACAACTTTTGCAAAACTGACAACATTTGACCACTTAACAAGCTATCACTACTAGCAACTAAAACTGACTTCCAAAACATGATTCATTGTCTTAAATGACCTTATTACATCAAAGAAACACAAAACTAAACAAACCTAAAGCTTAACCTCTTTTAACATCATGAAAACTATGGTGCCCTGCACCATCTACAATGGAAAACTTTAAATTATTGATTAAATCCTTCAAGGAATATGAATCCATTTTAAATTTATCCATTTTAAAGAGATAAGTTGAAATAGAGGTTGAGATAAGGCCTACAGAAAAGAAGCTACTAGATATTAGAGAGAAGTGTGCATCTACACACAAAAAAGTTGAATGTTTGAAGGAAGTGCAAGCATGCAAAGAAGAAGAAAAAAACTTTGTATTTGTATTCATGAAGTTTCCAGATGCCAAACAAAGAATAAAGGATGAAATGGACTCAATTGATTCATGGATAAACAATGCATCAAGTGCCTATGATCTAGCACAAGACAGAAATGATCAGACCTGGTCTACCATAGTAGATTTGCATGATGGATTCTTCACCCTGTAGAGCCAAAAGGAAGATATAATCAAGCAGCTTGGGAAGTTAAGGGACTTGGTGAAAACAAAACATATATCTCAAGTTCCCTTGCCACTATTGACAAAATTTCAAAGTTAAATATCACCCCTAGTACTTTGGAAGAAGGAGAGGAAACATTGGCGAAGCTTGAGTCTCAGTACAAAATGCTTACAACAGCGAAGAAAAGTTGGGAAGAAGGTAAATCTACTTGGAAAGCCATTGTACAAAAGCTTTAGGGGTCAACATCTTCAGGTTGACCATTTCTATTTTTAGGCATTTTTCATTTTTCAAGTTTATAGATTCTTTTGTAATTATGCGGATGGTTTAGGAGTTTTTGATTAACTCCCCAAGGAGGATTTAGTACATTCATTCAATTATTTTAGTTTGTATATATGTTTGAGGGGAAGCATATAGAGTGTTATTACCCATACACCCTTTTCCATTGATGTCAAAGGGGGAGAGATACTTGGAGAGAAGTTTTGTTTTGGCACATGTTGCCATCAATGAAAAAGTGGAGATTGTTGAAAGAATGAAGAAGGATATCATTAATAAGTTGTCATTGATGTCAACATTATATTGATGCAAAAATTTCATTAAGGATGATTGCAAAAGAGACATTTTGCAAGAGGGTTTGATCTGCACACATAAATAGTTAAGTATTTTTGCTATGTGTCTACACCGACAGATTCAGTGCACAGAGCACTTTGGTATTTTGGTCCTCATTCATTCACCCTTCAAGATTTAATTTTGCAGTTTTAATATGTTTTTCATGGTTGTCAGTAGTATCTTCATTTAGAATTTCACTTGTTTTGGATAAGTGGTTTGAAAGATGCAAGTAACATAAGATCAACATATAAGGATTAGATAATTTTCTATGTAATGGCTATGACTTATTTGATTTGCACTCCATGAATTTGGTTTAGACCTTGTGGTTTTTGGAAAATCAGGTGTCAAAGTAATATTTTTTCCAAATGGCGTGACATTTTAAGGTCCACACATCCTATGGTGATGAATAGTTGGAGTATTTTGATTTTAGGTCCTATGCTTGACCAACCTAATGTATGTAAAGGGTTGCAGAGATTAAACACATGCTGTGGATGTAAGAGGGAGCTATTATAGGTTCATGTCGACCTATATTATGCTTTGCATGTGTTGTTTTGGGTGTGAAGGTATTTTGATTTGAATTAGGTGTCGACAAGGAATGTTTTGTATGTTTTAGGGCTACATCTAATTAGGTCGACTTAATTGATGTTTGTGATGAGTTTGATATATATACAAGGTTGTTTTGAGATTTTGGATATCAATTTTTGAATGCGTACATGATCCAAATACAAGCAATGATGCAAAAATATGTAGAGTTTAGCGAATAAGTTGAGAAAGTTGAGAAGAGGTATGTGAATGTAGAGTAGAGCAGCGATTTGTAATTTTAGTTGGATGAAGTGTATTAAGTTAGTGTTTTGAGATCCAAAGGAACTAAATATTGCATATGGTAGATGCATTTTGTATCAATTCAAATCTTGTATGTGTAGCCACAAACTCATCTTTCTCTCTTTCTTTTTTTAGTGAGTAGTGAGTTCACTTGGACAGTGAGTCCACCTGGTAGTAAGCCTCTCTGTAATATCTTATAACCAATTATAATATATTGTGAGATAATCCTCACCATGTAGTTTTTCCCATTTTGGGTTTTCCAAGTAAAAATCCTGGTGTTCATGTGTTATGTGACATGTTGTGGATGTTTTCATGCTTTCATTCCTTATAACAGTTAAATATGCTCTGGTAATTGGATGGCTAATGTTTGAATGGTTTAATAGAATACTAATTCACCCCCTCTTAGTATTACAAGTTTTCAACAATCTATGATCTAAAATCTAGAATATTCATTCTTTTCATCATTTCTTAAGGATCACACCTAAACATTTATTACATCAATGTTGGTATGATTAACAATATATAGGAATATTTCAAGCTTTCTCATTGTCTTCAATCTTTGTTCAAAAGCTATTGAGTTAGTTTTCTTAGGGATTGATTGAGGAGAAGACATCCCTTTCTTAGCAAGCTCCCCAAAGGTTTTTATAAACTTGGAAATTTTTTCATTACACATCCAAATATCTGAAAGGTGAATTGAACTATTTTCCTAGATCATAGAGCTTGCCACATTGATTTCCTAAATTAAAAGAAAGTTTCATTCATTATTTATTAGAGAATCAAAAGACTAAATTTGATAGTAGAGTGCCATTTTAGATCATTGATAAATGGTTTAAAATTAAATGCCATAAGCCACACCTAGATCTAAGTAAAAATAATCTATATTTTTTATTTTATTTTAGAAATTATGAGCTTTTTATTTATAATTTACTATCTCAGCTCTATATCCTAGGCTAAATTTAAATTTATTATTACAATTTAATTAGCATACACCTTTATTTTCCTTTTCAATTTTTTGTGTGGATAGCTTGTAGATGTAATTTTAATAAATATTGATGATATGACTATAATAAATGATTTCTACTATAATTTTTTAGAATGTGTTACAAATGATAGTTCTACACAAGAATAAAACGCCTATAAAATAATCACAAAACTTGATGAACAAAATAATGCTACTTTATATTTAATATTATGAGGCAAGTTAAAAATAGTAACATAAAAGCATATAGGCCTCTTTGATGCATGATTCAAGGATATGAAATATCCAAAAGGTGTGATTTAACCCCTAATCACTTTCAATTAGGAGGTAAGTTAACTTATTCTAACAAAGACAAAGGTGGCCTTGACTAAAGAGAGGTGACACCTAACTATCAACCATGAGTTGATATAAGCTTGACAACACTTGCGTACTTCAAGGCAAGGTATACACATGTCATTATTAGCTACTTACATGGAAATAGTTAAATATCCTAACTATCTTGAGTAAACTTATTAGTAGGTGTAATATAACACTTATGATACAATATCTAAAGTGATTTTTTTTACATGAATATAATTTGCATAGTAATTAATTAGTCAATAATGAAAGCTTGGGATTTAGGATCTAGACTTATAGTTGAGATTGCTAAAATTAAAGAAGTAAAATATAATAATTATCTAAAAATTTGATGACAAAAATGTTTTTTGACAAAATTTAGAAATTCATTGGTTAAGCCGGTGTTGGAATTTTAGTGCTCTCTTAGACGAAGATCTCAAAATTTTTAAAGTAACTATTTCTTGCTTAAGTTCACCTACATGAGTGTAGGATTGATATTAATGAGTCCCTAAACATATACACAAACCTAAATTGTAGCTTATGAATATGTTCTAGTAGACTATAAACTACTAGAATTTGTTCACCTTGATTTATGATGTTTGAATGCATGTGTACATGAATAGGTGGTGTTTGCGAATAAATTCAAAGAGATTTTTAAATTACAAGGGTCAATTTATCCTTAGTTAGGCCCCTAATGGATTGACTTTATGAATTTGAGCAAAAGATTTGAAGATAACAAGAAAGTGTGCAATAGATCTAAGATGATTCACAAGTAGACAATGCAAAAAAGATTCTCCTATAAGTTCCTTGACTTAGATGTTCCCTTAAAATTTTGATATTCTTTCAAATAAGTGAATGGATTATTTTAAATACAACTAAGTAGACAAAGCAATACAAATGTGTGTCAGGTTATAATACAATAATTAATAAGAGGGAGCAGTTGGGATAAAATATGAATTTGAATTTTAGAGGTTTAGGGTTTAAATTTGTGATTGTGGAAGTGTCTTGGGTTAAGTATACACCTACAAATCTAATCAAATGTCACATCGCATTGTTTCTTTACCACATACTATTATTTTTATGAGTAAAAATATCTTTAATGCATGATTATATTTTTATGAATTTCAATAGATGAATGGAATATATGAATATGCATTATGATGAGTTACTTTTTAAATGTTTTAATGATGTGTATGAAATATGATGTATATGAATTACATGTTGTCATCTAACTATTCACATGCTGCACTAAGTTGGATGCAGGAAAGGTTTGAACCCTCAAGAGGGGGAGGGAGAGTATCACCTAGGAGAGGAGGTTGGTATGGAAACCATTGGTATGTCTATTTGAGTAGATGCACACACACTGCACAAGGTAGGGTAACCTCGTTAAGTTAGTTTAAGTTTGTGTTGGTAAGTGTTAAACCACATTGATAGCTTTTTGGTTGATAAAAAAGTTAGGATTATTTTCTTTAATTATTTATGATCATTTAGTCATTTGAGTAAAAGTGTTAAAACCCTTGTGATGAGCATGATATATATATTGTGTATTGAATATATATGTATGGATACCTATATAAATAGAATATGTATATGTATAAATATACGGTGGTGCATACATATGTAAATATGTAGGAATGAGCGTACACAAATAGTAATGTCTACACATACCCATACGTAGATACGTAATACATATGCAAACATTCTCATGGATATATATATATATATATATATATATATATATATATATAGTAATATATATAGTAATATATATATAGTAATATAGTAATATAGTAATATAGTAATATAATTAAATAATATATATCCTATTATAATAGAAAGAGTATTATTATTATATATACATAATAATATTGTTATTTTAAATATGCAATGGGAGCCATATTAAATGGAAAGTAAGCTACACATTATTTTGGTATATATGCCACACAATGGAAACTATTTGTAATGGTTGTTTAAAGCTATAAAAGTTGCCAACATTACCTATGCATATCTTGCAAAACAATAATGAAAAAGATGCCATGAAATTTTTTTTTTTAAAATAAAGTTTCAAAACACTATTTCGCAACATGTGAAAGGAATGCTTTGACCAAGTAAAATGCATGTGATAAACTATTTCAAGGCCATGACTTGGGATGATTGAGTAAGAGGTAAAATATGCATTTGATTGGGACTTTTATGTGCCAAATATAAGACCAAATATGCTGTGTTAGAAACTATTGACAAGTGAATAGGTCACTCCCAACGAGCCAAGTCAATTTAGGGAAGTAATAGAGTTGGTTTTTGATTCATTTTTCAACTAAAAATTGCATAGCTAAGTACCATGAATGGTAGGAAGGTTTTAGATGTGGTAGAAAATTATGCAAAGCATAGATAGCTTAATGGGATTAAATACTTGTCTATTTCATTATAGAAGGATGCAACTATTCTTTATTTTTTTGTTCATGAGTAGATCATTTTTCTGCTCATTTTTGAAGTGCATTCACATTATTTTTCTGTGCATAAGATAGAAGTGAGGTTGTGAGGAGGTAGTGTAATGTGCATTCAATTGAGAGTAGTACTATTTTTGTGAGTTATAGAGCATAAAGTGTTCTTGAGAATTGAGAGAAGATCATAGTTTGAGAGTTGAGAATAGAGAAGGAAACAGGCCGAGGTTTTGAGTTTTGAAGCAAGGAGTTGTAGGAGCTATTTTAAGCCAAGCATGATGAAGATTTATCTTTCTCTTTATCATTTTTAATTCTATTTCTATTTACTTATTGTTTCAATATGATTTTACTATCATCGTGTTGTTGGAGTGAAGAAGACACTGAGAGGGGGGTGAATCAGTGTCTTAAACAAATTTTAACTTTTTCCTTGAAAAATAATTGAATAATTTATGCTCTTACTATTTCGATGATAAATACATTCATGAATTGAATGCAATAATTAAAGAACTAAAGTAAGAAATATTAAAGAAAACCAAATATCATCACAGTCTTAAAACAATATCACATCAAAGAAATGAGTCCATAATACAAAGAATTTGACGAGTGGAAAACCCTCTAGGGGTAGAAAAATCACTCCAAAAATGATGCCTCACTAGCTTAAACTCAAAACTCATTGTTTACAATGCCTCACTGACAAAATTCAGAGCACCCACTCTAGGAGCACGAACCGCTTACAACCTTTAGGAGCACCAACCCCTTATACATTTAGGAACACCCATTCCACGGAGCACCAACCCTAGTACAAAAAATCATAACAATAATATATCAGAGGGTTACTCTATTTCCATTCAAATCATACATTAGTTTCATTATAATACATTTAATATCTTAAAAATTCATTATGGAATCTCTAAAATATTAAATATATCAGTAATAAAAACTTTTTTGCATTATGTTTGCAAAACTTCAATCACAAAATTCAGTTTTCACATCTAACATAATTACTCTGTTAAAGCATCAAGCTTAAAATAGTGATCAACCAATGTTTATATAGGTATACAAAAATTCACATATGCTGCCATTTGCCAGCATCAAAACTTTTAGATGTAACCTTTAAAATTGATTGCAATAATTGTTTCTTCAAGATACCCACAATGACAGGTAGGCTACACATTGCTGCGTTTGAGAACAAAAAAGTTATAAAAACATATTATCTCTTTACCCATTGTTAGAAATAAACCAAAACCCTAAAAAACCACTCAAGGGTTTCAAAAAAATAGGCATCATTAACCTCTGAATCTGCAAAAACATTTTCTTTGAAAATTCCCTTTGAATAAACAGATTTCTACATTCTTTTAGACCCATTGTTCACAAAAGATAGTGAAATAAAATTACCATGAATTTCAGCAACTTACATCATTAACATTGAAGAATTTTAAATCAAATTGATAACTACCTACCAACAAAAATAACTGGAGGATATTACTTGTAAATGTAGCTTGCAAGAAACTACCTATTGACAATTAGATCAATGTCATGTCCAAGAGATACCATCATCATCTGCCTGCTAACCCTAACTCCTCATGAGTTTTCTTCAAACAAAATGATAACCAACATAATGAATTTGTGTCCGAGTAGTTTCTTATGTTTTCCATCGAACCCTAATTCATTTTCCATGTGCTAAAAAAACACACGTGTCGATGCCTTTTCAATATCATTGTGTCCCCTTTGAACATCTTTACCATTGAAACCAAAACATTATCATTATGCAATAAAATATTATAAAGACCGAATGTAAAATGAATTTTGAAATAAACAAATATACTGATAATGATTTCCCAAATAATATAAATCTTATAAGGCTCAATGTCGTCAGTGTTCTACCATGTGAAACAAACAACCTTGTCGGCCTTGTCGAACATATAGACCTTTGTCTATAGACAAAGTCTACATGAATTTAGACTTTCCAACCATAATTATCACATCTACTAGCGTGAGAACTTTGCAACAATATTTATGCCTTGTATAAAATCAAAGTGTCACACCTTAAATACCAATGCCATCTAGATGAGTCATGATCTTGTAATGATACCTTATTACAAGATACAAATTGATATTGTTTATATTAGAAAAACAATGTCTCATGTATTATGTGAATGATAAAATCTTAATGGCTTATCAACATCAATCCCCTTATCAATGACACAATGCATCTGGCATTGAAATCTAATAAAGTATCAACATGTATCAACTAATAGGATAACATAACCACATGAATATAATAGAACACAATATAAATATCATTTGAAGCAAATGACCATTATTGAGAATATGCCATCAACTTGTATAATGCATTATCATAATGAATCCAAACATGTCATACCTATGTATCAAATGTGATACCATATCAATTCAAATGTACGAATTCCTGTCAGTTTGTATTCCTATCAAATACCTGTCATCAAGTGCCTTTTGTGTCTTTGACATCAAGGGAAACAACTGCAACAACTGCAACAACTATGAGGGCCAAAAAACTCCCCCTTTGGCCTTTATGGAAAAACAACAAAGCTCTCTCCCCCTTTTTGCATCAAGAGACGAAGGGCTATACAAAAAATAGATGAATCAAATATAACATAGCAAGAAATGGAACAAGAGATTTTGTAATAGTCACTATATGTGCTCCAAACAGTGCAAAAGTCAAGAGTAATCTTGATATCCATCATGAAGGGAAACAACTATAGGCTACCTCATTAATTCCTGCACTAAAATGTCACTGAGCCATGCACATAACCTACCCAATAATACCAACAACATCAATAGGGGTAAGATTAAGCATGAAAATCTCCCCCTAACTCCATAGAGTGAGATTCATAATATACATTGTCATTGATAGAACAAACTCTTGCACTGTACTGCCATTATCCAAGCAATGTTTCAAACATCGATATCCAAAACTCAAACTGAGGCTAACTGTCACTATGTGTTAATATTAGAAAAAAAAGCACTGTTAACCAATATCGATGTTTCATCTTTCCCTTTGTGATAGAGATATTAATTGCTTCCCCTATAAGTAAAATTTGGTCAAAGCCATAATAATGCTTAAGCAACCTTAAAAAAATCATCATTAAGACCATATCTAACAACTGAGCCCTTCTTATCTTTTGTCAAAGAAGCTACAAGGAAGAATCATTATCACCAGGCAACAAGATATCCATTGCCTGCAAGTAACATTGAAAGTTCTGCACGACTCTTGTGCTACTGTTTTCATGCAAATACACCAAGCATTTATACCAAGTAGTTGTGATACATTATCATCAAACAAAGTTCCAAGGACCACCTTCGAGAAAGGTTCCAAAGACCATTTCACTATGTATGGCAAAAACAACATCACTATAAAGCCATTGCTCATGTCACAAAACATAAACAAAACATGCTTGATATACTCTGTCAATAATAGGAAGTCTAAATGGTCAAGCACAACATTGTAATGCTCAAGATTCATTGTTTCAAAAACCATAACTTACTACAAATGATATGCATGACTTCCACCATTGAATTAAAAAACAACACTGTCCATTTTTATGCAAGATAACTATATACTCAACATAACACTTCATTGACTTAGTCTTTCTTCTCACTGCACACACTTCTTCCTATTTCCCAAGTGACATGAGCTAAATCCATTAAATATTACTTACCAAATCACATATCTTTGAAAGATAGACTTGGGAAGCACTAAAATGACCAGACATAGCATTATTGAACCCAATGAAGCAGCTAGTAACAAGAAATTGTACTGTTAATAAAATAATTGTTTGTTATCATGAACCTAAATACAATGTATTCTAGCCCCAATGCAAAGTGTCTTCTCTTCAATACTTATGTGACTCACACAAACATCTCCATTTCCATGCTTATGTAGTTTCATAACATCAAACATTAAAACCATTGGATAATATACCAACAACATGCTATTATCAGAACAAATTACTTAACAAAGTGATAAGTCTGAATGTAGATGCTTGTGATATAAACTTTCTGTTCTAATATCATTACTTACCATGAATGTAAAAGTCTTGACATATCATGTTAATTACATGAACTCATAAAGATCATCAACATTACTATCTTTAACAACTTATATACAGATTCAATATGAATACATTACAATATGATTCTGCAAAGCATGCTAATGGAATAATCAAATGAACCATGACCAAATAATATATTTGTCTAACCTACCAAATGTGATTCAAATTATTGCACCTTATATACCAAACCAAGCACCAATACTAATGCTTCCATGATCAAATTGTGATCTATCTAATAAGAGCTGCAACCTATTCAATCCAACCTTTGAACAAATGAATCATCCTTTGTACAAACCTGTCCTTTACAAACATCATAAAAAATAGATGGCATCGACAACATTAAAATTTTGCATCAATCAATGAACTACCTTAAACCCACTGTGATCAATGATCACTTTTGCATCAATATCAAATCATGAAACAAGTGCTTTTACCAATAAATGCCTTTACCAATATAATGAATTTTACCTAAGCAATGACCATGATTTGACATATCATGCACCTTAACTATCGGTTGAATACCAAGCTTTGACATTAATGAAAAATTTCATGCCATTGATTCTGTTCACTTTCTTGAGTACTGCCTTGAAGTTCACTATGCTTTTTCACACAAGTCACAACAGTTGTGCAAAGCTCTCAAGCAATTGAAATAACTAGTGTCACAAAAAAATGAGATGTAGTCAAAACACTATGAAACAACACTACAAGAAGCATTACAAGCAATTACATGATCATGTTTTGATGCAGGATCATCCAGTGGTGTAAGGGCAATCTTGCATCACCCAAAAATAGTTAAATTTCAAGTTTCTCAGTTTTTAGATATTTTTATATTTTTGGATACCCTTTTCATCATAATAAAATTCCCAATTTATGGTTTTTATTTTCTGTTCTTGGGTTGAAAGATATTGCAGTTTTAGTTTCTTAGATTTGCACTTGAAAATATTCTGAGTTAGATTTGAGGCACTTAGAGTTCCCGGAATGGCCTTGAAACTTTCCAAAATTGGCGTAGTGATTTAGAGTGCATTATTGACTTCGATACCTTTCCAACGGTTCGAACGGTTCGCAAATCAGAGTCTCGGATCAAAAGTTATGGCCCCGGGAAGTTGGTGCACTTTCTAGAAGATACAATTGCAAATGCTCTTTTGAAATTTGAACTTCATGTTGTAAATTTTTGGCGCCAAACCACTTAAACTCAAATTTGAATGTTGTTTTGGCTCCAAACTAATGAGGAGCTCTATTTATGGGTGGGTTTCTAATTTTTGGGTAGCTTTTTGGGGACAAGCTCGCATATTGCGAAAGGGTTATTCTGTAGCTTTCTGTAACTTGCATGTGTTATAGAACTTGGGGATTGGGATCCTCTACATGTAAGAAGCTCCATTTTTTGAATAATAAAATTATTCTCTTGTTTGTGGGTTATTTTCTGTGTATCGGGCTATGCCCTCATCAAGTGGTATTAGAGCGGGTTTTCTTAAGCATGTGAACAAATCGCTGATCGTGAGGCAGTTTGCGCTAGGACTGTGGTTGTGGGTTCAAGATATTTAAAATGCCTCCAAGAGTGATTCCTGGTAGGTGTGGTGGTGCCAGAGGTGGCAGAGGTGGTAGAAATGTTGCTGGAAGAGATCCATTGGCCGCTGAGGGTTTCAGAACCCTCCAGAGACAAATTGATGCATTGCAAGAGCAAATGAGAAGAGGGTTAAACCCGGAAAGGAGAGGAGAAAGTGAGGATGAAGAAGAGGTAGAAGATTCAAACATAGAA